>OZ017739.1:288990357-289360357 GCA_963969285.1 Odontomyia ornata | reverse complement strand
TTTTGTTTAGATCTCGAAAGTCTATGCATAATCTTCACCGTTTGTTTTCATCTTTTTTGAACGCCAAAGTCACTGGTGCTGCAAAAGGGCTATAAGATTCTTCAATTAATTTACTTTTTAGTAATTCTGCCACTTGATTTTCTATTTCTTTCTTATCTTCTATAGTGCATTTGTACGGCCTTTTACTACAATATTTATCAACTAGTAAGACTATCCGAGCTTCGTAATTCGTAACGGTGCCTACATCATATTTATTTTTTGCAAAAACCGCATTATACTTTTCTATTAGTTTGTTAATTTTAATTTTTTTTGTATCGTCTAAGTGATCTAGATTCATACTGAATTCGTCTTCATTCACATGTTCATTAAAATTCACTTTAACATCTTCTATTTTTTCTATTTCATCTAATGACTTCATGTTTCTCTGTGTTTCTTGTTTTTTTTATCTGTATTTCTTTCTTTTGAGATATTTCTAAATTTTCATCCTGAATTAGATTAAATTTCTTTATTGTATCCAAGCCAATAAGAAAATCTTCAAAATCATCTCTTTCTATAATGAATGCATCAATGTATTCCTCCTGCTCAAAAATTTTTGCTTTTATGGTTACTAACCCTTTAGTTTGTGTCACACCATTGACTGTTTTTAATGATATTTTATTTAAATCTTCTGTTTTATTCTTTATCTTAACTAATCTTGAATTTATTAGAGATACTTGTGAACCTGGATCGTATGTTCCATTAACTTCTAACTTTTCTTCCAATAATATTTTTACTTTAATCAATGGTGTGATTATTCGTTTTTTTGTTCTGTATTTAACTCTACTTCTATCACTTCCAATTATTCTTGTTTCGTTTTCGTTTTTCTTTTTAACCCAGCATGGATTCTCTGGGTGGTACCGAATACCCTTGTTCAATTTTTCACAATTTTTAACATGGCTTCTTCTCATCGAATTTCTTTTTATCGTCTTGTCTTTCTACTTTTTTTGTAAAAATTTTTTTTTCGCACTAGATTTTCACATTTCTTTATTTCATGCAGTAGTTTGGTTGAATTTTCACACGTTTCTTTATCTATTTTATTTCCGACGAATTCGGGCAATCCTGCTGCTATAAGCATCATAAGGGTTATTGTACGCATACCATTATCCATATCAAGCAATAGCTTTTCTTTCCTGAGAGCATATTCCATTAATGAATATTCTCTATATTTGTAGGATATAGCATACATTCCTGTACTCCATCCTTTATCTGCAAATGACTCCAAAAATTTCTTTTTCCAATCGGACCATTCAGCTTCCATTGTCAAAGTTATTAGTGTTGCTGAGTGCCAATCTAAACATGACTTGTCCAAAAATAATCTTAATGTCTCGATTTTTGTGTAGTCTTCACTGATTTCAAATCGTCTGCACTCCTTCTCAAATGTCTCTAGCCATTGTTTTGCATTTGAGTGTTTACATGAAAATCTTTCAATCATGAATTTCTCTGCTATGTGCTTCAAATTTAGTTGATTTTCTTTCTTCCGCGTGGATTCTGCAAAATCTGCTTGTGTTATCTCCTCTAGATAGAGATCATTAAATATTAGATTGCCATCTTGATCGAAGTAAATCTCTTCCATTTCTTTAGTACATGTGATCCATATTACTCTTACTTGGCCTCTTTGATTTAAACTTTTTTTCACTCTTTTAAAATTATCTGTTTTAGTCAATTCAGTATGGTTACTTACAAGTATTTTAGCTTCTGGCAACTTGTACTTTTTATTGTCCTCTGTTGTGATTGAGGTTATGGCAACTAGGCTTGTTTTACTGTCGCTCGGCGAGGCAACATATTTAAATGCGAATTGCAGTTTTCTTGCCATCATAAACGAAAATTGTCGTTTTATAAGACAATTTAGACGCAGGTTGATTCAGCGAACAAAATTTGTTTCTATAAATAATGATTTTATTATATTTACAATAGTTACAACAGTTATTTACAACCTTACCTATAAATAATGAAACGACAATTAATGTTCGATGTTATCACTGCGCTTCTTTATTAATATTTCTTTAATATTCAATATTAATTCTTTTCTAATATATTCACGAATTTAATATTTCTCTACTTTAAATTGGCTATTTACGATTTTTACGTTTTGACATATATATATTTCTATTAATATTAGATTAGGTTAGAATAACATGTGAGCGGCGCATGAGAAGCGCGGCAAATTCGAATTTAAAGAAAGAAACTTTCTTTACATATATATCTATATATATATATATATATATATATATATATATATATATATATATATATATATATATATATATATATATATACAGGTATATATGTATATATCTATGTATGTATGTTTATATATACATACCTATGTATGTATATATGTATATATATATATATATATATATATATATATATATATATATATATATATATATATCTAATATATGTATGTTTATGCTTGTATTTGTATGTGTATATGTAATTATGTATATAATACTTAGTGCAAAATTTTAAATTTTGAATTTAGTAATACACGATCACTCACTGCAATTATTCGTTGCACAAAACTGTCGCCTCAGTTGGTCTCTTGAACTCCTGAAAAAAGGCTTTTGAGTAATTTCGTTTAAATATTAACTCATACTTACCTTTGTGATCACCGGCATAGTTACTGCATTGATCGGCGAGACTCCAGAGACATAGAAAAAAAATTTTAAATTCAACCGACCAGTTTTCGAAATTAATAAAACAGCCCCCCTATTGTAGGTGCACTGCACTGATACGAAATCTCGTATTTTAGGAAACCTTCAAAGTTTTTCAATTAAAACGTTTACTCCGATACATGAAACTTTTACAAGCACCTTCACAACAACAAAATGAATTATTTTCAACAATTAATCTTAGCACCATTATGGACGGAGCCGACAAAACTTCAACTTTTACGCGGAACATCTATTTCACATGCAATTTGCACTTTGATAATTACGAACTTTTACTTAAAAAAACAATTAATTACTTCAACACGAAGCTTTAAGGATAACTTGGGTTCATTTGAATCCGTATGAATAAAAACCAGAAAAAAGCGCATAAATACTTACAATGCAAGCGCGTTTCATTTGCATGTTATTGGAATTCTATGACCGGCGTCAAATCTGTTTCAACCGAGAAAATCTTTAAATTCGGGTCTCCCATATACCGTTTATAGCAGGCAAGGTTCACACATCATTCGAAATAATGTTTTCATTCACGAAACGCACCGAAAACATGGACGGACAGAGAAAACCACGTGAATTATACCCGGGCACATAATTGTTTCTTTGACAGCACTTTACTTACCTAAATAATGAAAAATACTCGATGACGCTTTCAATTTTTTACTCACGTTTACACGTCAAACACTTCATTTTAGAAATCACTTATACTCGTATATACAAACTACCCGAAACAAGCGATTTCATTGAAAATTTAAAAAAATTACGATCTTTGTACGATCTTTGTTGATTTAGATCGAAAACGATTTAAATGTGGCGCGCTTCGTAGTTTGTTAGTAAATTTTATGGAAAAGAAAGAAGTTTGTTGAACAATATTTCGAGGCATTGTTTACAATTGTAAATGCTGTATGATCATTATAGAGAAAACTAAAAATAATGAACTTTTTTAGCTATTTCCATAGAGGTAGATACAGGAGACGGCGAAAGATCAAATTCATGAAGCCACGAGCTTTTGCCTTTGCTATTGTGATAACTCGCATAGGCTCGAAGTTAATTTCGAAATTGGGGTCAAAATTTTGTTCATCATTTGATGAGGTTTATCATATTCTTGGTGATAAGCTTTATGAGAATGCAGCGTTTGCAAATTAATTGTTTACTACAGAAAGATAGCCAAAAAATTGTCATATGTGCTGATATTATTATTCTGGTGGAATTTTTTCGAAGACGTTTGAGAGGGCACAACTCTTGACACACGTAGAAAATTTCATAACTCTAGCTTGTGTGGTTTGCGATTAAACTTGCTGTGACGCACGGACGGACGGAGAGAAAGGCGAAAAGACAGATCACGATTTTAATAGGGTAGTGTTAAATATTTTATAATCCCCTAAAATGGTCTTTTGGATAAATACTTACAAGTTAAGCCATTAAAAACGTTTCCATGAAAAATATTTATTACTTCAGTTGCTACTAAGATAGCGAATTGCACTTACCTTCTGATTTTTGGGGGCCATCATTTTGAATGCATGCATTTTTTGGATTTTTTAAAATATTTCTATCTTAGAGTCTCATCAGTCAATCTGCCAAATCTCATTCAAATCGTAGTTTCCCTCTAGATATTGCAATAGCATAAATTTTTTAGGAAAATGGCATCTAAAAATATTAGGTTGTAAATTTTCGACTTCTTTATTTTTCATCCGATTTTTGTAATTTTTTGTTTAGTACAAGAACTTAGTACAATTATCCATGATTTTAAGTTTCATCAAAATGCATTGGAAAATGTAGCCACTAGAGGGCCATACAAATCTGAAAAAATCGCATATTTGACTCGACGCCATTTTGAAACTTGCGCATCTATGCGCACCAAAATAGCAAAACATTTAGTCCTATTTGCTTTTTATCATGGAAATAAATTTCATTTAAATCGAATTAATATTGGGTCATTGAGATGCGTTTGAAATTTCAAGCTTCAACAAGCCGCCATTTTGTTTTTGAAGACCTGATTTCTAGTTCTTTTATATAGTTCTTTAGACACTTATAGTCTTTATGAAAATACCGAATTTCATTAATATCAATTGAAAAGTTTGGTCACAACTACAACATCCAATGTTTAAACGTTTTTCGACGTAAGAGCGGCCGCGATTTTGTTTCAAACTGTTCGACTTTGGATTTTTTATTGTGAAATTAATCGCACACCTCAATGAACCTCTGTACCAAATTTCATACAAATAAGAGCAATGGTTTCTTCAGCACAGGAATCACAACTTTTCGTCTAAAATGGCCGCCATTTTGTTTTTCCCCGACTGATTGAGCTGGTTAAACAACTTGACTGACATATTCATCCAATACGCCTTTCCTAAAAGTTTTGTGAAAATTGGAGCGAAATTGTAATCTCTAGCATAGTCCCGATTTTCCTTATATCCTATATTATATATATATATATATATATATATATATATATATATAAAGATAAACATATATATATATATATATATATATATATATATATATACATGTATATACAC
The DNA here is from genome assembly GCA_963969285.1 of Odontomyia ornata. Classification (NCBI taxonomy): domain Eukaryota; kingdom Metazoa; phylum Arthropoda; class Insecta; order Diptera; family Stratiomyidae; genus Odontomyia; species Odontomyia ornata. The sequence continues at coordinate 289,355,130 of OZ017739.1, read as the reverse complement.
TTATATATATATATATATATATATATATATATATATATATATATATATATATATATATATACACATATATACATATATATTTATACGTATATAGATATATATATATATATATATATATATATATATATATATATGTATATATATACATATATATGTATATATATATATATATATATATATATATATATACATATATAAATTTATATATATTTATACGTGTATATATATATATATATACATATATATATATATATATATATATATATATATATATATATATATATATATATATATCTATACATAAAAAGAACTCTACGTAATAGGTAAATTTCTCTTAAGAAATTCACCCAAAATTTTAAAAAAAACCGACTCCAAAGTAAAAGAAGAATTAAATTTTATAAAAGCGGTGCTACATTAGTGATTTTACTTAGTAATTTAGTACCACTTCCATAAAATTCATTACATTCTTTGTAGCGCACTTTGAAGTCGGCTTTCTTCGTTTTCCGGTAAATAAACAAATATTTTCAAATTGAACCGCCATGTTTCGAAAATAAGTTTTAGTGGCCCCCAGATCACGTCGCACTATGTTGAGATAAAAACACTTCGTACTGCAGTATTTTTCAATTTTCTAAATGAAATTTTATCGTGTACACTTATCTGACTCTTTCTATGACTTCAAAACAACCCAATATTCAATACTCATGAACGTTCTTTAACGTTTTCGTTGGACTCGACACGTAATATTCAAAAAATTCCGCAATGACTCTCGCTGCAAACGTTTCAAATCAAAATGTATACAAAAATAAACACACTCTGGATAAAACGCAAACACGAAACCATAAAACGAATTGATTTAAAGTTAATTTGATTGAAACATTCACGAATTAAGTCCTCGATCAAAATATTTTCACCAATTTATTCGACATATGTCAATGTTCAAGAAGCAGACATGAAACGTATTTCACTCGCGTAAATCATCAAACCTATCGGCACAAGGACAAAATACAGTCAAGTTTCACTTTTCTGTAATAAAATATCGCGTGGTTATGGATTAATTTAAAAAACCCACTTAAATTGATGGCGCTTCTCATGATTTTATGTTTGGTTACATTTTACTCACCTGAGCCAGGAAAAATACAGCACATCAGTTCCTTTTTCCAGCAAATAATGAAAAACTACACACTTCACTTTGTAATTCACTCGCGTTTACATTCGTATATTTTCACTGAAAAATGTTAAATTTTACGATGCGAAATTCATATTTTACGAAGGATATGGAAACTGACAGATCCACGCCAGCTGATACTTCTGCTTCGAAAACAGGAGTGTCCACGCAGCTCTTATGGATCAATTACTTTTGAAAATATGGCGCGAAGTATGATTTCGTTGACATTTGTCGGAAAGGGTGAAGGTTTACGAATAGATAACGAGACCTTGTTTATGAAATAAGAAGTAATAACTTATGATGACCTTTGAACGTGCTAATAAATGACTTGAATTTGCATTTCGAAATTAATTTCGACAATTGAAAAATTTTACGCATCCCTTAAAATAGCATCAGCTGAGAATTGCAAAAGCTTTCGAAAATGAACGTGTACGTACATGGAAGATTTGATTGTGTTAAGCGACTTCAACGCGTTCCATAGGAATTGAAAGCTCGCCGTCTCCTGTATGTACCTCTATGGCTATTTCGAAATTAATTTCGAACAATGATAGCATTTGCACAATCATACGTAAGCTCATTCGTGAAAGTCCAAAGCTTTCGAAAATTGGAGTATACGTAATGTTTGTTCGTATTAAGCATGTATTAAGAGACCAATATTTTATAGCTCGCTGTCTCCAGTGTATATATCTATGAACTTCACCAACAGAAATGACATCAGACTTTTTACACTTTTAATTAAACTTTTAATTCACGTTTCGTGCGCTTAGAGTACCGGTTGCAGACTGCGGGCGACGCCGTGGATACGGTTTCCCTAAATAGTCTTATTTTGCTGACACTATGTCTGGATTAGGAATTTGTCGTTTTAGAAGTGATCGCGTTGCATTTTCCATAATTAGGTAAATGCAGCGTCTTCAAAAGTTCTTCAGTAGTTATGTGAGAATGATTTGCTATCGTATACATGACTTCTCCCCCTTTACATTAAAATTCTCCTGAATTTTGTTAATATTTTTGTTTACATAATTATGGGATTTTACCAAGTTTTTATTTTTCTTGAAAATAGTAAGTATCCAAATTGTTAAATTCAAAATGATAATCGAGATAATGCCTATGGTAATGTAATTTATATTTGAGTGTAATCTCAAGTGATTTCTGTGTTTCAAGTTTTCAACATTTTTCAAAATAATATCGAAGCTTAATTTTTCGGAAAAATTATAAGATTCATTATCGATATCAAAGAATCTAGCTAAAAATTCTTGATTATTACTAAATGTACCATTTGAAATTTTTACTGTACAATTATTTATATTTATAAGATAATTTCCATTTAGCTTGATTGCTCTATCATCGCAAAGATTTACAACATCTTGGTTTATCATGTTTTTACATATAATTATAATATAGCATCATCTATTTTTCTGATTTCATTTTCTTTGCTTTTGACCAGTTTATAATTATTTTGGGAAATACAATTGTTTAATGGTTTCAGTTCATTTTCAAATAAAATTTCTTCATTGTACAGTTATTTTGTGGAGTTAAATTCAACAATGTAGTGATCTTCGAGGTAGATTTCAAGATTTTTATAATTTTTTTTAGGAGGTGAATGCCATTTACACAAAGAGTGTAGGGCTCCCATGCCCGCAAGAAGGCGACTGGACTACCCACTAAATACCTCCCCTGTCAACCTGAGAACCCAGCCTGGAACCGTTTGACACATTACTTCGGGCAGGTCTCGTTTTGTTACGTCGTGAAGCGCCTTCAAACTGGGGAGTCCCTTTTCTAGCGAGAGGGGAGAGGGAAAGCGAAAGTGCCGGACAAGCGATCCCCCAGCCCCAACGCTCCAGGCTGCTGTGAGTCCCTTTTATATTTAAGAACTGCCCGAGCATAATGTGCCACCTGGTTCCATTTGTCAACCGATTCGAGCATCACCGCGACTATATTATCCGGGGTGAGCTCCCCCGTCTCTCTGTAGAGGTCTCTTCGCAGCCTGACCCATTTTGTGCACTCAAAAAATGTGTGGCAGGCATTTTCTTCCTCTCCTAGGCAAAACCGACAATCGGGGGACCGTGACTTACCAATCTTGTGGAGGTAAGACCCATGCCCGCTCAAAAGCTGGGTCAGATAGAAGTCAGTCTCACCATGCCTTCGATGTAGCCACGGTCTCACAACCGCGATGAGGCGCGCAGTCCACCTTATCTTCGTGCAATTCACCCGAGACTGCTGCCAATCGTTGAGCGAACGCTGTCTCTCCTCGCGGACAACCATCTCCCTCGCATCCTCATTTCGGCGCAGGTAAATAGCGTGGCACTCTCTAGCAAGGAGGGCGACAGGTATCACGTCTGCAATAACTCTCACCGCCGAATCAGAGACTGTCGGATATGAAGATGCGATCCTCAGTGGTCCTCTTCTCTGTATCTTTGCCAAACGTTTTCAGTATACCTTCTTACTGAGAGCGTCGTCTCTGCTCCGTAACGTAGCACCGACCCTACAGCACTCATCAAGAGGCGTCTTCTTGATGGGCTGGGTCCCACTATGTTGGCCAATAAGTCGACTCAGAGCCGATATTCCCGAAGAAGCCTTCTCAGCCGTTGTCCTGATTTGCTCAGAGCAACTCATCTTCGAGTCGATCAGTAGACCAAGGTACTTCACCGATGGCTTTGATTCGATTCGTATGTCTCCAATACTGATCATCTTTACTCTAAAGATTCTCTTTTTTGTCAAGATGACCACTTCGGTTTTCTCCAGTGCTAAACTGAACCTGCGAGCAGTCATTCAGTCCCTCACTCGGCGCATTAGCATACCCAGCCTAAGTTGCGCTTGTTCAATGGTGCGTCCACTGACCAGAGCCGCAACATCATCCACATAGCCGACCAAGCGCGACTCATCTGGCATCTCGAGCCCAGTAGCCCGTCGTAAGACACGTTCCACAGGTCCGGACCAAGGATAGATTCCTGGGCAACACCCGATGTAATTTCCATCCTTTGTTGGCCCTGTGTCGTGTCGTAGAGCAGGCTTCGGTCCTTTGGGTAGTTCCTCAAAAGCCGCATTAGTTATTCTGGAATCCGAAAAGGGTTTTCCAGCGTATCCAGAATATCCTTCCATCTAGCGGAGTTGAAGGCGTTCTTGACGTCGAGTGTCACCAACAGGACGATCCGTCGCTTGGTGCGACTATATGCCCCACGGATACTTGTTCACATTGTCCACTAGATCTTGCCAGCAGCGAGCCTTGCTGTTGTTGATCAATTTGCGAAGGCGACTTATATGCTGCTGCGCGGTTGCTTGCCTCGTCACGGTTCCGCGCCCGTTGGGCCTCACGCCGAAGCTTGTGCCACTCCCTTCGTTTTTCAGCGATTTCAGTTGGCTATCAGTACACTGGGGTTTGCCGTGTCGGAGTTTTCGACGGGGCATAGAAGCAATGCAAGCCATCGTGATGATGCTCATAGTTGAGTTCGCCCCGTCTTGAGCTGATAGTTCTTCCGTCCCCTCCGGATCTCCCTGCAGAACCTCGACGAACCTTGTAAAAGCCGAGAGCACGGACGTCGGGAGACAACATCGCTTATCTCAAGCAGAGTGCACTGATGATCACACGCTGAGTAGTCCTCGAATACTCTCCACTTGTGCATCCTCCGTACTAAGGACTCCGGGGCGAATGTCACGTCCGGTATGGTTCCTTGACAGCCAATACGGCCGTCCTGGCCGCAATTTCTAATATTCCTTTTCCCCGCGGATCTGTTTGAGGCATGCCCATTCGACTGCTTTCGCGTTGAAGTCTCCCCCAACAAGCACGTTCCCGTCTGCGTTCGAGACAGCGCCCTACAAAGCCTGAGGCTTGGCTTGGAAAGATGATATCGATTCGTTCGGCGTTAGATACACACTAAAGAAAGTGGTCCCTGAGCACCGAACTCGCACAAAACCATCCCCACGTCCACAGCTCTCCGCCTGGAAATCACTATTCCAACCCAGATGGCGGCAGTATCAGCTTAATCAGGATACCATGATGCTGAACTTTTATCATGGCATTGCTCACTCAGCAGCAAAAAGTCGGCTTTCATGTCCCTCGCAAACTGCTCAAGACGATTTTGGGCGGTTGAGCTGCGGTGTAGGTTTAGCTGCAGGATGCGGGTCATCGGAGTTCTGATTTTGCCTTGGCTAGGGCTTTCTGGAAAACCCGGCATTTCCCTGATCCCAAGACGTGACCAAAATCATGTCTTGGATCAGTATCCTTGCAAAGAATACAGTGTGCCTCCTTCGTACACTCTTTTCTTTTATGTCCCATTTCACCACATTTGTAATATAGAGGACTCCTATCGGACCCTTTGCATACTTTTGCGGTGTGACCATAGCCAAGGCATTTGAAACATTGAAGAGACGTTGTTCTTCGCCGTATCCTACAGACAACCCACCCTATTTGTACTTTACCCTTATTCATTGTTCGGCGTCCTTTTCGGTCAAGTCAATTATGACCATGCGTTGTCCCCTATGGTTTTCTGTTGTCAGCCTCGCCTTGATCCCGCCCACGCTAGGGAACTCCCTTTTGATGGCCTCTTTCACCTCGGCCAGATCCGTGACGCAGTCAATGTCTCTTAATTCGATCGTTACCATCGGCTTAAGCGAGGCTGTAGCTGCGCTTTTACCGAGGACTTTCCTTACTACGTCGCAGAATGCTTCCTTATTGTCGGCCTGTGCTCCAAATTCGACCAGTATGTGGCCCGACCGCGTTGGTCATACTGCTTTAATGGCAGTGTTAGTGCCTTTGGTCCTTATGTTTCCCCTGATGTCCCGCATCACCTCCGCGTAGGATTGGCCATCTTGGGGTTTTACGAGCAGTGCCTGCTGCCGGGGTCTTCGTCGGGGCTTCTGTCTCTCCTGTTTTGCATCAGGTCTTTTTTCTGGTTAGGCGTCCGTGCGAATTTTACTTTCTGGAACTTTTTGAAGGAGTTTCTTTGCGGCTTTCTTCGCTTCTTTTGTAAGCACTGTCTGGAACCCGTGATTTGGTGTTCCGCGTCTATCAAGTGCCTCTTCCTTCCTTCTTTTATCCGATCTCCTTCAATTGGGCTGGACGCCATCCTTTTATTAATTTTTAATTGTGGAGCTGTCTGCACGTGCCCTCTAGATTTCGCCCCCAGCGCCTCCTTCGCCTTCTGCTCTTTTTCTGCCTTCTGGTCCTCTTCGGCCTTTAACTAGCTCCTCCGATAATGCCCTATGCGGTCGAGGAGCTCCTCTAGTTCAAGGAGCCCAATCTTTACTGCTTTGCTGATTTTTGGGGAGTCGCATGCAGATTGTGTTCTTTTTAGAACAACTCCCGCTTTTCGGAACAGCCTGTCCTCTTCATGTCGCTGGGTGGCAATTGTACTTTGCGGCAATCGTCCTTGGGAGAGGTAATCGGCCTCTGTTTCCGAATACAGTACTTCCGCCACCTTATCGACGTTGGCGATGAAATCACACATGGTCGCTTTATTTGCCTGCTCACTCGTTTCTTTTCCTGCCGTAATCTCCTCGTTGACTTCATGATGGTTCCTTTCTAATTCGGGATTGACGACCCTTGCTTCGATCGCTTCGGTAGCGATCGCAGCAGTGCTCATCGAATTCTCGAGTTTCTTTATATTTTCCTCCATCGCTCGAACATCTGGTGCGTCCTGCAGAGTTTCCCGTTTTTCCTCCATAGGACGCTATGGCATTCGCATCATTTTTTTGCCGCGCCCGAACACCGCAGGAATCTCAGTTTGGACCAGATTGTCAGTTAATCTCCGTTTTTCGTCCGTCTTCACTGTTATTGTATTATTCGTCATATTTGTCGTCGTTAGTACCGCTCCCGATGTGCTGTTAACATCGTGGCTGCAACCGCTAGTTGCATCGTCGTTATTGTTATTATCATGAGGCATTGCAACTATAACTTTAAAATCGTTTAATTTATATGTGTCGGGAATTTCGATAGCAAGAATAATTTTGTCAGTATGTTTCAGTAGTCCAGTTCATACATTCTTTAGTTTGTAAAAGTCAACGTTCGTCTGCCTGATTTCTGTTGCTGTCAATAAACTAGGATGTACGATTCCGTGTCTGATTAGTCCAATATTGTCGTAGAGTTGGTCCAATTTTTCCTTCAACAACTCCATTTTGAGAATCTGCTCGAGTTTTAATTGGTGTTTAATAATTATCTTTTCATTTTCATTAGTTTCTTGATATGTTTTAATTATTCTATTCCTATCTGATTCAATGAATTGCTTTAAATCCGTTATAAAGTCGTTTAAAAAGGAATTTATTTCAATTTGTTTGTTTAAGTTATTTAATTCTTCGTCTTGTTTCTTTTCAATCGTGTTCAAAGTATTTAAAATTGTTTGTCGATCATCATCGCTCATTGTACCAAAAAGGAATTTTTCTGCGGTCCCAACGAGATTGATGTCCTCTTCTTTGCCTAACTCTGGGGTCAATAGCTGATAACCTTGCGTGAATGTTCTCTCATTCATTTTGGATAAATGGATCGTTTATAATTCATAAGTTGTTAATGTTTTCTTCAATAGCGTGTATCGTACTGTCGCGTGTTATGGTTCGCGGCCAATCATTTTAATGTTCCGGGAAAGTGAAAACGCAATGACTTTTAAATTAAGTTAAAAGAGTTTATTTACTTAAAAGGCACAATTCTTAATTTGACTATTTATTATTATTATTTATTATTTATTTATTATTATTTATTTACCAGTAAAATTTACATGTAAAATACATATGCATAAATATATATATATATATATATATATATATATATATATATATATATATATATATATATATATATATATATATATATACAGTATATATTTCTTATAACGACGTTGAAGGGACCAGTGAAATTCCGTCGTTATAACCGTAGGTCGCTATATCCAAACATAATAATAATACTCAAATATACTCTTTATTTATGATAGAAATGAGAAAATTAATTGAATACAACAGAAATGATACATACTAAAGAATGGACACAACAACTTAACTTAGCCAGATTTAATTTTAAGAAAAAAAATCGGTGATCATTGTTTGTTTTTGTGATTTTCGGTTTTCTAAAAAGTGTTGTTCAATTACTTTCTCCAAATGTAGTAAAGCGAAATCTGTTTTAGCCTCTTTTAAATCCTCATTAAATGTAAAAAAATGTTGTACCGTTTGAATCGCTGAAAAAGCATCTTTAGAGGTAGGTGGTTGGAAATCGATAGTTGGATTCATTTCCTCTTCGTCGTTATTTATACCCGACTCCAAATCTTGATTTGAGATAGCTAAAATTTCCTCTACCGTCATGTCCTCCGCCGTTTCAAGTTCTTCATCAATGCTTGGAAAATGTTCCCAACATTCTTGTGATGCCAAGTCATCTACAGCCAAAGCGCAGACCCATTGAGCCAAAGATAGATTATCCTCAACTTCATTTTGATCGTTTTGTAGCCGTCGCCATTCCGCTAAGGGTAGGGAATCATCTTGATCAAAAGAGTTTTCTGTTGCGTTTAAATAAAATCCTGCATGTGCAAAACAATTGGTTATTGTGCGTTGAGAAACACGATCCCAAGCTTTTGAAATCAGAAAAATGGCTTCAAGGATATGCATTTTTTTAGGCACACCATTTTCGTCGATGTCTTTTAAAAGTTTCATAATTTGAACTTTTCTAAAATGTGTTTTCAGTGACTTGATTACGCCTTGATCCAATGGTTGGAGAACTGCCGTAGTATTTGGAGGAAGAAAGACTAATTTTATTGCTTTTAAGTTTTGAATATTCGGGTGAGCGGGACAGTTGTCTAAGAGCAATAAAATTTTCTTTTTTTGTCGAATCAGCTTACTGTCCCATCGCAAAATAATTTTTTCAAATAAGGCTGATGTCATCCAGGCTCTTGGGTTATTTTCATATTCGACAGGTAGTGATTTAACATTTTTAAAACATCGAGGCCGTTTAGCTTTGCCAATAACCACTAGTTTTAATTTTTCCGAGCCAGTCATATTTGCTGTTACAAGAACAGTCACTCTTTCTTTAGAAAGTTTACCTCCGACACACTTTTCTCCTTTAAACTTCATTGTTTTATCAGGCATCATTCTAAAAAACAAACCGGTTTCATCTGTGTTGAATATTTCTTCGTCTTTATATCCTTTTCTTAAATTTGGCCATACTGTTGTTAACCAATCGTTACACATCCCTTCCGGTACATCTGCCGCTTCTCCACTTATTTTGCCAAAAATAATGTTGTGCCTTTTTCTAAACCTTTGGATCCATCCCACTGTGCATTTAAAATCTTTTAATCCAAGTTTTCTTGCAAAATCGTCCGCTTTTGCTTGCAAAATAGGACCGCTGATGGGAATATTGCGACTTCTTTGAATTTTGAACCATTCAAATAAAGCGTCGTTTACTCTAGATTGTTTACAAGACCTAACCTTTTTTAATTTTAATGATTTAGAGCTATTTTCATATACACTCTGTATTTTATCGCGATTTTTCCACATCGTGGAAATTGTTGAATGTGCCACCTAAGATGAAATAACATGCATATACAGTGTTTTTACTAACTGCATATTTATTTAGAACTTACATCAAATTCTTTGGCAATGCAGAAATTTGACTCTCCAGCTTCCAGACGCCAAATAATTGCTGCTTTTTCAGCGATTGTGAACGCCTTTCTTTTTGCCATGTCGACCTTCGTTAAGCTGTTTAAATATTGGACCTTTTATAGGAAACTAAGAAATCAACTTCCACTAAACAAAACACTGAACTGACTGTTTATTTTCTGTCGCGTTTGTTTTCATACCCCGGTGATTCCCCTTATTCGATAATTCCTTTGAGTAATCTTACTGTATTCGTGAGTCCGTCGTTATAAGGCTCAAATTTAACCAGTTCATCTTTCAATTTCCCGTCGCTATATTAGTTTCGTCGTTATATCCGATGTCGTTATAAACGACAGTTCTTACATACAAAAGTGCTTTTCCCGGCCGGGACTTTTGAAATTCGTCGTAAAAGCCGATATGTCGTTATATCCGATGTCGTTATAAACGATATATACTGTATATATATATATATAAAAAACAGTAAACTGCAGAGGGAACTTTATCCCTGTACGCAAACTGGTGTGCTTAAAAACTAATATCTTATAACTAAAAGAAACATGCATTTGCCAATATTTTGTAAGCATTTCAAATAAGGTTTTAGAATTTTTAGAATTCGCGCTGCAAACTATAAAATTCCTAGTTTTATAATGTTATAATCCAAGATAACAATTTATTTTTAATATTTATCTTACAACCATGTAAATTTTTAAGTTCTTTTGGTAAACGATTAAAAAGTTTAATCGAAACAATATAACTATTTTTTTCGCTTATTTTTTCGGAGTTTTTTGGTAGCAAAATTGACTTATGGCGAGTGATACTTTGTGAGTCTATAGAATTATTTCGATGTATTTTATAATAATATGTTAGTGCTTCAATTGAGTATATGTGATTCACTTTTATTGGATTTCTAACGACAGTAAATTTATTTTTGTTAACTATGCCAAGTATCCTGTTTTGCAATGACATAATATATTTCAAGTTATTATTATATGCCCCACCCCATGCAAGAATTCCATAGCTAATACAGTGGACATAAGCATAGTATATAATTCTTAACATACCGATGCATTTGGATAGCTTATGAAAAACATAGACTATATACTTTGTTTTTTGATGTAAATATTCAATATGTTTGTTCCATCTAACGTTATAATCAAATATTATACCCAGGTATTTACAGTGCTCAACCCTTTTAATTGTTTTTTTATCAATAAATATGTCTATCTTCTCGGGCACGCCATCATAATAATTTTCAAATGTCATGAATACACTTTTTTCAACGTTAAGTGTTAATTTATTTAGCTTTAGCCAAATTGATATTTTTTCTAGCAAGGAATTGATCTTAATCTGTGCACCCATCCATGTGTCATCTGTGGAAATAGCAGCAGTATCATCAGCATACGATAAGATAGAATCATTTGGAAGACATTAACATAGAGTATGAAAAAAAGTGGACCAAGTATCGTTCCCTGTGGAACACCAGTATCAACTATCTTGTTTTCACTCAATTTATCGCCAATTCTCACCCTCTGTTTTCTATTATTTAAGTAATTTGTTAAAAGTAAATGAGCATGTCCTCTTATACCCAAGCAATATATTTTTTTTAACAAAATTTCGTGATCTACCGTGTCAAAAGCTTTGGCCAAATCTAAAAACACTACAATAATAGGAGTACTCTTATCTAAATTATTATAAATCATATTTGCAAGGTGATTTAATGCATCTTTGGTGCCTAGTTTTTTCATAAACCCATATTGCTTGCAAGAAAAGATTTTATTTACCCTCATAAACTTATATATCCTTGCATGTAAATTTTTTGCAAAAATTTTAGCAACATTCGCTATGAGAGATATTGGCCTATAATTTGAGACACTGCTTCTACTTCCTGACTTATGAATAGGTACTATTTCAGCGATTAGGCCAGATAGATTTTTCAATACAGAGATTAATAATGTAACATAGTGGATCACATATATAATCGATTGCAACTTTGAGAGCTTTAGTGCTAATCATATCAACACCGCCGTTCTTAAACTTAAATTTTGAAATAATATTTTTTATCTCTTGGGTATCTGTAGGATGTATAAAAAAGGATTTAGGGTTTTGCTGCGGTAATTCAATTGTTCGATTCTCATTATTTACAATTTTGTTACTGAGTTTTTTACCAATTGTACTAAAATAGTTATTCATGGAGTTAGATATTTCAAATTCATTTACAATTTTATGCATATTATCATCAATTATGTAATTAATAGTCGATTTTCTATTATTTTTTTGACTTATATTAACTTTCTGACCAATATAATTCCATAATTTTCTAGGATCTTCACAATTTTTTCCAATCTGAGCTTTGTCATACATAAGTTTCGAATTGTTGTTACCTACATCTTCATTTAGCCTAAACTCCTCAGGTACTTTTTTGATTTCAATACTTTCCGTAATATCCAATTTTCGCCATTTTCTTACTTCTTTAATGATTTTTACATTATCTATCGTTACTGCATGACCTTCTTTTACGATGTGTTTCGCAACCGATGACTTGATGACGCCTTTGTTTCCTTTTTGCGCTGCTTCGGCTTCCCGTACATGTTCCTCAAACCGAGTTGTCACTAATCTCTTAGTTTGACCTATATACATTTTCCCACATTTTACACAAGTTATTTTATATACTCCGCTTTTTTCTTCCATGTTTTTCTTGTCCTTTTCGCTAGTCAAAACCGTTTTTAGCTTATATTGCTTACTTGTGTTGATAGCTTCGAAGTTATCAACACAAGTAAGCAATATAAGCTAAAAAACGGTTTTGACTAGCGAAAAGGACAAGAAAAACATGGAAGAAAAAAAGCGGGGTATATAAAATAACTTGTGTAAAATGTGGGAAAATGTATATGGTCAAACTAAGAGATTAGTGACAACTCGGTTTGAGGAACATGTACGGGAAGCCGAAGCAGCGAAAAAAGGAAACAAAGGCGTCATCAAGTCATCGGTTGCGGAACACATCGTAAAAGAAGGTCATGCAGTAACGATAGATAATGTAAAAATCATTAAAGAAGTAAGAAAATGGCAAAAATTGGATATTACGGAAAGTATCGAAATCAAAAACCTGAGGAGTTTAGGCTAAATGAAGATGTAGGTAACAACAATTCAAAGCTGATTGATCTGCTAATGACCACAAGTTAGGAAGGGTATAAACAGGTAATTAATAATAGGATAATTAAAGCGGTAATAAAATAAAGGTGTTTTCTACCTAGGATAAGTACTTAAATGTTAATAGTCTATAAGGAAAGATTGTTCAAGTAGTTTAGTTAATATACTGAAGAAGACCGTATGTAACGGTCGAAATACGTATATATTAAAAAGGAAATAAAATTATAGTCTAAAAAGGAAACTACGTTTTTACTTCTGCTTTATTAATCAAATCTGACTATAAAACAAGCGGGAAAAAAATTCTAAATGGATAAGTTTCGCTTTATAAATAATATTATCTAAAATTTTCAGATAGTTTTTATATTTCATAAAATTTTCAGAACTTTGGTTTTTTTTGTAAATATGATAAAGTTTTTCTTTTTCCTTGCAAGACTTAACTATTGCTTTTGTTATCCATGTTTTTCTATGTTTATTTTTAGTTTTTTTAGTTACTTTGGACTTTTCTAAACAACTTTTCATATTTATTATAAACCAGTCCGTAGCTTCATCTGGATCAGAAAAACAATATATTAGAGACCAATTTATCAAACTAGCATTACGCAAAAAATTCCATAGTCAGTGTAAACATAATTATTAGCTATCAATTTATCAGGTTTGAATTTAGTAAGTTTGACTATTAAAGTGTAATGATCACTTATAGAATTTTGAATGGTAAAAGATTGAATTTCTGCTTTATCAAAATCATAAAATATGTTATCAATGCAGGTACCCCTATTTATATTGCTGTCTGACGGTCGGGTTACTTTTTGAAAAGATGGTAGGAAACCCAGTTCTAAGAAATTATTTATGAATTCCTGAGTTATGATATCGCATACCAACAAGTCAATATTGAAGTCTCCAACAAACAAATGATTTTTACAATTTTTCTTATCTATCAGGTACTTCTGGAGGCTTTTAATAAATTCAATTTTCTTAATACTATGTGATCTATATAAAGCGGACAATTCTGTGACGCTGCCGTTGTCCATTTTTATGATACTATTAATAATTCTTAATTGGTCAACCTGAATGATTTCAGTCTCTTCAATCAGTCAGTTTTTGACATACACTATAACCTCATCCGCTTTATTTAGTTCACTACCATTATAGTACATATTATATCCATATAGTTGGAAAAAATTAGTATTTGTAGCAGTCCACGCTTCAGCACAGCAAATATATAGAGGTTTTGAAACTAAACTCTCAACAAATATTTCTAAGTTTGCGCAATTGGCATTCATACTTCTAATATTTAAATATAGTATCAAATTATCATGTTTAATTAAATGTTCATTCAGAGTCTCTACATCAACACATATGTTTTCGATCACTAATGTATCGTTTACTAGTTCATCAAAAATCTCGAAGTTATGTGCCATCTCTATGTCTGCTTGTTTTGTTACGATGAAAATTACTGTTGTTTGCTTCACCATCGGTTGAAGTAGTTGCTGCATTATTATATAAAGTAGGTCCAATCTGATTTTGGACATTAATCATACCCAAATATCTTGATATTTCAGGCATTACAGGGTAGTCAGTCATTTCAATTCTTTTGTTAGTTTTAAACTTAAGATATTGACATAGCGAACTATCTGTCGCAACATGTGCTGTATCGTATTTCATTTTCGATAATTTATTGTGATGAATACAATTCACACATTGGCTGACTGATTGATTACAATCTTTCGTACTGTGATTACCTGCACATTTCAGACAAACAGTATCATTTTTACATTTCGCACTGCTATGTCCAGTTCGTCCACAATTATAACACGGTTTAGCTCCAATTATGTCGTAAATCCTACAACATTGATAGCCAACAAAAACCTTTCCACCATTATCTCTTATAATTTTATATAGACTTGCGGTAACGTCGAGAATTGCACTTTGCCATCCTTTGTTGTTAGTGTATAACTTTAGAACTTTGCATTTTTCTTCCGAATTGCGAAAATTTCTCTGAATAATATCAGCGTCCAAAGCAACGTTATACAAATTTGCACTTCTGTCTATACCCACTACTTTGATAACAGGTTTAAGCAGTGATTCTTTTTCTATTTCAAAATTTTTAGATAAATTATTATGCAATAATTTCTCAGCATGATATAAGCTATCACTATCAAGACAATTTATTATAAGATTGTTACTTTTGGTTAAAAAGATATTTTTAGTTTTAGTAGACTTTTCCTTGATTAGACATTTGCCAATAGTTTCTTTAAGGTTTGTGTCATCATTCAGATTCTTCTTCTTTATAATAATTTTTGGGACCCTCTTGGGCTTAGGCTTTGGAATACTCACAGTTTCAGCATATGATCTCTGATCTTTATTGTTGGAAATCTTTTCATTGTTTAATAATTCTTTTAATAGTGCATTTTTATCCATGAGTTCTGCATTCAATTGTCTAAGAAGAACTATTTCTTTCTTCATATTATCCAAATCAGGTTCCTCATCGATGATTGTATTGTTATGTGGTGATTGCGTTTCATTAGCAATTTCGTTTAGTATTTCGCGCTTTATACTTTCCCGTTTTTCACTTTTTATTTGTGCTAAAATCACTCTTGTTTCATCATTCAAATTTATATCATTGATTTTAGATGTTATATTTAAATGTGAATGTTCAGGGCATATCACTAATGTAGGTGTTAAGAATGTTGGATCATTCAACAGTTTGAAATCACTTAAGTGATAGTTATTGTCGCAGAAAATACATATAACAGTTGTTACTCTTTGCTTAGGATGACATTTAAAATTGACCTCACTATTAATATCAGGGGAATCTTTACTCCGCGAAACCATCACGAAAGAATAAGCACTCCCCGACTAACGGGGCTTTGTTTTTAATTACCACTTTTTGCAAACAAAAAATAAAATCACTTTCGACATATTATTACACTTTATCACGGGATCAAATATATACCGAAAAATAAACTATAAAAATCTAGACTGATTAAGCAACAGCGAGAAAAACACGTCCGACCTGTCTCACGATAAAAATTAAAATCTAACTTCCACTTGTCAATAAATTTCTCTAACAACTGTCTTCACTTAACAATCAATATCGCTTTTTATTCGCACTCCACACTGTCGCAGTTTTACTGTATCGGTTGTAATGAATCCCCCCATTCATTCAGCTCGCCTTTATATAGGGTCTCTAATCATTCAATCCATTTCTCGTACATTGGCGAACTAACTGGAATATTCGAGCAATACTGAATGGGCAGTGACGTCACTTTCAGATGTTGATCATGCTTGGCGGGTTGGATAATCATTTTTTGTCTAAGGTAAGACATATTTGATTGTGTGAAATCAGTTTTTTTTTGTTTTTGCTAATATATCGAGCAAACATACAACTGAATACTCCACAATCACTTACGTTAGCTTGAAGCGTAATATTGCTGGCATGTTCTTTTGTGAATTCTGTTGCATCTAAAGTCTGATTTAATTTATCTAATGATTCGTGCGCCAGATAATCTTCTAATTTAGTTAATATTATAGGGTTTTGATTTTCTAAAGAATCGTAATATTTTATAGATTTTTGTTTAACGTTGATTATTGCCATACACCAATGGTTATTATTGACGTGTATCCGAATTAGGATTAGTATGCAGCCTCTAATAATCGTGAAAAGAAGAAAGTATTCATAGCATAAACTTTTAACGGGTTTTCGACACTTTGCTCTGTTATTAAGTTTAGATAAAAGTTAATGAGTTTGTCGTTTAACCAATTTAATCCGTTTAATGTATGATATCACTTGTTGTGATATCAATATTATAATTTGAAACTATGATTTCCCCAGGAGAACTCTTTTTAGTTGGATTTTCTAAAATAAGCTTTTGGTCTTCATTAAAAATCTCACTATTAGTATTACTACCTTCGACTTTCATTGGTTTGCAACTGAACTCTTCTAGATTTCTGTTTTGATCTGCATATTTTAGTTCCTTCTTAATGTTTGCCGGATGAACATTATCCAGTTTTGATTTTCTTTATTTTGGGAGGTTTTTACGTTTAATTTTTGATGAAACCTGTAGATCTGGTCTCATTGTAATCTTCTCTATATTGGTTGAGTTTATTCAGGTATTTGTTCTATTTTCTTCAATATTTGCCTTTATTTTCTCAAAATTTACTTGACTACTTCTTTTGGGGTACGTTTTATTGTCGAATGGTACCTTTCATTATAGTTTTTGATAGCTTTTTGAATTGTACTTCTCACAGAGAGTTTTGTTTTATCAATTACTAGAGGTCGGAATTTTTCAAGTATAGTATTATGTAGCCTTTCAACATCAGCTATTCCTGTATGACTATTACGTTTAATTAAGTGTAAGATTATATCTTCAGACTGTTCAATAAAATTCCACTAAATTCATTCCCTGCAATAATTTTCTTTGGCTTACAAACTTTCGCAAAATTATTTTCTAATTGTTCAATAATTGTTACATGGTTTCTGTCGCTTAGATTCAGGGTTCGTGATGCGAAACACACAGGATGTCCGTTTTGTGACAATACTGCACCTAAGGCGTAGTTAGACGTATCTGTTGTCAATTGAAATTGTTTATCGAACTCAGGAAAACAAAGAACAGGATGTGTGCTAATAAGTGCTTTCAATTTTTCAAACGCTTCTTTGTAATTTGGATCTTTGGTATTGATTTCCGAATTTTTTTTTTAGGTATTTTGTTTGGGGTTGTGTGACCTTTGCGTAATCCCTAATGAATTTGCGGTAATACCCTGTGGTTCCTAAAACACTTTTAAGTTCTTTTTCTGTTTTTGGAAGTTCAAGTTTTTGTATTGATCGAATTATTTCCGGATTTGGTTTTAAGCCGTCTTTAGTGACCACTTGACCTAAAAAGGAAGTCTCCTTTTGCATAAATGAGCATTTGTCAAGTTGAATTTTTAACTGATGTTTTTCTAAGACTTCGAAAATTTGTGTTAGTGATTTTATATCCTCTTCAAGTGATGTGCTGAATATTAGCACATCGTCAAGATATACTACACAGCGTTTGTTAATAAAATCCCGGAGGATATCATTCATTATGCACTGAAAGGTTGCCGGAACATTTTTCATCCCCAACTAGTGTTGGGCACTGTGAAATTTTTCGACGAGTTTGAGTGAGGTACTCATTTCGGCAAGTGAGGTGGTACATTGTCATACCTCAAAAGAGGTAACAGACGTGAGGGAAAAATTTAGCGTGTTACGAATTTACCTCTACACATTCATTAGTTATCACTCTTCATAATCGAAATGATTCCATGGATGTGTATTTAACTTCAAATGAAAGGCAGAAATTTGATAATCAAATTTAATTCACTGATAAATAAAACAAATAGATATAATTCAACAATCGTAACAAATCAAATTAAATTAAAAATATTAGCGTTACATCAAAGAGTAAGAAATTGAAATAAAAACATAATATTGAGCGATGTATACGAGTGAATTGAAATAAATAGGCTTTTCTATTTATTATTTTATTTTACTAAAGGTTTTAATTTACACGGATTTTAGGTTACAAGTTTTAGTCGGCGAGTCCGACCTTCCTTCCTCGAATCACAAAACGAACTGCACGCTGTCATGTTTACAGTGTTGCCATGTTTATATTTTCGTATATTAAGTGAAGTTATAAGCTAATTGTAAAATATAATTAGTACAGCTTGGATTGCGCATTTATTGGCGCGAACGAATTCAAAATAATGTCCATTGGAGTGCATAGCTTAGTTAGTTTTACAAATAATAATTGATGTTTCATAATTATATTGGATTCTGATCCAACATTCCGCCAACCTTGAACGGCTACTGCCTTCAATTCTCCAGATCGCTACTTGGTAAAGGACATACCTTGGCGATTGGCCGACGCAGAGTTCCCAACTTGGTTTTAAGGGAAACCACTCTGACTAGCCCGTCCGCACCTGGGTGGAGTTCAATTATACGACCTAGTTGCCATCGTTGTGGTGGTAGACTGGAATCGACGACGATGACTAATCGACCCAATTGGATGTTTTTCGTTTCTGTATGCCATTTGCCTCTTTGTTGCAGTTGTAAGAGATATTCTTTGGACCAACGTAACCAAAACTGCTGTTGTAACCAGGATAATTGCTGCCAACGAGATAGACGAGAAATGTTAACGTTGGTAACATCGGATTAGGCTGGCGAGTTCAACGGTTCGCCAATTAAAAAATGTGCTGGCGTTAGTGGGTTCAGATCATTCGGATCTGACGAAAGTGGAGTTAACGGCCGAGAATTTAGGATCGCTTCGATTTGAGTTACTGCCGTCGACAATTCTTCATAGGTCAGAGAGGCAAGTCCAAAAGTACGATATAAATGCGTCTTAGCCATCTTAACCGCCGCCTCCCAGAGTCCGCCGAAATGTGGTGCTCAAGGAGGTATGTGATGAAACTCGATTCCGTCATCGGCACACAGCTGGATAATCGAATCTTGAGTTTGCTGACTGTTGAAACGTTGATGAAGCTCTCTCATCTCTCTCTTTGCTCCAACGAAATTGGTTCCATTATCGCAGTACAGGTGACGGCAGTGACCTCTTCGAGCGATAAATCTTTTTAGAGCCGCAATGAAGGCTTGCGATGTCAAGTCCGAGACGACCTCTAAATGTACCGCCTTGACTGCGAAGCAAACAAACACTGCAATATAAACCTTATACGAACGAATTCCTCTGCCCTTTTGATGCACGCAAATTGGACCACAAAAATCGACTCCAGAAACGAGAAAAGGCCGAGTTGGTTTTAAGCGAGAAGCTGGAAGATTGCCCATTAGTTGATGTGAGACTTGCGGCCATGAATGAAAACAACGATAGCACTGATGCACTACTTGTCTTGCAAAGCTTCTGGCGTTAACGATCCAATATTTGTGGCGGATGGCAGCAACTAACGCTTGAGGACCTGCATGAAAATTTTGTTCATGATAATGTTTGACAAGAGAAAGGACAAATGGATGGTTTTTAGGCAAAAGGATTGGGTGTTTCGATTCATAGGTAATGTCTGCGTTCTGTAGACGTCCTCCTACTCTTAGTAGTTTTATCTTGGAATTGCTATCTAGGAAAGGGTTTAAATTTGCGATAGAACTCCTTAAAGGACTTTTCAATTGACTTTCAAGTAGTCTTATTTCTTTAGCGAATTCCTGATTCTGAACGATCCAAATAATTCGATGTAGCGAAGTGTCGAGCTCTTCCGCTGAAAGAGGACCTATTTTCCTATCTTCTGTTCGTCTCGAGTTGTTCACAAATCGCAAAATGAATCCAAATACGCGACGAAGTTTTTGATAGTCATTTATAAATTTTACATTTGATGTTAAGTCTTCCCGATCAACTATAGTTGCGGCGAGGACGATCTTAACTCTTCTCGATTCCGGAACATTCGCTGTCGATTGATTTCTAATAGGCCATTTATCAAAGGATTCCATTAAAAAATCAGGCCCATTGAACCAAAGAGTTGAATCTACGAGCGATTCGGGGAGCATGCCTCTGGAAACAATGTCCGCAGGATTAGAAGTTGTGGGTACATGTTTCCATCTCATGTTCGATGACAACGCTTGTATATTGGCGACTCTATGCGCCACGAAAGTATTCCAACTAAACGGATGATCAGCAAGCCATGCCAGGACAATCGTAGAGTCAGTCCAGCAGAAAACATCCTGAATAGGTCTATTGATGATTTTGAACTCGGTCCATAAGCTCCGCCAAAAGTATTGCTCCACAGAGTTCCAATCGAGGTATGGTGATCGATTTCACCGGCGCTACTCGAGACTTCGCGCATAACAATTTTACAGATATTGCTCCAGAAGATGCGATGCAACGAACGTATATACAGCAACCATATGCTTTGGGCGAGGCATCGGCAAATCCATGTAACTCCAAGGTTGTTTTTTCCGGATCTGCAAGTACTAAACGAGGAATTTTTAATTTTGTATTAAACTTAGCTGTCCCTCAAATGTTTCCCAATGTTGATGATAACTTGTTGGCAATGACTCGTCCCAATTTATTTTTAATTTCCAGAGGTCTTGTAGGAATATTTTGGCTATGACTGTTACAGGATTAATGATTCCCAATGGATCATAAATTTTCGCAGCATCCGATAAAACTGTGCGTTTTGTTATTTTTCTTCCATCGATATTGTGTTTAAAGCAGCAACTAAATAAGTCTGGTACGGGTTGCCAAACAATTCCTAAAGTTTTAATACTATTCGACTTTTCGAATGAGCAACTCATTGCTAGATCGTCTACCGGATCGCCTTTCAGCAAGTATTCATCGTTCGAACACCATTTTCTCAAATCAAACTTTGCCTTTGATAGAATATACTTTACCTCCGATTTAATCTTTGAAAGCTCTTCGGTCGAGTCAGCCCCGGTTATGAGATCATCCATGTAGAAATCACGACGAATAGTAGTTGCACCGGCTGGATAATCCTTTCCATATAAGTTTGGAAGTTCCTGCAGACAACGAGTAGCTAGGAATGGGGCTGCGGCTGTACCATAAGTAACTGTGTTTAGCTTGTAATGACGTATTTCTTCTGATGAGTGATTTCTCCAGATAATGCACTGAGTGTATTTGTCATCGTCATCTATAATTATTTGACGATACATTTTTGATATATCCGCGGTTAAAGCATATTTATGAAAACGGAAACGAATGAGAATATCGAAAAGCTCGGCCTGTATAGTCGGCCCAACCATCATCATTTCATTTAGCGATATATTTGTACTAGTGCGACAGCTACAATCGAATACTACACGAAGTTTCGTTGTCGAAGACTCCGGTCTCAAAACGCAATGATGAGGGATCCAATAACGTACTCGGTTTCGATCTTCAGTGTCTATGAGCTCCATATGATTTAGGTCTTCATACTCCTTCATAAATGCAGAATACTGTTCGTTTAATTCTCGATCTTTTCTCAGTTTGCGCTCCAGGTTCGAAAACCGTCGAAGTGCGATGTCGTAAGAACTGCCCAACTTCGAGAGGTCGTCCTTAATGGGATATTTAACGATAAATCGTCCATCTGTTGTTCGACGATAGGTCTGACGAAAGTGATCTTCACAATCTTGTTGTTCCAAACTCCATTTTCGATTATCCATTTCAGTTGATTCCAGTACCCAAAATTTTTCCAAAAGTTATAGCACTGATTGTTCTGAGTCCTCAGTCACGGCCTTTAAACTGCAAAGCACGTTACTGTTTCGATATTTCATATTCTTGCAACATCCTGACACTATCCAGCCCAATAAGGTTTTCTGTAAAGTTGGCTCGGTTTCTTGGAGTTTGATCTGGCCAACGCAAAGAAGATCAAAAAAGACAGATGCTCCAATCAAAACATCTATTCCTTGACTTTCATAAAAATGTGGATCAGCAAGTGGCAAATTTTTTGGAATGTTCCAATTATCGATGCTATAAGAACAGTGGGGTTGAGGGTCCACTATTGTGGGTAAAATTATCATTTCCAAACTAGTTTCAAAGTTGTTAACACGAGATTTAATAGTTGTGTTAGTTCCAAATTTAGCAACAGCACTCACAGCTCCAATCCCGCTAATAGACTCGCTGACCTTTTGTTTCTTTATCTGCAATCGGTTGGACAGCGATTCCGATATTATGTTTAACTGCGAAGCTGAGTCTAAGAGTGCTCTGCAGGGCACGAAAGATCCCACTTTATCCTTTATATAGATTACTGAAGTTGCTAAAATTACGTGATTTATTTCATTGTCGCAACTCACATAAAATTCCGATGACGACGACGACGATATGATCAACGATGAATTATTTGCATGACTTGTGCTAACGTCGTGCTCTGAAGGCACAACCTTGACGTCCGAATTAACGTTTTCCACTTGCTTCGATTGATCCCGATGTAATAAGGTATGGTGAGCACCTGCACAAATTGGACATTTCAACCTTGTGCAGTTTTTGGTCGTATGACCCTTTGTTAAGCAGTTAATGCAAAGCGATCGTCGTTTTACCTCCCAATACCGTTCGACGGGTGATTTCGCTGTGAACTGTGGGCATTTTTGAATGTAATGGTCTGTTGCACTACAAATGATACACGAACTCCGCGCCGATATGAGTACTGTGCGATTTTTTGCGTTAGAACGAGACGGCCGCGGTGCCGAAGCCGATTCATTTTGATGATTACTGCCATCCATCGCGCGAGCTTCAAGAATTTGACAGCGATTGTTTAAAAATTCCGAAAATTCATCCCATTCAGGAAAACATTTTAAATCACGAATCTCGTCCCATTTTAGTCGCGTCTCCGAGTCGACTTTTTGTAATGCCAGATGCAATAAAAAACCGTCGGGCTTAGCTAATGACGACATTGATTGAATATGGGCCATAACACTATCAGATAATTGTCGTAGCTGAGACGCTGCTGTCGAATTTACTGCAGAAAGGTCGAATAACTGTCGAACATGACCCGTCAGTATTAATGCGGGATTATTGAACCGTTTGTCCAATAACGTTTTCGCACGAGTGTAATTTTCAGGAGTCGCTTCTAAATGTTCGATAATTTTTCGCACCTTCTCGCCTAAGCAACTGGTTAAATGCTGGAATTTTTCGAAATCCTCTAACTCGTCATCATTATCAACCAATGACTTAAACTTGTTCCAAAATTCTAAGTATGACGTAGGCTCACCATTAAAAAGTGGCAATTTGAGACGCGGAAGATTTTTAGACCGCGATCGAGGTGTTAAAAATGTGCCTGTCGTATTAGAAACATCCTTACTTGGTCTTGATCGATTTAAGTACCCAAGAATGGCTGCCTTAGTTCCACAATATAAATCTTCCAGTTCCGCGAGTTTAGTTGCGTTTTGGGCCGCATCATCATCAAGATCTTCGATTTCAAGATGGGCCTCCATAGCCGTCGTAAACGAACTCTCCAAGAGCTCTAGCCTCGTGTTAAGCTCATGAATATTTAATTTCTCACCCTTTGAATCAATGATCCGTTTAACGCGTGTGATGCTTCCTTGCGCAGCGGCCCGCTTTCTTTTCAGTTTATTTACTGATTCGAGAACTTTCCGATCATCTCCATTGTCTTCAGACTCACTAGTTATCTTCACACAATCAAACTGTTTAATGTCACGATTTGACCTCTAAAATTCACTAGAGCACGTTCGATCACGTACAGTTTGAGTTTTTATACAAATGTCCACGAAAAATAACTTTTCTTTCGGATTCCGACCGATTACCGAAATCTACTAGTAGTTTTAATTGAATTGTTCACGACGAAAAAACTGTTCTTTTCAGATTCCGATCGATTACCGAAATCTTACTGTTAGGTTTTTAGTGAACTATTCCCGACGAAAAAATGTCTTTTTTGATCCCGATCGATTATCGAAATCGAACTACAAACGAAACTGCCGTATCCGGCTCGACGGACCAAAAATGAATTGAAATAAATAGGCTTTTCTATTTATTGTTTTATTTTACTAAAGGTTTTAATTTACACGGATTTTAGGTTACAAGTTTTAGTCGGCGAGTCCGACCTTCCTTCCTCGAATCACAAAACGAACTGCACGCTGTCATGTTTACAGTGTTGCCATGTTTATATTTTCGTATACTAAGTGAAGTTATAAGCTAATTGTAAAATATAATTAGTACAGCTTGGATTGCGCATTTATTGGCGCGAACGAATTCAAAATAATGTCCATTGGAGTGCATAGCTTAGTTAGTTTTACAAATAATAATTGATGTTTCATAATTATATTGGATTCTGATCCAACAACGAGTATGTCAGTATTTGGTCAAATGTAACATTTACATAATTTGTTGAAACATATATACATTCCATTTGCATTTAAAAATGTTTAATGTAAGCAAATATTATAGAATTTCAGATTTTGAGAAATACAAAAGGATTATGATGCTCTATATAAAATTTACTTAACAACACATTCATTTTTATTTGCATTTTTTTCCAAAAAAAAGAAATACTGGAGTTAGAAGGCTTACATGTTATAATTTAAAAAGATTAATTGCGATACTTTTTTTTCCGGTAAGACGATTACTTTTTTCCGTTAAAACTTGGCCAAATTTCGAAAATACTCGCTCTGATGGGACGGAAGTCGCAGGTAGGCACATTCGTTGTTTCATTATAATATAAAGTCTGGGATATGCCTGCTTTTTCTCTTGCCACCATTTCAGTGGGTCTAAGCTGCGCTGTAACAGGGGCTCTTGAAGATATTTATCAACTTCTATTATGCCTGCAGCAGAAGGATTTACATTACATATGACGTCACTCACTCTATTATCGAATTCAGCCCAAATACTGTGCCCTTTTTTCATTGGGATCTCTGTTTCTTAATTTTCCGGGATTTCTTGATATGATGGCAATTGCACATTCCCCACTGAAGCTTTCAAGCTGGAACAGGCTCTATTATATCTAGATTCATTTGAGAAGCCATACATTTTGTTGTTGTCTTCAATATTTGCAAATCGTTTTTCCAGGGATGCTAAAAGACTTTCTGCCATGTTCATTACTGACTGAGGAAGTTCTTCTTTTGTAAGAAACTCTTGACTTTTTTTCTTGGGTGCATTACAAATAAGAATTATTTCTGAGATAGTAATGTTTTTCTCTGAGCTCATTTCTTCAGTAACGTCCTTATAAAATGACAATAAATCAGTCGCTGCAGTCAAAACATTGACATCTTCGTTATTGATGTTGTCGACGCTTCGATGATGTATGGCTACTGTAGATATTACACTGTTCTTTATGGCCAAAACTCTTTCAAACATGTCGCACGTGGAGTTCCATCTCGGGACGACATCTTGTTTTAATTTGAGCTCAGCTTCTCCTAATTTTTTCTGCATCTGCGTAAGTCTTTCAG
Source organism: Odontomyia ornata (assembly GCA_963969285.1). NCBI lineage: Eukaryota > Metazoa > Arthropoda > Insecta > Diptera > Stratiomyidae > Odontomyia > Odontomyia ornata. Next base: position 289,329,409 of record OZ017739.1, on the reverse strand, counting down.
CTGCTAGTGGACTCCTTCGAAAAATTTCTACAATAGCTTTTATTTTCGGCTGGGTTGCTTTGATTTCTGTTGATGTAGACTGAACAATCAAGTTCAGAGTATGCGCGAAGCATGGGATGTGCTGCCAGTTATTTAACCTGCTTGCTGCCTTTATGTTACTGGCATTATCAGTAGTTGCACCAATAACTTTGTGGGAAAGCTGCCACTCGTTGCACATCCTTTTCAATTCTAAACTCAAATTCTCAGCATTATGCCTTTCAGAGTATTGATAGCATTCTAACATACACGATCGCAGTTGAGTATTTTGATCAATAAAATGAGCAGTTAGGGAAATATAATTATCATTGGGCTTGGAAGTCCAGCTATCTGTTGTTAGAGCAACGTACTCTGATTCCTGTAAAATATTTTGAACTTTCTCTTTAGTTGCATGATAGTAGTTCGTAATCAGAGCATTTGAGAGCGTTTTACGTGAAGGAATTCTATAGTTTGGATTCAGTTCATAAACGAATTTTTTGAATTCCTTGCTCTCAACTAAATTGAACGGCAGATAATTTTTCGCTACCATTTCCACTAGATATATATTTAACAGCTCAGATTTTTTGGCAGATATTGGCTAAGTTAAATACTGAGTCAGACTATTATTTATAATTTTTATAGAAGAACTTGCATTCGATGATGTTGATGGAGTGATGTTAGAGGAAGCCCTCACAGATTCTGAATTGTTTTGAGAATCTAAGGGTTCCACTTTTTAGTTTGATTTACATAATTCGGTTGATGTATAGCATCAAAAATTAAATGGACCACCACCTCTGTATGAGAATATCTTTTTAAATAAATTGCACTTTGCCCTACTTTTGCCCAAATCAGCAAAATATTACCAAGCACTTGATTTTCTTCTATCAGCCATTCTATAGAGAAAAATATTATTATTATTATTATTATTAATAAAAGTTACAAAGTAATTAAAATTACAATATAACAAACGTCTTAAGCGCTAGCAACAAAGGCCTTAGGCTTACATAGATATAGTTTTTTTTTTTAATTGAATTTAATGGGAGATATTATTTATAATTGGTAGTAGATTAAGTTATAATGTAATTTTTAATAGATTGAGTAATGTATTTATGTTCTTTATGTTGGCTTCAGAGGTTGTTGATATGTATGTCATCAAATCATTTTCTACATTACAGCGAGTTTTGGATGATCTTACAATTTCGCATTCAGCTAGCAGATGCTGGACAGAGATGAGATGATGATTGCACAGTGGACATGGTTCTGGTTGCTTTTTCTGCAGGATGTGTTCATGAGTTAGTTTTGTGTGTCCTAGCCTTAGTCTGATGAAATTACGAAGTTGATGCGATGGAATGTTGTTTGGATAGGACGCGGGTTGCCGCAGGGGGTTGACTGTTTTGTAGTGGTAGATAATATTGCTCCATTCCACGGATGTGAGTTCGTTTATATGGTCATCTATCAATCTATATAAATCTCTTTTGTTGTAAGCTATCTTGGTGAGGATGGGAGCGTTTTGTGCTGCGCTATCAGCATATTCGTTCCCCTCAATCTTCGAATGGCTTGGTATCCACATAATTTTCAATTTATTTTTTTTGTAAGAGATGGTGATTGTTGGGTTTAAGTTGCTCGGGTTCAGAAGAGCATCTATGCAGGAATGGCTGTCTGTGCAGATTATGTATTTACCAGGTGATTTTGCAGCGAACAGTGTTGCAGTGCATATTGCCTCTAGCTCAGCAGTGAAGATGGAGTTGTAAGTTTCCAGCCGTGTTAATTTAATTATCTTCCCGTCTTCCGTTGTAACTGCGAAAGTTGTGTTAAACTCAGTTTTAGAACCATCTGTGAAAATGAGTTTCCAACCTTTGGTTTTAAATGGCTGTACAATTTCATTGAACGATTGTTGGTATATTAAATGGTTCGTTGTTTTTTTATTGTAAACGCTTAGGTTGTTTATAATGCAATCTGTTGGAAACGTCCATGGTGGAGGGTTGGGTTTGGCTTGCGCTGGGAAAATAATTGAAACTCCTAACTGCTTTATCATGTTTAAGGAACGTAAAATTGATGATTGGCGCCTTGGTTCTGATTTCCTTGAAAGAACCGAGCTGACGTCATTTTGAAGAATAGAGTTTTTTGATTCGAGGAGTTTTGAGATAAGTCTTCCTGTAAGTTGATTTCGCCTGTTTTCAATTGATGGTAGACCAGTTTCCGCTAATATAAATCGAATAGGTGTGGTCCGAAATGCTCCAATCGCTATCCTTGCTGCTGAGTGATATACCGTTTTAATTTTTTGAAGCTGTGTTTTGCAGGTGTGTCCATAAATTGAAAGTGCATAATCAATTCTTGATAGCATTATTGACTTTATTATTTGGATTATGCAGTGTGGGTGAGCTTCTGACTTAAAACTACTCAAACATTTTATTAAATTTAATTTTTTATCTAGGGATTTTCGCAAGATGGCTATGTGCTGAGACCAAGAGTACTTATTAGTAAACGTTAAGCCTAGTATCTTAAGATTATTTGTATTAGTGATCACAAAGTTCTCATGAGTGAGATGTAAAGGCGAACAATTGTATTTGTTACAGATGTGTATGTGTTTGGATTTAGTTGGTGACATTTTCGCACCTGATTTACGACACCATTCTGAAATCTTTAATATTATGGAGTTAAATTTATGTTGGAAGAGTATTGAATCAGTTAGCTTTGCGTAAATGAATAAGTCGTCTGCGTAGATGCAGTGTTTGCTTTTTCAAAGTCGATATTAATGATTGATGTGTGGTTACGAGTTGAGAGGGTGTTAGCAATAAACTGATCTAAATGAAGTAGGATATCTAATGTACTTTTTCCTCTTTTAAATGCTACTTGATTATTGGAAAGGAAATTATTTTTGTTAAGAAACCAAGAAAGACGAAGTGAGATTATCTTTTCTAGTACTTTTGAAATACACGGGAGAAGGGAGATCGGTCTGTACCCTGGAACTTGGTTGACTGGTTGATGTGGCTTATGAAGTGGAAAAATCACAGCGGTTTTCCATTGCTGTGGAATGAGACCGTTTTGGAATATTGTGTTGTAAAGTGCGAGTAATCTGGTTTTAAATTGAATTGGTGATTTGCTTAATATGCAATATGTTATTTTGTCAACACCTGGTGTATCACCTGTTAGCAATGAGAGGCATGAATTTGGTTCTAGCATCGTTATGGGGCTTTCTATCATTCTTGCTGATGGTGTGAGAGATGATAGATTGTAGGTTTTGTTAATTGTGTTTAGTTTACAAAGGTGAAATGTTGGGTCAAAATTTGATTCGCTTGAGTAGCTGGACCATGTCATAGCTAAAAGGTTTGCCATTTCTCTTGGATCTTCTATAACTTTCTCTGTGGAATCTGATAGATATTTAATATTGAATTGTGTTGGCTGCCTTTGAAGTTTTTTAATGCTCCGCCAAATAAGTTGGCTTGGTGTGTTTGGGTTGATTGTATTTGTTAAGGTTTGAAAGTGTTGGATCTTAGCTTCTTGCAGTTCCATTTGAATTTGCTATTCAGTTTTTTGTATTCTAACATGTTTTTTAATAATGGTTGGTTTGTAAACATGCTAAAAGCTTTCTGTTTCATTTCGCGGAGCGTTGCCAGTTCATTAGACCACCAAGGGGTATATTTTGTGCAGTATTTTGGAGATGTAGATGGAATGGAGCTGTTTGCACAATAGTTAATGGATTTAATCAAATTCGCAGCTTCTTTATTGATATTGTTGCTAATGGGAACATCTGCTAAATGTAGTATCAGATCATTTTCAAATTTTGGCCAATTGGCTAATTTCATTTTGAATTTGGATCTGAATTTATGTGGTCGCTTTTGAGATACCGTTCCAAAGGATAGGGATAGTGGAAAGTGATCGCTCCCATGAAGATCATTAATTCTATGCCAAGTGATTTTAGAAAGCAAATTGGAAGTGCACAAGGAGATATCAACATGTGTGAAGGAGTTGTGAGTAGAAAGATGAGTAGGCAGTCCATTATTAAGAATGGAAAGATTCGAATTTAAGAGAAAATGTTCAATTTGTTTACCTCTAGTGTTTACAGAGGTTGAGCCCCATAGAGGGCTCCAGCCATTGAAGTCTCCTAGAATTAGCATTGGTGATTGGAGTTCATTGTATAGGTTTGTTAAGTCATCAGAATGCAAATTAACGTTGGGGGGAATATAAATGGAGCACACCGTAAATTTTTCTGATGCTACGATTGTTGCTGCTATTAATTGAACTTGATTACGCTCGTTGGTATTTATAATTTCGTGTTGTATGGTTTTTTTGATGAGTAAGGCAACACCATGTTTGCCGTGTGTATTAAGAGGCGAATTGTGGAAGTAAGCTTTATATTGCATCGGTGGGAAGATTTGTTCGTTGTGTTTTACGTGTGTCTCTTGTAGTGCAATGATGTCTGGAGATAAATCTTTAATTAATAGTTGCAGAGCATATAAATTATTTAGGTAACCGTTAAGATTCCACTGAAGTATCTTAAGGACCATTAGAAAAATGAGGGGCTGCACTTGATTTAAACATTATTTATTTGTCAATAAATATGTTAGGTGAATTTTGCTCTTCAAAGGGAATTGTGATTGAATTTGGGTTTAGTTTATTCGGAACTGTAGCTTTTGGTTCATTTGTAGTTGTTTGCATTTGTGTTGCAGTTTCGATTAGGTGTGTTGAAATACTTTGCGGATTTGATGAACTTATATCTCTGGGGTTATGAATATTTTCACTTGTGTTAGAATTTGATTTGCGTGGAGGAGGGGTAGTTTCGGAGTTATGTACTATAAATATAGTTGTATTATTGATGTTAATGAGAGGCTGTGGTGACCCTCTATTGAGTCTTAATTTTCTATTTTGAATTGCTAAACCTAGGGATTCTGTGATTGTGGTGGTAATTGTGGGAAAATTATTATTCGCTGTTTTGTTAATATTTTCTGTAGCTACCCGAAACGAGCATTTGTTCAATGTTTTGTACTCTAGTATGCGTTGTTTTTTTGTGTATGTTGGATATGCTTTATTAAGAGCGGAGTGTTGTTGTTTGCAGTTGATACACTGAATACTATTGCATGGGATTGGATCATGTATTGGCAAGGTGCAGATATCGCAAGATGAGGGGCTTTGGCAGTGTTTCTTGGTGTGTCCGAATTTGAAGCAATTTTTGCATTGTAATGGCTTTGGAATGAATGGTTTGACTTTCACGTTAATGAAGCTGACTTTGATTTCTTTAAGAAGGGTGTATTCGTTGAACGAAAGAATATGTAACGGAGTATTTTGGGATCTTCCATTGGAAAATTTTGTAATCTTTTGGCATTCGATTACCTTTTGCTGGCTTAGACCCTCAACTATACATTTTTCATCTAAGTCTGTTAGTATGGGTGCATAAATAACACCTTTTGTTGTATTCAATTTTTGGTGAAGGTCGATGGATACATCACAAATACCAGGTAAGGTTTTTACTTTGCAAAGCTTAGCTGCTTGTAGCTCATTTTTCGTAAGTAGGAGAATATCACCGTCTCTTGTGAAATTGATGCTGAGTGGATTTGAAATAACGGAATTTAGAGATTTAGAAAGAAGAAATATGTTATGGGATTTTAGATTCTTATTTGGAATTTTGCTTTTAATTAAGACAAACTTTGGAGAATCACTCTTATGGGGCGCCGCGCTCTGTAGCTCGGGGAAGTTAAAAACATCATGGGAGGGTGTTTCACGTTGTTTTTCTTTTTTATGTGGGGGGCTTTTAGTGATTTTATTTACGGAGTCCAGAATCGAATAGTAGTTTTGTTTTCGCTTTCCTCCGGAGTCGGAGGCCATGGTTAAAAAGGGCTAGTCAAACACGGTATTAGTTAAAAACTGTGCACAGAATCACACTGGAAGTAGGAGAACAGGGGGAACCAGATAGCACTCAACACCAGAACTTTTCGCTGCGAACAATAACTAACTTGACCGAAAGCGAACCGTTCAACAGAAGCGCTGGGTACAGACTGGAGAAAAATAAAAATGCGGTATTGGACTATGACATGAATTTTAGTTAAGCTCCAAGCAATCATCTAGCTTTCAAAAAAGCAAATTAGTACCATTTACATGATAAAGTTAAACAAATTTTGTATTTATCATCTAGGAACATTTAGCCTAATTTTCTCTTTATATTTATATAAATTATAGCACAAACTTGATAAAGGATTGAAAAATGTATATATTTACCATTAATAAAATAGAGAAGCTATCTTCGTGTTTTATATATGCTTTTCTCAAAAATAAAAACTTGAAGATAGCGATTCATCCTTAGTTATTTGCTTTTAAACATTTATTCCCTTATATGTAGTCCGCGAATGCATTCTTTAATTTTTTCCCGGAAACATATATACAAGTAGTAACTAAGTTGACGTGAGTGTTTCTACGTTATTTCAGCAGCTTAAATCAATTTAAAATACATTTAACAAAATAGCGATATTTTGATGATTAATGGAAGAATAGTCAAATGAGAAAACATCTTAACAGAACTTTAAATCATGATTTTGAAAATTTTAAACCAGCAATGTTCTTTCTTAAATTAGTCCTTATACTTTTATCATTTACTGGTGCTACGATTGCCATTCTGGTCATATTAAATTCTTCATTTTTTGTTGAAATGGTTCAAAAAAACTAAATAAAATAAACGCAGAAAGCAGTCCAGAATTAAAATCAATGGGCCGAAAAACAACACTCACCTTTACTTTTAATTTGATGCGAGTAATTTAGCACTTCTTTTCGATGGCACTTTTACTGATTTAAGATTCACGGAAAAAACTCATAAGCTAATTATCTTTTCGCGAGAAAAACACTATGAAACTCCTCATACTCATTCTACTCTTCATGAATATTTTCTACTCTCCATCACAATATTCATCCGAACCGAATTCTCTTACCTCTTCATTCAATCATTCACATAAGCGTTACATGACATGAAGATTGAAGTTTTCTCTACACTAAATTGCTTTGAAATTGCCTCATTTACTCTTCCTCACTTTATCTAGCATCCATTTACGCCGCTTTCCTCCTCAATGAAGTGTGATGTACATAAGCATTACATTGATGCTAAATGACAAGAGGATGAAACTTTTCTCTAACATAAACTCCTCTCCAATAACCTCATTCTACTCTTTTTAAATTCATTTAGCTTCGAATTTCATTTTCCTCCATCTACGCCTCTTCCTTCATCGTTCTGCGAGGCATACAAGTTGGTCATGGAGTCCATATCGAGCAAATTTTATTTGTACAACTGAGGTGGTACATGCTTTTTATGTGAAGTATTGGGACATTCTCCTCAGATGTATGGGACATATGAGGTGCCTCATGAGTGAGCGACCCATCACTATCCCGAACGGCATCCTAACAAAATCATATAGACCGTGTGGTGTGACGAACACCGTTTTATGGCGATCTTCTTCGTGGACCGATATTTGATGATACCCTTTGATCAAGTCAATTGTGGAGAAATAATATGCTCTCCCTAATTTATCCAAAGTAGACTATGTTTGGCAAAGGGTATTTATCGTCAACTGTGATATCATTCAGTCTACGATAGTCTATCACGGTTAGATATTTTTTTGTACCAGAATTATCAGTTTTCTTGGGAACTTGAACTATCTTGAATTGCTTCTTTGAATAATGCCTTGACTTTCCATCTCTGTGATTTGTTTGCGAACTTCTTATTCGTGTTTTGGTGGCTACCTATATGATTTTACATTTATCTGCTTGTCTGTTATCGTTTTAAATTCGTCCTCGATTGACAGGGTACTTGTTAGTTTATCCCCGTCTTTAAGGAATATAGTTTCGAATCGTTTGAGAACTTTAAATAGTTCTCTGTTTTCTTCAGAATTTAAACCTTCTAACTTAAGTCGGTTTAGGAGTCAGAACTTGATGCTTCTAAGTGAGCAACTTCATGAAAATTGTAGGCAATATTTCAAAACCTAATTGATTGACCATTTCGGGTGATCGTCCCTTCTTCGAAATTAATAATTGTTCCTAAGTTATTTAGGAGATCTGCTCCAATTATAAACTCGTATTTTCTTTTGTTTAAAGTTTTTACTTTCCACCTGATCATAGCTTTATGGGAAGTCTTAAACTAAGCAGGTACTAGAGTGTGGACTTTATATTCAACGACGTCTTTTCCTGTAATCGTGGAAAATGGGACTGGGTTGATCTTAGTTTTGCGAAAAATTTTAATGGAGTCATCAATGAGACTAAATGAGGATCCCGTATCCAACAATGCTAAAATTATTTTTATTTTGGTTGTTTGCTTAAAATTGTCCTTGAGGATTACTAGAGCTGTAATAATTTTTATAATTTTGTCTGTTTTCATCGTAATTACTGTTATAAGTTCGTTGTCTGTTTTTGTCGTAGTTATTGTTATGGATATTTTCGAAATTTGACTTGTATTGAGTTTGTCTGTTGTCGAGTTTTTGGTTTTTACGGTCATAATAGGTTCTGGGAGTGTTTGTATTAAATTTTGAAAACTTTCTTTCATTAGACATTTGTTTCACTTTAAATTCAGGCTTAATGCAAGAATCTTCAAACCTCCTCTCTTTCATTATTTCTAGTATTCTATTAATAACTTGTAGTAAATAAATTTTTTCGTATAAAACACCCTGAGATATTTCTTTTACAGTTTTAATGAGAAGAGAATTTACTCTAGTTAAATCGACATATGAGGAATTTTTGTAAAATATCTTCAACTCATCTGTTTTAATTTTTTTTTTTTTTGTAAATGTAAAACAAGATCACTTACATTGTTGGCCGTCAGGTTGCAAATTTTCCGATATATATCCGGTGGTTCCCTGTCTGTAGAGATGTTTGAGCGCCTTTTTTATTTCTTCCCAATCGTCTGTTCTTTCCGTGTTGATGAGTCCTTGTTTCGCTTCTCCCTGAATTTTCTCTTAAAAAATCAATCTTGTTGCCACTTTCTTGTTTCATCATCGCGGATGCTCGTCAGGTAATATTCCGTGCTTGCAATGAAGCTGTTGATTTTTATCTCGCACGTGCCCGTGAAATTCGAAGTGGGTCTTATTTCCTTAAGAATGTTTTCCCGTACTCAGCGTCGTTGTTTGCCATTACTCTTGCGTTTCACGTTCGAATCTTAATTGTTGGAGTGCTTCAGCCAGTTGGGCTACGAGTATGTGACCATCTCGTACTTAGATTTCGTGTTTCAATTAATGAATTTCTTCTGCCATAACTTCTCTAGATATTTTCCTTCTTTCGTAATGAAGGGCAGATTGTTTTTTGTTCATTCACTTTACTCACTAGATCGTTTATGATTTTATATTGGGTGTACAACTTAATAACCGGATTTTTTTTAGCAAAATTTGATGCTTTATTGTGGAAAAATCTTACAATATATTTTATTCAAAGTATTGTCCATCGGAAGCTACAACATTTCCCCATCTTTCAGGTAATTTATGAATTCCATCCCACGAATCTATCCAATTTCGGATGCCTGGCTCTGAAGTGAAGCGTATTCCGGTGAGGGCGTTTTGCATCTAGCAAAATAAATAAAAGTCAGACGGAGCAAGGTCCGGACTATAAGGCACTGGGCCTAAACTTCCCATCCACTATTTTCCAAAAAGTTTTTCACGGGTCTTGCAACATGCGGCCGAGCGTTGTCATGATGAAAAATTATAGCTTCGTGTCTGGTCGCATATTGTGGGCGTTTTTCGATGATGGCACGCTTCAAACGTATTAATTGTGTTCGGTACAGGTCACCTGTGATTGTCTGGCACGATTTCAACAACTCATAATATAACGGCCCCTTGTGACCCCACCAAATACACAGCATAACCTTGGCGCCATGGATATTTAGCTTCGCCGTTGATTTGGCTGCTTGGCCGGGCTTCACGTAAGACTTTTTGCGCTTTGGATTGTCATAATGGATCCATTTTTCATCCCCAGTCACGATCCGATGCAAAAATGATCTCTTTTTATGGCGCTCAAGCAGCATTTCAGACATACAGAAGCGCCGTTCAACGTCTCTCGGCTTCAACTCGTAGGGGACCCAATTACCTTGCTTCTGAATGTATCCGGCGGCTTTAAAACGTTTCGAAATGGCTTGCTGAGTCAGTCCTAACGATTTGGCAAGTTCGTCTTGCGTTTGACACGAATCCTCATCGAGTAGCGTCTCCAATTCTTCGTCTTCAAACTTTTTTGGCTGTCCTGGGCGTTCTTTGTCTTTGATGTCAAAATTGAAGCGTTGAAACTATTCAAAACACTGTGTTTTCGCTAAAGCATCGTCGCCATAAACTTCTACAAGCAAAAGATGACTTTCCGCAGCAGTTTTCTTTGCAAAAAAATGACCCAACAGAACCTCCCGCAAATGCTGTCTTTTTCTCCAATTTTCGAAGTTATTCATCGTGAAAAAAAATAATGATGCACACAAGATAAAATTGTTTTGTTGACTTTTTTGATAGCTGTCAAATGTGCCTTCAAAATGACATATATATAAAGTTCGAGCTTTCACGATATTTGTTAGTACGGACATCTAGCGTCAAATTCCGGTTATTAAAGTGTACACCCAATATTTTAGTTCAATTTATTCACTAGATGTAGTTTAAAGTGTTGTTTTTTTTAACTTTGGGATTGTGAACAGACTCATTCACAAATTAGATATTTCAGGCTTAATCTGATCCCACACATTAATTTTATATATGCTTGGCTTTTAATATTAAAGTTTGAAACGCGGGTATGAATTAACTCCCAATTTATTTAATTGAAGCCACAGGCGTATTCTCTTATAATTCTGCCTGGGCATTGCAATATCCTGTTTTATTATTACTTTATTCAAGTCGCAGATCGCGTTTACCGACTGCGCCAGCTTTAGAGCCGCTTGTGGCATAGAATAAAAAAAAAGAATAACTTCACCAACAGAAATGACAACACACTTTTTAGACTTTTAATTAAACTTTTAATTTAGGTTTCGTTCGTTCGTTATCGTCTAATTTTACTGACACTATGTCTGGGTTAGACATGTGTCGTTTTAGAAGTGATCTCGTTGCATTTTCCATAATTAGGTAAATGCAACGTCTGCAAAAGTTATTCAATAGTTTTGTAAGAATGATTTGCTACCGTATACATGACTGGCGTGACATGACGAACGCCGTTCAACGTATATTGAACCTTCTAACAATAATAATAATTTTGTTTTACGTACAAACCTACAGTCACTCCACACCTCTAAAGTTAGTTTATGAAAATTACCTTAAAAGCTCCCTGGAATTCTATTTGAATAAATCGAGCTGATCAACAATCACTACGTATTAATTAGATAGTTATTATTTTCAAACCTTCAACACAATATCACTCATTGTCACGCACAATAAAATAATAGAAATTCTTACGGTACTCTGCTTTGTCTCGCGAGCCATGGAGAAAAGAGGATGTAGACACGAATCAACCGAAATCAGAATCATTTGCAGGTATGGAACTGCTTTGATAGCCGTTGCGATTCTTTCTCAGAAGTAGCGGGGGATGGAAATAACCTTATAGCCGATTCAAATCATTATGTTTGTCTTACACAGACCGGCTAGACCGGTTTTTGTAGTCCGTTTCTAAGTGTTAATTAGGATACACTGCGACTTATGATGGCCGGTTCATTATGTGTATAACATAAAACTTTGCGCATAAAAATTGCATATCCTGTCAAGATAAAAAGGTGTTCCCACGGTAAAGAAAACTCATTCTTTATATCGTTTTAAGGTCGATATTGATTATTGGAAGGATGTACTTGCCCATTAGAGATGTGCAATTTGATTATTTTTGTGTAACGAATGATTACATCGACTTGAGTATTCGGTACTAAGTATTTGACACTTAGTAATCGGTTGAAGAGTGTGATCTTATACGACTGGCAAATAAAAATGAAAGCTTTTTGAACTATGGAATTAAAATATCGACCTAAGTTAAGATCCTGTTGGAAACATTCTTGAGTTTCAAAATTAGATCTTTATTTCTGCCGTTTCAAAAGGGACATCGGTCTGCCATATCACACCTACTTATACTTATTACTATTATTTATTAACTGCAGTTATAAACTGAATACTTACGAGCATATTGCATTATAAATTATTATGTATATTGATATTAAACCGTTTTCCTCTTTTTTATGCAAAATCGCATACAATCACCCGATTTATCTTTTTTCATATACAATATCTTAATCAAACGACAAATATTAAAGAATCAACAACTTATATTTATCTCAGATCAAATGGTGTTTAATCGAACTCATATTGCTACATTTAATCTTCGAGACTAACTATAATACAAATAATTAAAAAAATAAATTCACAGCAATGCAATAAAAAAATAAATTCACAGCAATGCAATAAAAAAATTGTTTCCGTATGATGTTGAACATCAAATACGCAGTTATGTTGACGAAAGCTTGTTGTTTGAACTTAAAAATAAAATTTTTCGTACTTCTTAGCCATTAAGCGATTTCGTTTTTTTGAAAGTCCAATTTTAGAAAATATTCTCTCAAAGGGCACTAACGTAGCTATTATCGCAAGGTATTCTCGTCCTAATTGAGCAGCAAGATTTGGATGCATTATTTCCCTAATCTTCCACCACTCTAGAGCATCTTCTTGTCGAGATATACGTTTCTCTTCCGAATATTGCCTAATTTTTAATAACTCTTCTGATGCTGTTGACGACTTTTCAATTTCAGCATCGTTATCAAAGTCCTTCCAAAGAATATGCGGTTCCATTGTTTAATTCAAAGATGGACTGATTTCTGCAGCAGCAACGACGTTTTCAGATTTCGATCTTCCTCTAATTAATTCCGAAACTTCAACGTAAAGAATTTCTTGCATCATCGAAATCTTTTTATTTAAAGCGGGGATCTAGATATGTGGCTTTCGCATACATTCTATTACGAATCTTTTAGTTTGATTCCTTATTCAGAAACTACACCAATTTGTTGTTGGAACGATTGGAGTTTGTCAGTGACTGGAATACTTCGGTCGAAAAACTCAATTATCCTCTTGACTTTTTTGTGGATTGTATCAATTGTTGAAAGAGCAGCTTGGACAACAAGATTCAATGTGTGTTTCAAGCTGACATTAGCCGCATTATCGGTAACCATGTCATTAATTGTTTTCAGAAATATTATAGCTACCTGCTACCGCAAGTTATTCATTGTTTATATTGGTTTTGATAATTCCCCGATCGATACTAGTTGATTTCTAATAAATCAATAAAACTTTAAACTTAAACTTAATCAAAAATAACTTTAACTACGAACGTAAGTAAAACTTGGACAGGCACTATGAAAAGTTTCACTCCTTCAGCCGACGACAAACTTCACTCGCCTTAACTCACAAAAATCACGTTTTCTTTTTCTCGCCGCCGTTATGTACCGAAACGTCACAAGATCGTCCCTGTTAAAAAGGTGGCGTCGATTTTTTGACGTATGCGAATTGTAGGGTCCATAATTATCGCAGCGCACAATGTATATTATCTTACAGCGGTTATTTTGCAGTAAGTTTTATTAATTCAAATTCTTTCCAGGGGAAAAACAAATATTGTAGCGAAGAAAATTTGACACAAAACAAAAAAACGTAATAAATTAATTTCCTAGAAGATCATAGCAATAATCTAGCTAGAAAATGTCTTTCGTGGAGGAGCGGATCCTGTAGAAGATAATACTGAGTCACCTATTGCGACTATCAACGGCTGTAACTTGAGACTTTTCTTCTCACACTTATTAACTAAATCACTAAATGTTTTTTCTAAATTATTTATATTAGAAATGATGCGAACAATCGATTTCTGACCATCACAAATTGTTGGCTTCCAACGACGCTTAACCTTAGTGTCCGGATCGACGATGCAAACAGCAGTAGGGGTATTTATACCAACATTTAGAAGCTGCATTAAAGCTAAATCCTTGCTGACTTAGAGGAAATAACAATAACCAAACGTGCTCAAATAATAAACTAGTAACTTACAGCAATTGTTGTCTTCGTCAAGCTTTGACAATGTTTGCAGTGACGATGAGTCTTTTATATATATTTTTTAAGTAAGGTATGATCTTTTCACAGAAAAATATCCCAATCAAATAACAATTCATCTTGCTCTCGGTGCGGCAGTTTATAAGCAAACTCAATCTGTAATATAAAAGAGTATTCAAAGAGTGAAAAAAACTCAAAATAATTGTAGAGGGAGAGCAGATAACCAAAAAACTTACTAAAACGAAGCCGGAGGCATTTTGAAAGAGAGGCCACTTTTGTAGTACCTTTATAGCGGGATTTAAAATATCTCCTTTACTAACCAAACAGATGTCCACTTTTCTTCAATTAGAGGCCAGTTCACTGAACCACAATAATGTTTCACAACTTTCTTCCTCGGCTAGAAGTAGTACAAATAGTGCCAAATTGCTGAAAAAGTAGCTTAAAAATCATACTTACATTGTCACAATTTTCTTGTGAAACTGTGAATAGTGAAGGAACAATCATAGTTGAGTGGGTTAGCGCAGAAGATATTTTCAATTATCGTCTGTTCCGAGCGTTGACTGCTTTGTCTTGCCACTTTCCGATCGGATTTTTTCCTTTCCCCTTTTCAGAACGTAATAATCCTGAAGAAGATGACAGTAGAACGAAAGCAAAAAAAATCCCCGTTGGCAGCACCAGCCGTAAAGGTAAATTTCTCGTATATAGCGTAAGGTTTCGAAAAAGAATTTGGCTTGACTATTACTGGACTTCTTACTGCAATTTTTGTAGCACCACATGGGTATTTATTAACAGAAAGGATCTGCCGCCGTTCGTATTTGGAGACCCTTCATAGAGGCGAAAATATTTTGCTAATTAAATTGAGTTGCACACGTATGGATCACATATTGAAAATCGGCGGGTAATAAATTGTTATAAACTTATAAATACAGATTTCGCCCTTCTCACATTCGCTGTTTACACATTTCTCAGTGGTTACCACACAAAGGTGATAACTTTTTGGCTTAAATAGCTCAAATAGTTAATTTCAAAAGATTTCCATCAAATTTTAATCAGCACTTGTATTGCCATTAGTATATACATTTTCGATTCATTTCTGAACCATCAGGCGCCGTCATTTTGAATTTTTATTGAAAACGGCTGCTAAATATATGAAGCTGTAAATTTTCGAATTTTTTATTTGTCATCCGATTTGCATAATTAAATTCAATTAGCTTACCTTAACAACTTAAAATTTCAAGTTTTATCGGAGTCTGTTGAGAAACTTGGCTGTTAGAGGGCTACAGAAATAAAAAAAATGTTTATGCCACCCCCATGTATCGGCAGACCCCCCTTAAACACTTTAAAATATTTTCTTACACTGCAAATTTCAAGAGGCACCACTTTTGACCTACGTAGAAAATTTCCTCATTCTAGTTCATGTGGTTTGCGGGAAAACTTGTTGTGACGCACGAACAAACGGATGGACGGACAGACAGACAAGTCGCGATTTGATAATTTTTTAGGGTATTGTTAAAAATATTTTGCAATATTTAAAAAATAGTCTGATTTATAAACAGTTTCAAGTTAAGCCATTTAAAACGTTTCCATGAAAAAAATTCTTTATGTCAGTTGCTACTAAAATAGCGAATTGCGCTTGCCTTCTGACCTTTCGGGGCCGCCATTTTGAATGCATGCATTTGATTTTGGACTATTTTAAATCTTGGTAGGCTAGGAGCTCATCAATCAATGTGCCAAATCTCGTTCAAATCGAAGTTTCATTCTAGACAGGGCAAAATAATTCAATTTTTAGTGAAAATGGCAGCTAAAAATATTATGTTTTAAATTTTCGACTTTTTTATTTTTCATTCAATTTTAATAATTATCTGCATTATACAAGAACTTAGTACAGAGATCCATAATCTCAAGTTTCATCTAAATCCGCTGAAAAATGTGACCGTAAGCGGGCCACAAAAACTTGAAAAAAATGCATATTTAAACCGCCGCCATTTTGGAATTTGCACATGAATGATCACCAAAATATCAAAGTCAATAGATCTTAGTAGTGTCTATCTCGAAACCAAGTTTCATATATGTCAGATCAAAATTGCGACTTTTAGAAGACTTTGAAATTTTGAGTTTCGACTGGCCGCCATTTTGTTTTTTGCGACCTGACCTCCAGTTTTTTTACGTAATTCTTTAGATACTTATAATTTCTATCTAACTGCCGAATTTCATGAACATCTGTTGAAAGCTTTGACCACTTTTACAAAAAAAAAAAAATTTGCACGTTTTTCGACCTTCGAGCGGCCGCCATTTTGTTTGTGCCGTACCGACTTTAGATTTTTTATTGTGAGGTTCATCACATACATCAGTGAACCTTTGTGCCAAATTTCATCGAAGTCGGAGTGATCCTTTGGTCAGAACAGAAATCACGATTTTTCGTCTAAAATGGCCGCCATTTTGTTTTTGCCCGGCCGATATAGCTGGTTGACGAACTTAACCGAGATATTTACCCAATACACCTTTTCTGAAAATTTGGTAAAAATCGGGGCGAAATTGGTCACAAATTTCGTTATATATATATATATATATATATATATATATATATATATATATATATATATATATATATATATATATATATATATATATATATATATATATATATATAAGATACTCTCCGCAATAGGTAAATTTACCTAAAAGAAAACACTTTTAATTACCACTTGGAAAATCCGAAATTATGTTTTTGGCATAAGCTACAATGTCTTCCATTGACATTTTTTCATATTGTTGGAAAAAGGATCAACAATTTTTCGAACAATAATATTCCTATGCTCTTGCTGGAGTTTTCCGTTTTTTAGGGTTTTGTAAAATAATTTAACAAAACCCTACTAGTTTCGCGACCTGTCTGTCCGTCTGTCCGTCCTTCCGTCCGTGTGTCACAGCACTTTTTCTCGCAAACTACTTAAGCTAGAAACATCAAATTTTGTATGCAGGTGTAAAGTGATGTTCTCTTCAAAGTTCAACTACAAAAAATTTTATAAGGTTTTTAAGGGGGGTCTCTCCATATAGGGGAGTGGCCCCCGAAAAAAAATTGATCAAAGGTAGCCGATATGGGTATCAAATAAAAGGTCTTGATGAGAAGTTTTTAAAACAGGTCTTAATTTGATACTTTTTGCTTCGAGAGACGCGCAGGGAGGGAAAATACACAAATCCCCCCCTCGCGATTGGACACAGTGATCCGAAAAATCTGAAAAAATTTAGGGGTGGAGGTGTCTATGAGTAACACAACAACAACTACCTTAGCAGTCGAAATTCGCTCAACTTTCTTAATAATAGTATGATATTCGAATTTCACATTTTCCCTAATCAAATCGCATTGGTACCCTTAACTGAACAAAATTCGATATTTACGTAGTCCTACTGAGGGTCCTTAAACTTTGTAAGTTTGATGAAAATCGAATGATATAAACGGAAGTTATAGCCGTTTGAAATTTCTCCAATTACAACAACAATAACACATGATTTTGGTATTTTATGGACTCTCCATCCAATTAGTCACTGCAGTTTTGACTTGATCTTCTTGAAATTTTCCAATACGGTCAATAACATTAGTTTTTTGAGAATTCATGATTTGAGTGAGTTTTGTCGGTTTGCAACAAAATGGCGACCGTTGAAAGTAGAAAAATAATGGATTTTCCTTTGAACGTGCACATCTCTTTGACATATTTCTTGACGTTATTCATTGCTGGTGACTGCATTTCTGAGAAGTTGGATACAAAACCCTTCTGACATGAACTTAGGTCTGTTTACCCAACTTGTTTCTTAGTATTTCAATAAATCCCGACCATAAAACGTATACTTCAAAATGTCTCCAAGAGCAGTTTTGTTCCCGTCTACAGCTGAGAGCGAGTCAGATAATTGCGATTCAATCCAAGAAGAGCAGTAACTACTACGACTAACACCAACGGTGGAATTACTGTAATGCTATTAACTAAAGCTACGGTAATTATTTCATTCAAGTCGTTTTCCGATGTTACTTTCAATGCTTCTACATCAATTGGAAATTTTAGGACATACATAATAATAAAGAAATGCTATACATAATAATAAAGAAATGCCAGGAAACATCGACTTGGAAGCTAACATTTACATATAAGGCAAAACCTAAGTGTTTCCAAATAAATTAATTATATGTATATCAGAGCAATCCTCAAAAAGTGAACAACGCTCTCATTTTTTCTAATAATCTAATGTTCATTGACACTAGCTATAACATTTTTTTGTTTATACCATAAAAGTTTACTTACTTCTTAGCAAAGTGTAAACACTCTCCACGAATCCGAGTTCACTGAAAATCAATTCCTTGAGCACGGAATCTTCTTGCAGCACTACAATTGGCTCAGATATTTCATTTAGTAAATGTGCATTGTTTCCCATTGTAATCAACACCACTTCAGGACTTCGCTATTGTAGCAATTTCACGACATGAATGTCTCACGTTTCAATACTAAATGAAGTGATCTCGACTTCAAGAAAAATTGTGATGCATTGGATATAAATGTGATGTCCTATACATTTAATAGTATCTCACCCAAATGTTGATTATACAAGTTAACAAAAGATCCGATACTTGAATTAAAAAAATACAATTTAGGGCTGATACCCAGATCTTTATTGTCACGAGGTGAGTTACAAACTGAAGCTAATTTACAATTCAAAAGTGCAAATTTTATTTGATATTCCGGGAAACTGCTTGGATTGCGAATCCCACGATACCTCTCCAGACATATCGTCAGCATTTTACTTTCCATGAAATTGGAGTTAACTCTTCCGGGTCGAAATACAATTGTCCCCAATTGCTTAGAAAAATGGTCCATTGTAGATTTTTAGACTTGGCATCGGCTGCTGTTGAGTCTGATGATTGATGATGATGTTTCTGTCAGGATTCCTTTTAGATCTGAGGAATACAGAAATTAGTAGTAAAATAATCAGAGTTAATATAATCGATGTATTGGTCCATGTTGAAATTAAATTTTGCTTCTCCAAAAGTCGGATATAGTGAGTATTGTTGATGTATAGTTCCTGCATCATCTCGAGTGATAAGATCTGCCGATAGTTTTTTTCTTGTGGTGTGGGCTGGAGGACAGGTGGCAGAGCTAGATAGCTGGATACTTCATTGGCCGTGAATGTGTATTCGCCGATATTAATTGTTGCGTTGTTAAAGTTAATTAGATATGTTCCGTCAAGGTCATGGGGCACATTATCGATTTTAATGGTTCCATTGAACTTATTTAGGAGTAGCATCCCTGGATTTATTTCTTCCAATGTTGGTATGTGGTTTCCGCTCACTAGACTGCAGCTTGAATCGGGACTCTTGAGGGTGTTCGGTATGCATGATGAATTACTTATGTCTAAGAGATCTCTTTGTTTACAAATAGTTAGGTTTCCAAAACTTGAACAAACTTTTTCATAGCGAAATTTTTTTCTGATTTCTTACAATTTTTTCATTAACAATGTCCACGATTATGTTTTTCCGATTAACTGGTTTAATAACAAGGTATTCATAAGTTTCCACAGTGGTGACTGGGATTTTTACAATATAAAGTATTGTCATAATGTTTATAAGGACTTTCACATTTGCAAACTCAAGTGCTTCTTCTGGTGTTCTATAAGGAAGGCTTTCTTTATCAAATATACTAGTGACTGTTTGAATTTATTTAGTTGAGAGTAATAAAGTATTGACTAAATTGTCTTTTGCCATCTGTATTGCATATTTAAGATTAGTTAATTCTTCTTTTATTAATTTTATTTTGTATTGAATGCTTAAAATATATTCATTTTTGAGATTATGATTTGTTTGAGCCAAAGAGATAATTTTATTTGTCACCAGTGTTACATTTTTTGTTCTTTCCATTACTGATTTGTTGATCACCACTTGCCTGTTGTTGCTCTCTAAAATGTTATTCATTTTTTCTTTTATTGTTAGGATGTCTTCGTGGTCTGGGTTTCCACCGACCCATTTCCAGGCTGTTCCAATGAAATCTAGGGACCTCTTTGAAACTTTTGGTTTTGAAGTTTCTAAGAGTTTTTGGATTTGAAGTAGCTCATGTGAAAGAGAGGGATATAGGGAACTATTTTTAGGGATGTCATGTTCGAGGATTAAGGTAAGCTCTTTTGTCGCCTGGTCATATTGATGGATGTTGATGTTGTGTATCATCTTTATCAATTGGTTCCGTAAAATCTTTTGAGGTATCATTTGTACTTGGACTTTTAATATTTAGTATTTTAACACTAACCTGATCCGATGATTGATCCAACGATCGTACTGACAACGAAAGATGATCCAAAATTTCAATATCTGAATCCGAGTCCCATTCATCTAGGTCGATATTGTCCTGACCTTGACCGTATGCTTCTATATATTTGGGAAAAGCCTTTTGGCAGCAACACTTTCGCCTTCTCGATTCCTTTCCCTTGTGCATTCCTTTCGCGCTTGAAATCCTCGAAATCCCCGGTACAGATGCTTGTTGGCACCGCTTTGGCTGCATATACCGTATTAGAAGCGGCGCTCGGTGTTCTGTCTGGATTAGCCCGCCCACGAATATTCTCACTCACCTTCACGTTGTACACTGGGTTCGGGAAAATAAATGGGAAGTGTATTATAGTGTATGACGTCGGTATACTCATTCGAGTTGCCAATACTCACCATCATTTGGTTGACTTGAATTTGACCGAACTGTCGGCACACTCCGGGACTTCCTCATGGGTGGCGGCCACTACCTCCACACTTCACTCCCATGTGGCTGTCAAATCATGTTGACATCCCACGACAAAATTGACGTGGGATGTGCGCTGGTCGTAACCAACGTGAAATGACAAGCCACCTAGCAGCAAAGTGTGTTAGTAGTGGTCACCAGCGGCGTCGCATGATTCATTACATGTACCAGTCTTTATTTCCGCATCCCCCAGGTTGAAGGTTACAATCTGCGAATGCGTGTATTCCAATATTTGGACTCCACATGAGACCATAGGAAGGATTCTGTAATGAAGCAATGTTTAACTTTTAATGTTACTTTTATGAACTGTTTTGCCTGACATTGTAAAAACGACACTATTTTTGTTTTCCTTAACAACTTCCTGTCGATATCTAGGAGTGAGCTTAGAACCTACTCTTTTGTGGATTTTTACATAGATGACCTCTCCTACCTGGTAGTTTTTGAAAGGTTGACGATGTTTATTATGCTTCGCGAGATCTTTTGCTTGTTTAGTTTTTATTTTTTCGATATTATTAATGCGGGATCTTTCGAATTCTTCTGGACTCAGTCTGGGACTGCGTCCATGATAGCGTTCAACAGGTTTTTTTCCCGGTAGTGGGGTGTACCGTGAAATTATACTCCTTTACTGCTCTTTCTAGGAGTTCTTCGAAGGGACAAGGTGGAATTTCTTTTTTAAGGCAACGCATTATTTCGACGAGCGTTGAGTGCGGTCTTTCTTTTTGGCCATTCACTTCGCTCTTTTTATCGTCTTCCATCATAGATCTTAGAGATATCGACTTTAGGGCACCTTCGTTATCTAGCACTACGTTCTCTGAAATGCAGAAAAAGAATAATATGTCCCGTAACGGTCGTCTGAGGTCTTCGACTGATTTGGAGGGTATAATCTTGCCGAGTAAAAATTTGGTAAATTTGTCTATTGCTGTTAAGACTCGATGTTTTTCAGTAGAAAAAATATCAATATGGATTGTATGTCCGGGATAGCTAGGAATGGGGGTCTCATTTAAAAAGGGTTTATTGGGGTGGCGGTCATACTTGCTTTCCTTGCAAGTGACGCATTGTTTTACGAATTTTTTAATTTTTGAATTCATTTTTGGAAAGTAGAATTTCTCAATTCTTTTGCATTTCTGTGTGCTCTGCGATGTGTTTGAAGTATCTTTTCGTCCTGTTCGACCTCACTTGCGATGTCTTCGACCGTTTTTTGGGTGAATCTAATTTTGTAGTCCCTAAAGTGTTGAACGTAGATATTTTGAATTTTTCCCATTATTTCTTCGGTGGTTAAAAGACCATTAATTGTGACAGGATTGAGGTATCGATTGAAAATTCCAACTAAGTTAGCTTCTGTGTAATCGGGTTTTATTATAGTGTACCTGGTGTAACCCTCGAAAGGGTTTGTAATTTGACAACTATCTTCCTCTCCAATTTTTAAAATCAATTGGTTTCGGAAGACGTTTATAGGAGATTCTGCTGTAGGAATAAGGTCGTGTGCTGAACAGTCGTGGCTGTGTTGTGTTGGTGTTAAGGAATGAATTGCTGTAAGTTGAGGAGGTCTGTATAGTGGATCGTTCACCACGTTGGCTTTTACTGGCTTATATTTTAACTCATAATTGTATTCTTCGAGTATCGCTTTCCATCTCTTTATTTTACTATTTGTGTTTTTATTGGAAAGCCCGTAAGTTAGTAGCTGGTGGTCTGTAAATATTTTTACCTTACGTGCCCATAAAAGTAACCTCGAAGATTAGTAGTGCCCATATTATGGCCACCATTTCTTTCTCATTTGTTGCATAACACTCCTCCGTTTTAGTGAGTGTACTCGATTGGAAGCTGATGGGCTTTTGATTTTGTGACAATACTGCTCCTATCGCAAACTCGGAAGGGTCTGTGGCTAGCTCAAATTTCTTTTCAAAATTTGGATGAATAAGAAGGACCTCTTTTGAAATGAGTGCATTTTTAATTTTCTTGAAAGCTTCGAGGGCTTCTTGATTTAAAGCAATTGGTTTATGTTTAGAGAGATTTTTGGACACGCGTCCATCTTCCCCTCTTAGAAGGAATGTTAGGTGTTTTGCGAGCTTTGGAAAGTCTCTGATAAAACGGTGATAGTAGCCTGACATTCCTAAAAACGACCGTATGTCTTTAAGGGTCTTAGGTGGTGGGGAATCGATAATTGCTTTGACTTATTCGGATTAGTGCGAATGCCATCTTTGCCAACAATAAAGCCCAAAAATTCAATATTTTGCTGGAAAAATTCGCACTCATCTAATTGAACTTTCATGTTGGCTGCCTCGAGAGTGTGGAATACTTTTTCAAGGTTTTAAAAATGCTCTATTTCGTTTTTTCCAAATATGATGATGTCGTCTATATAGACATAACATCGTGTGCCGATATTATCTCTTAATATATCGTCGAGTGCCCGTTGGAAAATTGATGGAGCATTCTTAAGTCCACACGGGAGCCGGGTAAACTCGAACTTGCCGTTATTTGCTGAGAACGCCGTCTTCTCAATGCCGGCCTCCTTCAAAGGGATCTGGTGGAATCCGCTTTTTAAGTCCGCAACGTTGAAATATTGTTTTTTGCCGAGGTTGGCCAGAACCTCGTTGATTTCGGGAATTGGATATCGGTCGGAGATCGTCGCCGAGTTTAACTTGCGATAATCGACCACCATTCTATATTTCTTTTCCTTTGAGGCATCCATCTTTTTCGGAACTATCGAGACAGGAGAATTATAGGGGGACCTAGAAGGTGGAATAATACCGTCTTCAAGCAATTTTGACATTTCTTTCTCCACTTCATTTTTTAGGGACATGGCATATGGGTACGATCTAGAATAAACTGGATCGTCAGTAATTGTACGGATTTCACCTATAACGCGGGTGGTATAAGTTAACTTTTCATCAGGATCAGAAAAGAGATTTGGACATTTTTTGATAATTTGCTTTAATTTGATAGCTTGTTTTTCATTTAAGTGTGAGATTCTGAGGTTATTTATAGATTCCGAATGATATTGTTTTAAGGGTATTTTTAGATTTGGGTGTAATAGCATGTAATTTTCTTTTGTGAAAAGAACGGCATTTAATTCTTTAAGTGTGTCATTTCCTATGATTCCAGCAAAGGATATAAGACTGAGCAAGATGAAAAATTTTATTTTATCAGTTCCCGGTCCGAAAACTTGAGCAAAGGTATGGTGTGTGATCTTAACACTTCCTGCAACAGAATTAGTAGTAAAGCAACGATTGTTTGGTAGGGGGTGTCTTACGTGTTTTGGCTGAATGTAATTTTCATTGAATCCTGTACCAATTAGAAATTTTAACTTCCCCCCGCTTCTCAAGTTAAATTCAAAGTATGGAAGCGAAGGCAGTTTATCCTAAAAAATATATGTCGTCTATAAATTGTGTTTCATCATAGTTGTTGTCTTCAGGAGGGTCAATATATTCTGCTAGTGTTTCGTCGTGTTGTTCGTCTTCGTTAGTAACATTTTGCTCATATTCTTCAGGGGTAGTATCTTCAGTCGGGGATTCTTCTAGATGATAGGTACGCTGTAATTTGTTAGGGTGATAACCTTGCGGTTGTTGTGTACGTTTTTGAGCAAAATTTGGTGTATATTGAGGTCGATTTTGATAATTAAGTGCTCGAGACTGGATTGTTTGGTCGACATCCATTGGTTCTGGACTAGGCAGAGGTTTAGGTGGAAGTTGCCGAGGGTTAGGGAATGGTTGATTATAGAAAACTGGTCGTTGTGGTCGATGAGGATCATACACCAGATCAGGAAAGAACTTTGTCCTGGGAGCCGGTGAAGGTGCAACTCGTTGCTGTTGGGGTTGCACCCTTCTGGGTGGAATTGGTGGTGCAATATGATTTTGTGTTATTTGCATGTTGAATGCGGTTATCTACGTTTTGCATCTTTAAACAGAGATGCAGGGCCTGCGGTAGATCTACTGGTTCTTTTATACTCAACAGTCTTGAAGGGTCTCCGCGAAGTCTCCTGACGAATGTGTCGAGGGCTTTATCTTGATAAGCCTGAGTCATTACATTGAGCGTTTCTTGGCTCATTTCCATGTACGAAAGTTTATTCAGGATTAATGAAAGATGGGTGGTACACCATCTGATAGAACTGATAGAATTGTCGAATTGCCTTGCATCATGGTAGTCATTTGATACTCCAACGGCCCTAAGTCACGTTTATCTGCGTAGTGGAGGGTTAAACATCTAGAGATTTTTGACCAATTTAGGGGGGTGTTATACGATTCCAACGCTCAGCGTGGCCCGTAATTTTATTTCTAATCACTGAGAGTATGCCGTAGTACTTCGATTTGCCCTTCAAATGGTCGTATATTTTAAGGATTCGGTCAACACTCTTTTTCCAGGATAAAAATTCTCCTGGTTGGCCAGAAAATTCCCTCAGACTCTTCACCACGTCGGGTATGCGGTCCATGTCAGAAAGATTCACATCATTTCCGGCATTTATTGATTCGTCAATGTCGTTGTTAATGTCTGACACCGGATTAAGGATAGATGATACGATTTGTGGACCTTGAATCCTTAGATTCTCCGTCACAATTAGCGACACATACTCCATAAATTCTTCACGACTCATAGAGTGTTGATTATTATCCTGAATTTCAGGGGCAGGAGGACTTGGCGCAGGGCCCGGCTCGTTATCCATCGCGTTTTGTCCTAAACGTGCTGGTCGAATTAAGTTATCAGGGTTGGACATTACTAGTGAAAAACAGAAAAACACCGAAATTTGGTAAAACGAACTCTTTCTATCCTTCCTTTAACACTACTTTTGCAACACAAAAACGAGCTTGGCAGATTATAACCGACAATCGAAGAACGTGTAGGATTTATTTTGTAAAACGGACAATAAGAGGGTACAGTTCGTTCAGGCCAATATTGTGAGTAATTCGCCACTTCAGAAAGGGAACAAACAGCTGGATGATTTCAATAAATTATAATTTTCACGACAAAAATGAAATCTGAAAGGGAACGTTTCACGCACACAAAATTTGTCGATGATGTTTGAAAGTAACGAATGGAAACACCAAATTTTTCATAAGGCGTAGTGATCAATTACATAATTTACAACAATCGTTGCACTTTTCCACCATTTCACACAAATTGCCTGTTATATATGTAATATAAATGATGATATAATATAAATAGTTATATAAAATGAAAAATTGCTTTATATTCTAAATATATGGGTGTGAAGTCCTTTGAAGATTGTTTTCTGAATATACGATTTGATATCAAAATTTGTTCACTTTTTAATCGCTTAAGCTATTGATTTAAAAAGCAAATTAGTTTCAATTTAATACTTTTTGTTTTAAAAAAGCAAGTTAATTTTATTTTCCTACTTTTTATTTTAAAAAAGCAATTTTTTTCTTTAAGGAAACAGTCACCACTTTACAAATGTTATTTACAGTAATATTAGCACTGTCTCCATGGGCACTGCTATTGAATGCAAGGCGGTGAATATCCTTTTTGTTCGCTGTTACGCTCTTCTACTCAGGCACCTGTCCCTTATCATACACCGCTTTCTTCCTTCAGGGATCCTTGATGGGGATGGCAAATATGTTTTTCGAACTTCGCACGCACACGCACAAGATGCTCTTTGTTTTTACCGCCGAACGTTATCCCGTTTTTGGTTTGACCCGGAAGTCTTGGCTGTTCCTTCTTGGATTTCCTACCTGCCTCAGTAGGTGTCTTATAGGACTTTTTTAGGCTCGTCCTCCAAAAAGCAGCTAAACAACTCAAGGAATCGCGATGTTCAAAGCAGCGCCCCACGTTGGGCGCCAGTTAACAAAAGATCCGATACTTGAATTAACACTCCAATACACGCGCCCCCTAGTGAGACATAAATACACGCGTGTCATCTGTCAGATGACTGTTCACTTATTTGTCAAAAGTGAATAGTATAATTGTTTTTTCGCAATTTTGCAGGAACAATGGTGCACAGATAAATGAAAAAGTTCATAAATGTTCATAAATTTGTATTTGAAAAAAATTATCTGCATATAAATCTTCAAAAATTTTAAATTTTTGTAACACAGTTGCCACGGTAGCTTAGTTTCAATTTTATTCCTGATTACTGGCTTGCAAAAGGTAAATCAACTAGTAAACCTAGGAACACAACTCTTATCAGTCTTGTAAGATAGTTTGAGAGAACATAATAATAATGTTAAATGTATGAACACATTGATAATTGAGCCTCATTTCTAGAACTTGGAAAGTTACTCAAACCAATGGAAAGGACCAATAAAAAAAAATACTAAAAAAACCAAGAACCCTTTGCTTTTAAAAATTAAACTTAAATTTCACTCTGAATCACTTTCATTACCATCAGCAAAATAAAAGGCACAGTGTTGCAGACATAAATATTGGCCACATTCCTTGCAAGAATATTTGGTGTATCTTTTGTTTTATTTTCCAAACAAAATCCGCAGCGCTGGCGTCCACCAGCATCAGTCGCTGCTGAGTTGCTTGAAGCTCGTGGTGGTATTTGATCATTGGGAAGGAGTTCTCGAAGACGTGAGGTCATGGTGCGTGGCAAATTGCTGAGCTGCACTCGCATAATCAACTGATCTCTGATGAGTTCATTCCCCAGCTCACGAAGGAAAAGTCGGCGAGTTGGCACGTTTTGTCTGTTCCCCAGACTGATGACTTGGCTGTTGATACCAGCCACATTTGAAATTGCGTAAAATACCACCATTGGCCACCTTCTTGTACCTCTTTGGACATTGTAGGCACCGGACATTTTATCCATCATGTCCACACCAATTTTATGGTGATTATAATACGTAATCACCTCAGGTTTTCTTTTCTCTCCACTTTCTTCGTCGATTGCTCCATCCGTATGCATGCTAGATATCAAAAGCACATTTTTTTTCTTATTTTGAGGTACATATGAATACATGGTTCCATTTTTACTGAATGCAAAAATACTTGGGTACGCTTCTCTATTTTTCAAATCTTTCATCTCTTTTGGGATTTGCCATTTGTTTTTTTTAGATTCCTCACGTACGATAGCCCATAATTTCTTGACAGAGTGTGAAGGAGAGTAGTGTCGCTGAACCAATTGTCGGCAGTGATATTACGGCCTGAGTTACGGAGGGGGGTAACTATGCGTTGAACGACATCCACAGGTTTATTGCTGACTTGGAAAGGGCCCTCAGGTTGCTTGCCTGCGTAGATCTCCATGTTACACGTGTAAAAACGCCAGATCTACGGCTGCAAAAATTTTGATGCCATATTTTGCAGGCTTAGAGGGAATGTATTGAACGTAGTTGCATCTACCCCTAAAGCCCTCCAGTTTCTCGTCAATGGTGACATCTTCTCCTACGTGATAACACACCTGACAGTTCTTGACAAATTTTTCAAAGATGTCTCTGATTGGGGCGAGTCGATTTTGTGCTTTTCGCTCTGCTCTGGTTTGCCTGTCATCGAATCTTACAGCCATAAGTAGGAAACGGAATCTGTTGATACCCATGGTGAGGCGGAATATCTCAATTCCAAAATCATTACTAGCCTATAAGTCTGCCAGGTTTATGTATCCGAGCTATGTAGAGTAGGCCAATAAACGCTTTGATCTCTGTTTTGTTTGTCTTCTTAGCGTCTCTAGGTCGTGAATAATTGTGTTGGACGACCTCGATGTATTGGTTTGTGAAAGATACAATAATTTCCAACATGCTCTCGTCAAATAAGCAAGCCCATGATTCGAAAAATGTTTCTGTGCCCTTTCCTTGGCCAATCGGGAGTCTTTTCAGTAAGTTGTGGGTCCCTCTGGTCTTACTGGGGAAGGGAGTTTTTTCCATGTGAATCAATTACCTTTTTTCCCTTCTTATGGTGACAAACAAAAACAGGCTTAGTGTCATCACAGTCAGTCGATGCTTCCGAATCAATTTTGACTTGAATCTGAGTTCTCTTCCCGTTCTTCAATCTCTTCTTCTGCATCAGTGTCAAATTCCTCTTCAGGAACATCAGCAACAAGGTTTGAGGGCCCTGAAGCTGGAGATCCAGGGTCATCTCTTGAAAGTGCTCATCATCACTCAGGTCGCAGCCATCAAGAAGAAGTTGATGAATTTGTAAGATGTCATCAGGGTTATTCAGGTCAAAGAGTTTTTTCGTCGCCATATTGAATATATGAAAAAGAAAACACTGTTTCAGTCAACAAACATACCAAAAACAAAATAAAATAGTCCAGAACATTGATCTGAACGAAAATGGTTGAACGAAAAAAAATGTTCTCATTGTGAATAGCATGAATAAGCGCGTGTCATCTGTGAGATGACTATGCGCCTATCAGGTAGAAAATACACATTTCTAAAAAATATTGTTATCACAAGGTATCAACAAATTGTAATAAAAAAATGTGAAAGGTAGAAATCCGAAATCGGACATTATGAAAAACTTACATTTTTACACGCATGTCATCTGTGAGATTCTCTCGGCCAAAACACGCGCAAACTGCACTGGACGCACGCACACCGGCAACTGAACTGTCGAGCTAGGCGAGCTTGAAGAATACTAGGGCGGGGGACCAGGCTCCGCTCCCTCCATCAAACTTATGACGAAAAAACAGAACTGGTCATCTGTGAGATGACGCGCGTGTATTGGAGTGTTAAAAAAATACAATTTAGGGCTGATACCCAGATCTTTATTGTCACGAGGTGAGTTACAAACTGAAGCTAATTTACAATTCAAAAGTGCAAATTTTATTCGATATTCCAGGAAACTGCTTGGATTGCGAATCCCACGATACCTCTCCAGACATATCGTCAGCATTTTACATTCCATGAAATTGGAGTTAACTTACATTCCATTGTTTACATGTAAGAGCAGTGGCTCGCAAACTTTTATTAGGTAGTACCATTAATTTTCACATTGGATATATAGGAGGCAATACTATTAACAGATTATTCGATCATCCCATATATTTTGAAATAAGAAATAATGGGATTGTCAAATAGATTTACTGGTTTTTCTTTATAGAAAATAATGGTTTCGTACAAATTAAATCTATTTGCAGAAAATTTGCGTTTCTGTAGGAATCTTATACTCGTTAATAGTGAGATTTATCGTCTTGCTAAAGTTATAACTCTTGAACTGTACATTTTATAGGTGATTATTTTCTGAGTGTACAAATACCCAGCAAGGTGCTAGAATGCGTATACGTGCCCAATGTAGACGTTAAACTGGGCTTGTTCGCCATTCAAATTAATACCTGCAATAATATTAGTTGTGTTATCAGATTGTGTACTCATATTTAAATTCATTGAGGATGTTGATGGGTATTCAATTTGTGGCTCATAGTTCCCCTTCTTTATAATCTCAAGGTACTTCACTGTGGAGATATTTCTATAGGCAGTGCTGAATTGGTAAGGAGTTGAATTTTTATTGTTTCCACTTGTTCTCTTAGTAAACCAAATAAATGTGTAAGGCTATCTTGGCTTTCATGCCGCGTGAGAAGATATTTGAAACCACTTGCATCTTTTAATTGGCAAAACAGGAAAACGAGACTATATACATTTTCGAATAAATTTTGCATTTTTTGGAGGTGTGCCATCTGTAAATTATTCCCTGCAATCGGGCGACGTAGATTTTCGGTTTCATAAGCTTTGCTCGAGTTCAACATATCGAACAAACTGGCCATATTTGCAATAAACTCAGCTTTGGACGCTGCTCCGGAAGAGATTCCATCGCTTGTTGTAACCCTTGTTAATAATCCAGCGCTGCTACTGTGTGGCTGAGCACATGTGCGGCAAATTCCACTTTCGTTTCCTGAAAGTTCGATGGACATACGTGCTTTTGAGTGAGTTTTGGTGCAATTTTGGTTTGTTTCTATTTCATAGAATTCAATAATGTGATGCCAAATCGCAACTATTCCGCCGTCAAAATGAATTTTTGCCTGGATTAAATTATTCCGTATGGACTTCTGCAAATGCGGAGTATCGAAGAAGTGGTGTATTGCATCGGAAGTCTCATCCGTTTTAAAGTAACTTGTTTCCGGGGAAATAGACAAGGGTTTTGATAGCACCATAAAATTGCAGCCTTGATCAGCTACAAAGGCGCTGGGTCTCAATCCTAAGTTCCTACATTTTTCTTTTACTTCAAAAAATATTTTTTTCGGGCTTTTCGCTTTGCAAGATGTGTGATTGAATACATATCCTGACAAACTGTTTGAAGTTGTGCGTAATTCCTGTGACCATAACCGCAACAACTAATTTTGTAGCCATTTCACAGCGCTTATTCCCGTCATCTTCAACACCGACTTTAACGTCTCGTTTTCTTTCGTATTGTAAATTTGGCTTTGTGGCCATTTCGTCCATGCACAATCCTTACCAATATCTGGAATGTGTTGTAACTTATGCTCCAAGCTTTTAAAATAAATGTCTTTTATTCCCTGTCCCAGTGGCCAGTCATTCATATATCATCTTAAAGTAGCTTCACAAGAGAGGGATAATAGTGGCATATGCCAGTGGTAACAGATGATATAATGAAACTGACATGTGTGGAATAGTTTCTGTGTAATGGTAGCCTTGTTTACTCCTTTCACTGTTTCTGATATGGCCCTCCACAAAATTAGCCATTTCTGCAGGTATATGCATATAAGCAACGTCGAATAAAGTTTGCTTGCTCTTAATTTCTTTCTTTCTTTTAATTTCTTTCTCATGCCCTTGCCACGCACTCACTTTTCAATTGTTGTTTTAAATTGGCAACCTCTATTCGGTACTAAGAGCTGCTTCCTTCTTCCAGCCATTTTTCCGTTTATATGGCTTCATTTGAGGATGCTCTGATCCCTTCCTATTCAAGCAACTTAATTTGAACAAATATTAAAAAAGATGAAAATAAAGTTGGAATTGGAAAAAGAATTGGATACAAAAGAAAATATCAAATTAATTAGAAAATAAAAAAAAACAATATAAGTTGCAAAAATTAAAACCAAAACTATGAAATTTACACTTACAATTTCTGTTGGTGCCCTCATAAGACAATTCAAACTCTGTTGTGTTATTGATGCATCGTTCTGAAAAGAAAATGCATTAATTTAGGTCGTCGATGGAAAAGTGGATCGCTGTTGGTGTTAGGCGTCTCCCTGACAGTACAATCATTGAAATGATTTTAGCAGAAGTAGTAATTTCTTTTGCTGGCCGGTAGATCCTCGCTTTTGGGAATTTGCAGCCATAATTTCGCATCGTGTTTTGGTGACTATTGTAGACATAATATATGTATGAGCTGAACTTTTTTACTGATCGTTCTGCATTTGTTTACATCAACTTACTGTAAATACGTTTATGTGCTCTACACTGACGTTTAATTGCAACGCACGGGTGCATAGATTTTGTGTCGGATTCGGAGCTATCCGACACAAAATCGATGCAAATTACGTATGATTGTACGTAGCTGTTTGAATTTTTTTATAAAAATAATAAAAAGACAGCGTTGAAATTTAAAAACAATGTTGATAAAAAATCATATATGACAATTACACAACATGTACGAGTGATCAAATATAACTAGGTGAATAACGTATACAAATACACTGCTTAAAGACAACCGTTCCGTTTGGTGCCCAAACTGGTTCTTTATATTCCCTGTATGTTTGGATGCTACTGAAATTCTTTTATCTACATTTATGCTGTTATCTCTCGCAGATATTATTGATAGTCTTTTAGTTTTTACACTCGTATATTTGCATGTGAACTCAAATATACCTGCCGCCTTGAAAGAGTATCTTTCAACGTACCCACTAAATTTAAATTAACACTTAAGTTAATGCTATCGTAGCATAAATTGTGTAGTGTATAAACACATCACGCATCACAAATCAATAATTGTAAACTCTGAATTCCAAACTCAATGTTCTAAATATCCTAAATTCAAAACGCATACATAAATTTCATACATACAATGATTTATTGTTACAATGTTGCAAACCTCACATTTTTAATCTCGTGAAATTCAATCCAAAATATAATGTAACGCACAAGTCTGCATGTAGACATATAGTCAGCAATTTTTTCCACAGGAATAGTTCTTCAAGTGTCGCTTGATCGCTTCCAATAGTCCACAAGCGTCAGTAATTTTGTTGCACGTCCAGCCTTGTGCGATCAGCAAGTTGAAATTATAAAAGTTCCTATTAAGATAAGTTGAGTTGGAGTCAAGAGATATTCGCGTACGGCGCGTTGAGTAAACGCTTTGATCTACTCGTAGATTTCATTATTCATAACATAGAGTATGAATATATTGATTTGATACAAATCTAGTACGTGCTTTATTTACAAACAACAAGTTGCAGTTTCACACACTTAGTGCTGATAGTTTTTAAACATATTTCAGTGTAGTGCAATCAACAATTATTTGGTGGTGAAGTGTTTTAGAAAATGGCCAATCATATTGTACTATAGTGAGTGAACGTTTTTAGTTGGATTGTTGCGAACCTAAACGCGTACGACCTCAGCTTAAGTAATGTTTGGTCCCCCTTGTGTGCAGATATTGCACTCCACGAAAACTCAATCGATTTAGGTGTCGATTTTGTCCAGCAACAAACAAGTATTGTTGGTCGAGTCCGATCATCCATCGCTCAGGCATCGACATTTGGTGACCCCGACGTGATCTTCACGCTACTACAAAAGCAAGGAATATTCACATCACATCCTTCAAAATGGAGCAGTTTGCCACAGAGAGAAAGAAGACCGGAGAGGAGATTCAGGAACTTCGATAATGATACTGATTCACCATATTTCGAAAGGGGTATTCGGAAACTTTCCAGTGCGTGGGATAAGTTTGAAAACACCGATAACGTAATTCGCACGCTGGAAACGGTCCCCACTGACCACGCTTATTTTCGAACTGAAAGTTATCAGGAAACTTCAGATTTGATGCAGAAATATCTCGGTATTTTTGAGAGGCTATGATCAGGGATGCCGAGTCAAGCATGAACAAGGATTCTAATGCAAAGGCTACCATAAAGAGCATTCTTCACAAGATGCTAGCATGATTTGTCGCCAGAAGGCTATGATCGCCACAATTCGGCGTCATTTAACCAACATCACGAAGGAGGAAGACTTTCAAACTCAGAGTCTGACTAGTGGTATACTCACGACGTTATGGAACCAAATTGAAGAGCTTCACTACTCAATCCAAGAGCTTGGATATGAGCCTGATTATGACATGGAGTCATACATTGAAGTGGAGAGTTTAGTACGGGAAAACACCGTAAGAAATTCCCTATCAAATCAACCAGACAGCCTTCAAATTCCCATCAATGTATATAGCTCCCCAGAGCGGCCCCCTAAACTCACGATTCCGACGTTTGATGGCGATTGCCTAAAATGGAGCCAATTTTGTGATATATTCACCTAGATGGTCCACATCAAGCTAATCCCTCCCATTCAGAAGATGTGATATCTAAAAACCAACCAAAACCAACTCTGATCAAAAACCTGCCCACCGGTGGGGTAGAATTAAAGCCGGTGAAGCGGAGGCGGCAAAACTCCATTATGCATGGCGTCGAGTCTCGGGCTTACGTCGCGAAGGTCGCTGAGCGGTTAGCTTCATTTTTCAGTTCGCCGTACAGAACTGAGTCTTGCGTTGTCGGTATCATTAGCTTTGCTCGAATTCAACAAATCGAACAAACTGGCCATATTTGCAATAAACTCAGCTTTGTACGCTGCTGCAGATGAGATTAGATCGCTTGTTGTAACCCTTGTTAATAATCCAGCTGCTTAGGAATCATCATCAGTCAAATTTGAAGTACTTTGCATTTGTACTAAAGGATAAAAGAAATTAATGCTTTGAGATGATTCCTGGGAAAAAAATCCTTAAATTATATCTGTCCTAGTTTTAAATCATCTATCACGCGAATGAGAGATAATTTACTCGCTAGTAATAAAAATATTGGCTAAAATTTTGGCTGAGCACGTGGAAAACTTCAAATATATCAGCTGCCTTGTTACACCAATTACTGAGTAGATGTATGTGATATGGACACCTTTGGCAGATTTGATATTCATAGCTTGAACTCCATAAAACATACAAAAGCAGGGTCATAATTGGACATTGCCCGTTTTACTTGATTACCACTTTTGGGTTAGAGTTCGATTGGTGTTGCCCGAACGTTCTGCCCGCAAAGAGATTCGTATTGAGGATGCTTTCTATGATTACAACTACTAGCTCTTCATCGTATATAGGACTTGCGTTCCTGCTCATGTTGATCATTTCCAAATGAGTGCAACGAAACTCACATTTTTAATTGCGATTTTCTTATATTCTGGCGGAAATTGCAAATCTTCGCCTTCAGTGTTCTGCACAAACAAATCCTCTAACTAAATACGCTCTTCTGGACTCCAGATGGTGCAATATAAGTTTCGTTGCTCGGGCAAGTCTCAAAAAGTGGCCTGGTGGTTCGCGCACGCACATTTACATTCCCATGCGAGCAGCCCGATTTTGATTGGGCTTCTTAAAACAATCTTTTTTTTTGTGGTAGGGAGGTGAAGGCATTTACGGCCGCCGAGTCTGGCAGTGTGGGACTCCCATGGAGGATACCCTTGGACGACCCACTAAACACCTCCCCTGTCAATCTGAGAACCTAGCCTGGAACCGTTTGACACATTACTCCGGGCTAAGCCTCATTTCTCTACGCGTTTAGGCGCCGCCGGGCTACAGGGATCCCTTTTCCAGCGGAAGGAGGGGAAGGGAGAGGGATTTCTAGAAAAGAGACCCCTCCGCCCTGGACGCCTCCAGCCGCTCAAATATGTTCCTTTTTATCTTAAGGACTGCCCGAGCGTAATGTGCCACACAGTTCCATTTGTCAACGGATGTGAGCATCTCTCCAGTGAGTTCATCCGGAGAGAGATCTCCCATTTCTTCAATGAGGTCACCGCGCTGCCTTTCCAACCTCTTGCATACAAAAAATGTGTAGTAGGCATCATCGACCTCTCCAGCACAGAATATGCAGTCAGGAGACCGTGACTTACCAATCTTGTGCAGGTAAGACCGAAAGTATCCATGTCCACTCAGTAACTGAGTTAGATAGAAGTCAGTCTCACCATGCCTTCGATTGAGCCACGGCCTCAGGTCACCAATAAGGCGTGCGGTCCACCTACCTTTTGTATCGCTCACCCAGGACTGTTGCCAATCACTGAGTGAGCGTTCTCGTTCTTCGTGGGCGACAGCATCTCTGTCGCATTCGTTCCTCCGCAGGTAGATTCTGCGGCGCTCCTTGGTAAGGAGGGCAATGGGTATCACGCCTGCGATGACCAGCACTGCCAACCCCGAGACAGTCCGATATGCAGATGCAATCCGCAGCGCTCCTCGTCGCTGCACCTGTGCCAAGCGCTTTCGATACAGCTCCTTGTTGAGAGCCTCACACCATATCTCCGATCCGTACAACAGCACAGATTGTACTGCACTCATCAGAAGTCTCCTTCTTGATGAGGTGGGACCCCCTTTGTTGGCCATTAGTCGGCTGAGAGCCGAAACACTCGCTGCAGCCTTGTCAGCTATTGCCCTGATTTGCTCGGAGAAACGCATCTTCGAGTCGATCAAAATGCCCAGGTACTTCACTGCTAGTTAAGTCTCAATGAGTGCTTCCCCAATGTTGATCATCCCTACTCTAGGGATTCTCTTCTTTGTCAAGATGACGACTTCGGTTTTCTCCAAAGCTAGACTGAACCCGCGAGCAGTCATCCAGTCCCTCACTCGGCGCATTAGCATACCCAGTCTGAGTTGCGCTTGTTCAAGAGTGCGTCCCGCAACTAGCTGTAATGATTTTCACCTTTTTAGGTTCGAACGCGGAACCGACCTCTCATCGGTTCTAGACGTTAAGTCTGAGTAGTGCCAACGGATGGTACCAACAGGTCAACCATTCCGTGCACCGTAACCCATTCACGCGGTGGCTGCTTGTCGGCCAGCTAGATCGGAGAGGATTTCGGTCGCGGGTCTCCGAATGGGTTACGCTCAATTACAATATTTTCAGCCACCTGAACATGCCCGTTTTCAAAACGCGTTATCAAACAAAACCATACGGAGAAGAACCTACTTTACGTTACTCCGTATTTCTTCATTAACCAGTCAGAGTCCACAAATCTAATTTCCGTTTCGCGTTCCCGAATTATACCGACGCGGTACCGAAAAGTATGCTACTCTAACTCAACCCGACGAAAACTACTCTAAATAAAATGACAAAACAACAAAGGTACCGCGTACCGCGCGCGACGCGAAACCGACCTCAGCGAATTTGTCGAAACCCTACCCTCGCGACGGCATACTTACCCTGCACTCTCTCTTCCTACTACAACAAGAAGAATCACTGAAAAGGAAAGTCTTTCGTTATCTTAGCAATTCATGATTTTATTTATAAATGATTTCATATTACTATAATTCTAGTGGATTTAACAGTATGATTTGATCTGTTGCTATGCATTTAAAACTGCCTTACTTCTTGACATATATGGATATAAAATTAAGTTTCGACTTTGATGTTGAAAAAGAAAACAACCGAAGAAACCATGCGACTGGAAAAATAGTAAGATAAGATAAAAAAATCCGAAATTCAGAATCTATTGTAATTGGTGCTGTTATAGCTGATCTGGTTAAGACAGATAAAATAAATAAAGTCTTCCTTAAAGAAAAAGTCATATGAATATCGGAGCCTACAATTGTTTTATACGAGTAAGTAATACTCCTTTATCGATTCATTAGAAAAGGCTTAACTTAAGCTACAGGTGTATCATTCTTAGTAAATTTCTACCAATATCGATCGATATACCAAAAGCAATATAAGAAAATCGAATAGCCGTAAACGGTTTCCTTAACATATTTCGTTAATTTTAATATTGTCTTGACAACAATAAAATAATACCATTACAAAGATTACTTCGAAGAAAAAAAAAATGTGAATAATTAAAAAGAGATTTAAATAGCGATAGATATATCTATCTTGAAAGAATCTCACTTTTCTCTATACAAATACTCTTGTCAATAGTAAAATACACGTTTCTCCTTTTTGCTTTGCAATCGAAATGTTTTTCGCTATAAAGAAAACAAAAAAATAATATTCCGCGTTTGAACTATTTTGGAGAGATACCATTTCTTCCACCAGAATTTTATACTGATTTTATTTTATTAGAAGGGTCACGCATCCTAAGGGAAGCAACTACACATTTAAATAGGGAGATGGTCCTAAAAATAAAGTCAAAGTAGATCAAGCTATTACAAATCATGCTTGATTAAAGGTTGTTTTCTCAAAACATAAGCCGAAGGTAAATTTTATAATGAATACAGAACACTGCTTTGTGAAAACACTTGTGGTACGTTTTCATCAGACAATTTATACATCCAACTACTCAATTGACGAGAAACTTGTTTAAAATTATTGCCTTCAATTTTCATTCTATTCTTATTGATCAAAAGTCGTTTAGGAACAGATTTCCCAATTTCAGATCGCGGCGAATTATTTGATTGTCATCAAGATTTTTAACTAACCAAATACAAAAATGACATTCGTAGCCACTTAGAATCTTCTTATGAGTGTGAAATCCTATCATAGGTCCTTTGTTTTTACAAAGCATCAGAACAACGTATGCGCTGTTGCTGTCATTGAAACAACTATGAGACTTAACTACGAATAATTTGGATAGCTTAAACTTATTTTTTTTGTGTTATCTTATTGTTTTATAACCCGTGGAGTCCGGGACTTGATTCGTTGATTTTTATGTTAGATAAATAGCAAGAAATACGTACATACTTGTCAGGTTACAACACTTTAGTCTTATTACCGAATATGATACCGTTGTTTCATTGAAAATTTTTTTGTTGTTTTCCACTCGGCTCACCAATTTTTGAGGAGCTCACTGGGATGTGGGGTGCTGATAAGCAATTTTTTTAATGACTGCACAGGTTGATGGGTATCCATCGATGTTTTCTGGACAACTTCACTTGTTTTCTAAGAACAGCGGTACCTTGCTTTCCATCAAACAGAACGTTCCCTACATTCTTGAACCCTATATGTATCCATCTTTCAATCAGGCACATATGAGAGCAAGCTTATGCGGAGCAACAGTAAAAAAGATCCTCGGAGCGATCAAACGCAACGCCACGTTTCGCCACGAAGCGCACTCAGCGCTTTCCGGCGCAGGGTTTTATTTATCGACATTCATTAACACCCTCGCGATGTCCAGAATGTCCATTTCCTTTCGTTTTTTAGGTCGTCCAATTTGCATTTCAATCTCGAAATTATCGAGAACCGCTCCAACTTCTTATGCACAAGACCCGATGATGGCAAACACAAAACCGAACGAGAAAGAATTTCTCATTCAAATTTTATCGTCGCCGTGATATTCTTATGAAACTCGCGGCGATAGCGCAGATCGAGAAAACTTTGCCAACTTTCCGGGATTTGCAATTTTCTCCAAACGATCTAACTATTCACAAGAACACCTCGGAATTTCAAATTTTTTTTTTTTTTTAAACAGTCAATCGTACAAAAATATACTTTTTCGTTGACCACTAAAAATCTCAGTTATTTCCCGCCGTTCCTTTTTCTCGTGGCCCGGACTGTCAATCCGACAACCACCGACAAAACAGATGTGTGTGGAATGGCACGCCATATGGCGGCAATGTGCATCTCCATTTGTCGCCAGTGGCATAGTTTTTCGATGGCCACGGTGGAGGGGGCATTCCCAAATGGATATGTCTCGAAATGCGTCGGGGTTTTGATTAATATTCTGTTTCAAATATTTAAATCCACAGATCTAAATATTTGGAGAAAAAAAAATATTTTCTGCGCAACGATATCCGCACGAAAGATGAAGTCCGCTTGCATTTCGAGGTCATACCCATCTGGCCGAGTGCAAGGGTTCGGGATCGGAATCACTTCGATTCCCGGGCGTAGGCGTCACATTACATAGCACCGCGACATCATCCGCATAGCCGATCAAGCGCGACTCATCCGGCAGCTCGATTCTCAGTAGCCCGTCGTACGTGATGTTCCACAAGTCTGGGCCAAGGATGGAGCCTTGTGCAACACCCGATGTAACTTCCATCCTCCGCCGACCCTCCTTCGTCTCATAAAGCAGGCTCCGGTCTGTCAGGTAGTTCTTCAAAATCCGCATCAGATATTCTGGAACTTGAAAAGAGTTTTCGAGTGCTTCCAGAATATCCGCCCATCTAGCGGAATTGAAGGCGTTTCTGACGTCAAGCGTCACGAGCAACACAACCCTTTTGTTTGACTGGCAGTGAGCCTCCGCTCTTTGGACCGCGCTTACTACTTCCGCTATCGCGTCAATAGTGGAGCGACCTGCTCTAAAACCATACTGCCGTGGAGATAGGTCTTCCCTTGATGAGTTTCTCGAGCACTTTCCCAGCCGTGTCTAGCATACATAACGGGCGGTATGCAGACGCCAACTCGGAATTTCCCTTCCCCTTGCTGATCAGTACGAGTCTCGCCACTTTCCAGCGTTCCGGAAATGCACCTTCGTAAAGGCAAGCGTTGAACGTACTGAGCAACAAGTCAGGACAAAGCTTGTAGACAAGCTGCAAAACCTCAGCAGGAACGCCATCTGGTCCCGGTGCCTTCCTTGCTTTCATGGATAGAATTGCCTGCTCCAGTTCCATCATTGTGAAAGGTGAGCATTCTAATGGTGTTTGTGCATGAGCTGGATCGACACGGGACAGGGTGCGTGGGGAATAGTGCCCGTACGATCTCGTCCATCTTCTCTGCTTCATGTAAGCAGGGCTTCCGTTGAGCACCAAGTTTTCGCATGACCCGCTTGTAACCTAGGCCCCACGGATCCCTATTTACATCGTCCACGAGGTCTTGCCAGCATCGGGCCTTGCTCTTGTTAATAAGCCTGCGAAGATATTTCCTGCCGGACCTGTAAGCTGCTAGCCTAGTGTCTGCCTCCTCCCGTATTCGCGCCCGCTGGGCCTTTCGCCGAAGTTTGTGACACTCGCTTCTTTGTTCGGCGATCTCGTTTGACCACCAGTATACTGGAGGCTTACCGTGTCGGGGTCTCCGACGGGGCATGGAAGACTCGCAAGCAGTTATGATGGTACTCATAGTTGAGTTCACCAAGTCCTTGGCTGTAGGCCCTCCACTCCCTGGCGGAGCTCCCAGCAAATGTGCGCCTGCCGTAAGCGCGTCAGCGAACCTCTCAACGTCCATCCTCCTAGTCCTCCATCCGAGGATTGAAGTTTGGGCATATGCACGCAGAGTGGCACCGTCGTGAATCTCAACCGCTATATACTGGTGATCACTAGCCGAGTAGTCCTCTAGTACTCGCCAGTTGTGTACTCTAGGTACCAGGGACTCCAAAGCGAGTGTCACATCGGGTATGGTTCCTACGCAACCCCAGCGGCGGAAAGTAGGGGTGTTACCAGTATTTAGGACAAAAAGCGCTGTTCTGGCCGCCATGTCCAAGATTTGCTTTCCCCTTGGGTCGGATTGTGGCATACCCCATTCAATGGCTCTAGCGTTGAAGTCTCCCCCGACCAGCATGTTGCCCTCTGTGTTCGAGACAGCGTCCTCCAGGGCATCGAGTTTGGTTCGAAAAGATGGCATTGCCTCGTTAGGCGTCAGATAAACACTGAAATATGTTATCCCTGAACCTCGCACCCACACAAAACCATCCCCGCGTCCATGGCCCTGCACCTGAAGGCGGGCGCTGTCTCGAACCCAGATGGCCGAGGCACTAGATTCGTCAGGGTACCACGCTTGCGAGTCCTTGTTATGATGTTGCTCGCTCAGCAACAGCAGGTCAGCTTTCTTATCCCTCGCAAACTGCTCAAGTAGGTCCTGGGTGTTTGTGCTTCGGTGCAAATTGACCTGCAGGATACGGATCATTTGGCTTTAGTTAGGGCCTCCTTGAAAACCCAGCATCTCCCTGTCCCCGGCTCATGTTTGAGGTCGCCGGGTGCTAGCTTAGCATCCTTGCAAAGAATGCATTTTGCCTCGTTCGTGCAATCCTTCCTTTTGTGCCCCGTTTCACCACATTTGTAGCACAGAGATCTCCTGTCGGGTCCCTTACAGCCATACGCGGTGTGTCCGTATTCGAGGCATCTGAAGCAGCGGATAGGGGTCGCTCTTCTCCGTATCCTGCAGATCACCCAACCTATCTTAATTTTGCCCTTCGCCAGAATTTGCTGGGCGTCTTTATCAGCTAGTTCGACAATAGCCATGCGTTGCCTCCTTGTGTTTTCACGTGTCAATCTTGCCTTGACTTCACTTAAGCTGGGGAACTCCCTCCTAATGGCATCCTCTACTTCAGCTTTGTCCGTGACGCAGTCGAGGTCCCTGATTTCCAGGGTGGCCATTCGTTCGAGCGAGGCAACGGTTGCGGCATCTCCAAGATCCTTTTGAACCGCGTCACGGAGTGCATCTCTGTTTGTGGCCTCTGGCCCGAATTCCACCAGCAGGCCACCGGTCCGGGTTGGTCGAGCTGCTTTGATGGCAGTTTTGGTGTCGTCTGGCTTGACCGCTCCTTTAATTTCACGGAGGACACGGCCCTTAGTGGGTTTAATAAGCAGTGCCTCTCGCAAGGGTTTGCGCCGCGGTTTGCTTTTTGTTTTCTGCGGTATATCGGGGGGTTCTTCGTTCTTCTTTTCGTGGTTGAGCTCTTTGTCTGTTTTTTCTAGGAGTAGCTTTTTGGCCGCTTTTTTCGCTGCCTTGTTTCGCACCACATGAAACTCCTCGCCTGGAGTGACAACTTCGTTTATGGTCTCGTCCTTCCTCCTTTTCTCACGGTCGCCTTCGATTGGGCTACCGGCCATTCTTTTGCTGCTGCTAGGAGCCAAAAAGCTCCTCCAGTTCAAGAATGCCATTCCTGACACTCTTGCCTATGTTTTTCTGCACTTCGCAGGCAGCCCTCAGTTGTTTGACGATAGTCCCCGCTTTCCGAGTAAGCCGCTCCTCTTCGGCGCGGTCAAGGGCGATTGTGCTATTTGGCGCCACCTCTTGGGAGAGGCCCCCGTTTCCTAGCCCTTTTGCTTCTATCGCTTGGGTGACGTTTGAAGTGGCGTCGGCCAACGGCAAAACTTCTCCCTCCCCCAGTCTTACACTGGCCTCTGTTGGTGTCGCAGCTTGATCCGGATTGTGTACGTCTTGCACTGGACGCTCCAGGGTGCGCATAGTCCTTCTACTGCGCCCAAAGGCCGCAATGATGCCAGGTTGCACAACGCAACCTGAAAGGGTTCTGAGTGTTAGCGTCTTGTTTGCTTGTAGTTATATCTGTTACAGAAGCCAAGTTCACCACTTCTATAACATTGCAGTCGCTGGATGACGACGGCCGGGAGACTGCTCGCTCACTACCCTCTGCCGCCGGTACTGTGGATCCGACCCCCTGCACCGTAATTTGGTTCCCCTTGTGGACCTGCATGGTTTGGTTTTCTGTCTGGGTTTCCGTTCCCATAGCATTTTACCTACTGCCAGGATATATGGATAATTGATGACGCCATATCGTCATGTCACAGTGAAGATCATTGACACTCAGGTATTTGTCCTGAGACTCTCCCTTCACTGCCTACCATTGCTCGCGGCTGCTTATTAGGTATTCGCAGCGAACCTTTCGATCCGCAACCCTGGGGACGCGTTTGGTTCCCCGGTCTGAGGGCACTATCGATAAATCCATAACCAAATCTTAAAACAATCTTAGCTTAATTGCTTGTATCGTTTACTCCAGAGACTGCGAAAATCAGTCCGCGATGATTTGCAACTAACTGTCTACCTGGATGCAAGAGGCAAAAAGTCCGATTGCTTTCAATCGTGGATGATGCCGTTCACCTTTGCGCTCGTCCCGCACTTACCACTTTTCTCAAAAATACAGCGCGGTGGCTGCTTTGTCAAGTATTTAACTAAGTACTGTCAAAGTTTTAATGGCGAAAGTTTCGGAAAATCGTCGCCGCGAGCTGTCAGTATTTCTTTTTAGTTCGTTCAACAACCGTCAACGTCACTGGCGTAGGATGTAGAGAACTGCGACAAAACTTTATCAGCTGGTTAGGATATTAAATGTAGGGGTGGCAGATCTCGGCGGAATATCGATCCACGGGATCGAAGTTATCGCATGCTGAGCAATTAAGGATGCGGCTTGTATTGTAAAATTGCGGTGTTGGCCTGGTTGAAATGTGTATAGCTTTAGATTGCCAGTTTGAATTTTGGCACTTCCTAGTTTCAATACTATGAGTGACAATTGGTGGAGTCGAGAATCTGCCCATATGCATTTGAAAAGATGGCGAAAAATCTGTAGGAGATTACGTTTCGAATGTGACTTTTATGAATAGTTTTGTTAGATTCTGTAATAACAAAAGTAGGCATATTTTCTTTTAATATTTTCTTGCGGTATCTCGCAGACAATTTTGTACGCTTTCGTTTGTAGACTTTGACGTATATTGTTTGGCCCAAGTCATCGGCTTTTGGTTTTGGTTGTCGTATTTGAGGTCTTGTTGC
Organism: Odontomyia ornata; assembly: GCA_963969285.1. Lineage (NCBI taxonomy): Eukaryota > Metazoa > Arthropoda > Insecta > Diptera > Stratiomyidae > Odontomyia > Odontomyia ornata. The sequence continues at coordinate 289,285,205 of OZ017739.1, read as the reverse complement.
TGTTTAAGATTGAGCTGATCGATGTTCTCCTTCCCTGACTTCTCGATTTGCTCTGGATCGGTAGATATGGTTAGCCCGTAAAATGTCTCTATTGGTTTGCTACGTTGAGTTAAATGTGTAATTGTACTCGTACACGCAGCGCTCTTGTAGCTCCTAGAAAGATCTGTGGACTCCCTCCTTTTGAAGGCATTTCATGATTTCGATTAGTGTTGAGTGGAACTTTTCCACGATACCATTTAGTTCACTTTTGTAGGAGGGTGTTTAATAAAGTGTGATACCGAGTTCGTCCTCCATCATGAATATGATTGAGATTGAGTTAAGGGATTTTTAGCCGTCCATGACGACGCAATTTGGTACTCCAAAAAAGAGTAGGAACTCCCTGACTGATCCTCTTACATTTAGATGGCCCTCCTGGACTTGAGCACTCCTGCTTGGGCAAACATTGAGAATTTGTCTACTGCAGTTAGGACTAAATATTTGCTGTTTAGATATATATCTGTGTGTAAGTTGTGGCCGGGAAACTCGGGGATTGGTGTAAATTTAAGAACTGGGGTATTTGGGTGGCGATTGTGTTTGTTTTCTGTCCAAATGCTACATTGTTTGACGAGATGTTTGTTTTTAGATTTCATTTTTGGGAAGCAGTATTTCTCGATAGTTTGCAAATGATTTTCATTTGCATTCCGATGGGCTCGCTTGTGATATTTTAGGATGACTTCCTCTTGATCTAATTCATTTATCATATTCTCGACTTCTTTACAAGTGAATCAGATCTTATAATTACTGAAATGGTTTGGGTAAATTTCCTGAATTTTCCCATAATCTCATCTTTTGTTAGAATACTGTTAATAAGTCCTGGATTTAGAAACCTCTTAAAGATTCCAATCAGGTTGTTCTCTGTTTGTTGGGGCCCAATGAAAGTATGTCTGAAGTAGTTTGGAAACGGTTATTCGAGTTTATAGCTAGCCTCGTCTCCTAATTTTAGGATTATTTGCTTCCTGAACGTGTTGATTGGCGTTTCAACTGAAGGGATGAGGTTTTCGGGGGAATTGTCATGACTGTGGACAGCAGCTGTCATTGAATGGACGTTAGATTTCTGCGGAAGTCTAGAAAGTGCGTCGGCCACGATATGAGCATTGCCTGGTTTGAATATGATCTTATGGTTATACTTTTCCAAGATAGCTTTCCAGCGCTTCATCTTCGTGTTGCTGAGCGCATCAGTAAGGGGTTGGTGATCGGTATAGATTTTAACCTTTGTCGACCCGTAAAGGAAATTGCGCAAGGAATTAAGGGCCTATATTATCGCCAGTATTTCCTTCAGATTCGTGGCGTAATTTTCCTCTGTTGTACTCAATGTTCGAGAGAGAAATGATATAGGCCTAGCATCTGTGACAGGACGGCCCCGATTGCATTTTGGGACGCGTCGATCATCAACTAGAAAGGATTTTCAAAGTCGGGGAATGATAATGTGACATCCTGGGAGAAAAGTGTGTTCTTTATCTTTTGGAAGACCTCCAAGCCATCTTTAGTTATATCGATTTTCACCCTATTTGGACATAGTTTTAAAGATTCGACCCTCCACTCCTTCCCCTCTTCGAGGGAAATATTGGCATTCATATTTAGTCGAGGTGGTCAAATCAGATTTTCGTTGTGGGACATTTTTTCGAGGAACCGAGCTTACAGAAATCAATAATATTCAAAATGTGAGTTTGCGAATGTATCGGAGGATTGTAATGCTTTATCGCGTCTCGTACGTCCGAGATTTCCCGAAGGAAATCTAAACCGACCTCTCATCGGTTCTAGACGTGAAGTCTTTGAACGTGCCAACGGATTGTACTCATCAGGTCAACAAGTCCGGACACTCTTAGTCTACTCCGAGGTGGCTGCTGGCTAGCTAGCTAGTTCGGAGAGGAATTTCGGTCGCGGGTCTTCTGCAAGCAGACTAAGTTCGAATTACAAAACTCAGTCACCGCTTTAAACGCCCGATTTGATACGCGACGAACAACTTACAACGACTCTACTTTACATTACGTTATACCCTATTTCCATCTTCATCAAATCTCAAGATTTGGATAATATTTTCAAATCTACTTCAAAATCTTGTAGATTTGCCATATAAAATTCAAATCCAGAAGATTATGAAATCTAGTAGATTCGCCCGAAATCTACTTAAAATCTCATCGTTACATATGGCATACCTCAAGTAATTTTTATTCAGATATTCAGCATATGTCAAAAAGACAGCAAATGAAACTATCAAAGTTGCAGCCAAATTATATGACACTGTAAAATATAATATGACACCATAAAACCCAAAGTTTTGCGACCGTTCTGTACTCCGCTGAAGGGCCTAGTACGTAAACAGCAATTGCCACTCTTTTCTGTAGGCCAATACTGCTTCTGAACACCGTACCACGTCTGGCTATCCTTCTCACCTCAAACCAGAGACTTTCGAATGATTCTTTGGTCATTCGGAAGTTTTCTTTAGAAAATACATCTCCGTTTTGTAGAACATCATTCTCCCAAAACGTTTGTGAGCGCACCTAAAACAATATTGCATTACTTTGCTTAAAATGATTGGAAATATTATATGACACCGTACAATACTATATGACACCATAAAACCCAAATTTTATATGGTAGATTTTACAGTATTTTTTCCTTACGCAATAAATTACTAGACTCCATCTCTTCGGTGGTGGTTTTTTTTTTCGATATAAAGCCAAAATCTTTTTTAAGTGCTTCCGCTTTTGATGATGGTAACATTTAAGCATCAACCATGCATTACGACAATTGAGAAGCACTATTGGTAACTGCATATGTGCATTTTCCCGTTGCCGCAATGAACTCATGGCTATATTAGCAAACTTAGATTTATTTGTACTATTGATCTTTATTTGGTTTTTTCAAAAAGTAACATAAATCAAACTATCAAAACTGACATTTTCACATTTTACATTGACAAGTAAGATCTGTTAGCTAGATGGAAACGCGTTCAAATCTCCTCAATGAAAGCTTGTGATTTTGAGTCGATGGAAACAAGGTATAACTTCGTCTCGTGGCAAATCATTCAATACTACTTACGTGCCTAATTTTATAAGCCTTTCCCGCAAATCGCAGCGCATTATCTTCAAGTCGCGAAAAGTCCACGGTGTGAATTTTTAAAGCCGTCACAAGCACTGCCATTTGGCATGGCACTTCATTCACACGCGATTTTCTTTTTTTGTTCGCTCAACACCCGTCGAAGTCAGTGGCATAGGGTGCAAAGAGCTGTCACACGACCTTATCCGCTGGTTGGGACACTTAAATAGGTTATCACAGTATTCAGTATTGTAAAATTTGGAAATGTATCGGTTTTTGGTTTGCGGGAAGTTCCGTCATCACTTGCTGCACTTACACTTATCATTTTCACAAATGGCAAGATTGTAGATAAATAGTTGAAATTTAGATTTAATTTTATCAACAAACAAGTCTTGGCTTTTCGAAATATTGTTGGGATATATTTCTGCCAAAATATAATTGCACGATTTCTTCTCAATAAATGAAATTACAAACATTACTTACAAAATTAGTATAGCACTTATCATTATGTTTGGCTGGAGCGGCTGTCAGCAGAACTGACTCCTGTTTCCCACGTTGGAGGTACTAAGGGGCCTCTTTTCACCAGCACTACCGAACCGATGAATTTCCTTTTTTTATTTCTTGGATCCCGGATGCGTTCGTTCTGTTTTTCGCAGTTACCTTCACACTTAAAACTTTTGGACTAGTTTCGCGGATACTTTTGCTCGCGGGTCCCTACTCGGGCGCCAACTAAGGATTCCGGTTCAGCTTCTGTGAAAAATTTTTTTAATTAAATTCTTACAAGTGTTCTACATGAGATCCAAATTTTAACTGGCTCTAAACTAAGATAATTATAATTATTTTAACTTGATGATCCCGCGTGACCGGATAGCGAATGTCGCAAGCGTTCCCTCAGGTGGAATTCTGCTGATCATTGCATTCATTGCTGATAATTGCATGTTGCAATGGATTGGATTGCATTACAACAACGCGATCTGTAGTCGCGCATGTTGTCTGGTGTGGTCAAGTTCCTCTAAGATGTGTCGGAATGTATTCTAATTGTTGACGTGCGAGTCAGATTGCTCTTGGTGGGAGAAATCTGGAAATGTGTTGTTAACATGCCCCTGATCCTGGTACATACGAAGCCAGATATTCCCGCATAGCTGGGTGCTCCAATTTCTGAAGTGAAATTTCGGCTTTAAGACACATATGTATGTACTGTATCCGCCACAAAAGTATTATTTTCTTGTATTTCGTTTTTGTTTCTCCAACGCGCTAAAAATTGTGAGCTGCCGTTTTTTATCTGAGGTACTGGGCATAGATTTCTTTTATATTTGGGCTGTCGACTTTGTATGCTTCTGCAATGTATCTTTTTTTTCATCATACAGAAGAATATTACAATACTAGCACATGAAAGTATTTATATTGAACAGGCTCAGGCCATCTGTAAGAATAAACTAAGATAAAACAAAACTACTTGAAAGACAAAGAAAAGAAATTGAACGGAAAACTTTATTCGAACAAATAAAGGTCATGACATTTCAAACAAACGAAAACATTTATGCCGCTGAAACCCCTGAGTATGTGAACGGAGAAACTACTGTCAAAAAGTGGGAGGTGGTCTCATGCGAATGCTATTAAAACCGTTATTTAAAGGATTCACTGGGAAAACCGCTCAGCGACATCATCGCGATTTAAAGGGGCACACCCGTCTCTTCGATCAGGGAAGAAAACCCATCCTCTAGCCACCGGGGCTGATGAGGAGGAAAACCCACATCCTCAAATCAATAAGGGGGAAACACCCTTCCTCACATTTTCCCGTATTGTGTCTTTACTAACTTTTTAAAAAATACGAATAACGCTAACTATCCTCCACCTTGTGCACTCACGTCAACCTACGCTACATCACTCAGTGAAAACACTCACTTCACCAACTTTTTAATTAATCACCAACTGTTCACTTCAAAAACTCAACTGATAATGCCAATCGCATTTCTATGCAACCCGTAATATCTAGAGTCATTCCTCTGGGAACTACATCTCCGCATACATGCGACCACAGATATTTATAACGTAAACAACGAATACGTAATTCTCATACGTTTATAAGATAAACAACTCTCGTACATTTATAAGATAAACAACTCTCATGCATTTACGGGTGGAATCCCATCACAGCATTCTAAATTCTTGTGTTTCAAGCAAATCTTCATTCGCGCAACATATGCTAAAAGCGATCCGACTTACATTTCGATGCGGACATTGCTTTGATTTTACACATACCGCGCCTCATATTAAAATTTAACAATCAAAAACATCTTTTAACGCGCGTACTCACAACGTTACAAAATACACTGTTCGTTCCAAACATACAAACACTGCAACCTATGTATGTTGGTGTGAACAGGTCAATCAATCAATCAAATATTTGATTGAACCGTTTTCGCAAAAAATACATAAATCGCATTTCTCTCAATTGTTTCAAACTTTCGCATCTGTTTTACAAATATGTAATGATTTTCCTTTTAACTTCTTTGGAACGTCGAGATTTCCTGAAGGAAATCTGAACCGACCTCCCATCGGTTCTAGACGTGAAGTCTGAGTCATGCCAACGAATTGTACCAATCGGTCAACCAGTCCGTGCATTCGTAATCCATTTCGCGGTGGCTGCTTGTCGGCTAGCTAGTTCGGAGAGGCTTTCGATCGCAGGTCTTTTAAATGGATTACGCTCGATTACTTTAGTTCAGCCACCATTACCTGTCAAACGCATCAAAAACAGTAACATACGGAAAAGAAACCTACTTTATTTATTCCGTATTCCTTTCACACATTCAGACAACAACAAAAAAATATATATAATTCCGCGTTCCCGAATATTACCGACGCGGTACCGAAAAATGTCCTACTCTAACCCGAACCTGAAAAACCCTACTCGAATAAAAACGCAAACCAAAACCGGCCAGCCGCGGATTGCTAAAACCCTACCCTTGTAACGGCATACTTACCGTTCGCTGCCATTCCTTCTGGAAAAAGTAGGACTTGCTGGAAAAGAAAGTTATTTAAGATTAGGTTCTACTAAAGCTGAATTCATTCAAAGTTTTACCAAAAAAAAAGTCGCTCATGATCTGCTTGACATCTTCTTTTTTTTTCATCCTTTTTTTTACAATTAATTTTAATTAATTGCTTTTTTTATGTACTTAATTCTAATTAACTTTAAAATGTAATGTACTTATATATTTTTTTGTACCACTAGCAAATATAGTAAAAAGTTACGAACAAGGAATAAAAAGAAAATAGATACAATAATATGCAAAAAATAAATAAAGTGATAATTGTTGAGGTTATTAAAAGTGATGTAAAGATGAGTATAAATTGCCAAATATTTTGCTTTTCCATTTTCTTTTAAATGAATTTTCTTAAAATAGCTTCTCGCACTACACAGTTACGTCAACAGAAGCAGAGAATGCCATAGAAAAGTTAAATAAACGTCTATAGAAAAATTTTAAACTGATATGTTGATACCGTATGGCAGAAGAAAAATGAAAGTTTACACAACTAAACCGTCTTTTTCGGATGGGTAAGTTTTCATGATTTTTAAGTTTTAAGTTCTTCTTCTGTTCCAATACGAAAGTTACTAGATTAATTTCACATACATGATGATTCCTTTTTCTCTCTTTACACTAATAGTAAAATATGACCATTTTTGTAGACCCTTGCTAATCTTCCCTTCTCGCTTCTCTATTAATTTTTTTTCATATTAAATTATATGTGATTTTCGATACTGTTCTATTTTTTTCTTTATTAGATACTTTTATAGAATAAATTCTTTCTTTACCGATATAGACATTTTGTTTTGTCATCTAAGTGATTGAGTTCAATATAAATGGCGTTTACGCGTTCTCCAACTATTTCTTTGCTAGTCACATGTTTTTGTTGCATCTTTTGTGTGTTTTAGTTCTTATATTTTTCTTTCTTTGGGCTACACTTTCACCTTAAAAAATTTTTTCGTATCATTCACTTAAGTTGAGCTTATTATTTCGTTTCTTAGTCTCCGTATTTCCCTCACTTTATCAATTATTACAATTAACTTGGTTACTTATACTATAGATTTAAAATTATATTATATATATTGTGGAGATTTTCCGTGTTTTTACTTTATGTGTATTTATATTTTGTATTGTTTCATTCTTTCGTAATTTTAATTTTTAATGTCAATTATTTTATCATCTTTTTTTTACTTATTTTGGGTTTCATTTATTTATTTTTAGTGAATTTTTGACCGTTTATTTCTGTTAATGCTTTTGATTGTGTGATGGATAAATTTTCTATAAATAACTTTTCTGCTGACGCTTCTCTAACGTCATAATCATTTCCCTTGCGATTGTTGCAACAGCTTTATTAAAATTCATATGATCTTTGGCCGATACGTCTATGAATGGAATCTCAAAGTTGTCCTAGGCTGTTTTCTTCGACTGTGGAAACTTCCCTTTAACATTCTAAATTGAGATTATTTGCGACTAGGAGGATTAGTAAGCTTTGACTACCTTTACAAACAACCACATTTTTCATATTTGATATATCGAAGTCGAAAAATTGTACGTAACTACAAAAGGACGGAATTGCTTGTTCAAAGAACAAGTCGAAACAAGCCAAAACAGACGGACTTAGGAGAACTTCGTCGTTACCCGAAGATTCTCATAGCCCAAAAATAAGAGTGGGGCAACCGGAACAATTTCAAGTGCTGTCAGCCATGCAACAAATCAATCTAATAATGAATTTACATAAAAAATAATAAAAAACCAAAGGATACTTACGCAGCCTCCTCGACGAGCGCTCGTTGGCGGGGTGAGTAAGTCCTGTAAAGTTACTGAAACTTTGTTTCCCTTTTCCTTTTTTTGTAGATAAATGCACGAAATTATTTTTATGACAAAACATATGTTAAAGATTCGATGACGCAGAAAAACAAATACACGATACCATATTCTTTTCGATTAATGAATTGAAGTATTTTTAATTTGTTTATTACTAGGCTATATCGAAATACTTTTAAGCACACCTTCTACTCTAGTTATGAGCACTGTAACGATTTGTTTCTCACAATTGGTGAAGAAGAAAGATGTACTTTAATTATGTTCATCTGTATTTAAGCTTCTAATAAAAGCTTTGAAGACAATTTTCAGCGTCGTTAGAAGCGATTGAATGCAGCACTATAATGTTTCGCACAAAGTTTACAACTATTACGGTTTTACCGACGACATATCAAAATATTTTCGAATTATCGCGACAATTTTTAGCACTTTATCTCCACCACATTTATTTCGTAGCTTTGGAGCCTTCTCGGGCTCGGTGATTATTTTAACAAAGGTTCACTGCAAATTTTAACTTTGTTTCCATTTGATTATGCTTGTCCTTTTCTGAAAGGCCATTGGTATCTATTTTTCTTATTTTCTCCACATTAATTACACGCTGTATTTGTTTAATTTTTGCACTTAGCATAATTACTCCAAGAAATAAATTTATTCGATACAAACAATTATAACAAGGATATGGTGATTTTCACTGTCGCGTAAATACGAAAAGATACATTCACTTCACTATCACCGGATATTTATCGTTCGATTACGTACTTTTTCGGACCTTTATTTATTTCGAATGTTGCAGGACGAATTTTTAACCACAATTATTATTTTTCTCCTTTGAATACATCAAAAGTACAAAGTTAACATTGTAATGATTTTAATGATTTGATCTGACCGAGGAACCGACCTCTCATCGGTTCTAGACGTTAAGTCTGAGTAGTGCCAACGGATGGTACCAACCGGTCAACCAATCCGTGCACCGTAATCCATTTTCGCGGTGACTGCTTGTCGGCCAGCTAGATCGGAGGGGATTTCGGTCGCGGGTCGGTTGACCGGTTGGTACCATCCGTTGGCACTACTCAGACTTAACGTCTAGAACCGATGAGAGGTCGGTTCCTCGTTCGGATCAAGACATTAAAATCATTACAAATTGAATATGAACTCCAAGCACAAGGCCAGAGTTACGACATACCCTTCAGATGTTATTTTCAACCCACAGCAACGAGAAACCTTAACATGTGGACATTCGAATTCAGATTGCACGATTCCTTCCCGCGAAAAACATGCAACATGGAAACGATTACCATGCGAGTCTCCAATTAAAATATTACCAGCATTTGAAATATCAATACCGTTTGGGAAAGCCTGTAATTTCTTCATTACCGATCTTATATTGGAAAGTTACATCGTCTTTAAACACTGCTAAGCAATTCTTATTAGAGACAGAAAAATAAAGGTATTGAATTACCTGATCAACAGATTAAATGATTACGGAAAATCGGCGAATCACAACCAGAAATATGAGAATAAGCAACTCAATTCGTGCGCTTTCCTGACTTGTCTCAGTGCCACGCGGCCATCACTTTTGACCTGCTTATTTTTCGGAACTTCCACCCACAAACTAAGTGCGCACACGCGAAATTACTGACATTCGTCTACCGCTCTTTGGTGACGGCCACCACTTGCACACTTCACTGCCATGCGGCTGTCAATTCCTCTTGACATCCCACGACAAAATTGACGTGGGATGTGCGCCCGTCGCAACCAACATGAAATGACAAGCCACCTAGCAGCAAGGTGTGTTGGTAGTGGTCGCCAGCGGCGTCACAAGATTCATTACAACATTGTTACGAGTGACCCTTGTTTCTCATCCGACTACCTGGAAGGAAAGCTCTCGTATACTACCCACGCAAGACCGTAAAAAAATGAAAAATTTATTTTGAGCACTGCCATAAATTAGCCATCGTGAGCCAAGGTTTAAAGTTAGGAATTATTGTGAAAGGAAAATTCAGATAAATGTTTGAATTTTGAAAAAAGAATAAAAAAACACTGTGTAAAGTAAAGCAACTATTATGTAATTAGTGCGTAAGTCTACCAGATAAATCCACTTTCACATCAGACAAGGAAAAGGAAAAGTTTCCTCTCACGAAACGCCAGCACAACAAGAACAAATGGCCATCGACTGCGATTCCTCCGACTTTGTAGCTTCAATTTATAGCGCCCTTGAACATCAGGACATAGAAACTGTCATACGGTTGCTTTGCGGTGCCATAAAATTTTGGATCTAATGGGATATTGTGGTAGTGAGATTTGCAGGATATACATCAAGTATCGGGTCCGCCAACAGAACGACAAATCACCTATATGTGCCGTGAAGTGCACCAGGGATTGGAGTAGTTACAATCAAAATTCATGTGGGCATAAGTCCAGCGAACGCCCTTCACACGGAGATGCAAAATTGACCAATTTCGACGTACCAGCACAGATTACGGCGACAATAACTACAGCAACTGCAACTAGCAATGATGCTAGGATCAATACGACCTCAAGGAATAAATACACTCGTTCAACTCACCGATCAAACCCATTCAACACTTATCAATCGAAAATATCCTCATCAAGTATGCCAAACTTACGAATATAACCACATATTATGGAATATGCCACCAGCTTTTCGTTTTTGCTTAAAAATAACTCTTCGATATTTAAATTATTAAACATTCACGAATGTGCTAGTTAAAGGAAAATTTATATTTCAATTGCCCAATATAAAAACAGTTTGAGTGCCGCTGGTAGATTGCGCACAGCTGTAACAAATTTCATTTCCCGCGAAAAAAAACGTAACGGGTTCCCGCTGGAGATGAATTGATGAGGGACCTGTGAACGATGGAATCGCTCTCTTTGGAGGCGACGGAAGCACCAGGAAGATTGATTGAAGTCTCAACAACGGCGGTATTCAGGTTGGCGGCAAGGAAGATTGATTGAAGTCCAAGGAGGATTGTTTGAAGTTCCAGCGACCACAACGGCGATATCAAGGTTGGCGGCGGCAATCCAGTGGGTGGAATCGGAGCCACAAGACGTATTCAGAACGATAGCTGGAAAAGGTGGCAAAATTACTGGAGGTAGCGGCGCAGAAACGTGGATTGACGGTGGAAATACCGGGGGCCCCCCTAAGTATGTAGGTTTAATAGTAAGTGATTCAATTTCAAGTATTATTAGAACAGAGAAACATTTTCCTTTAAGTTTAAGCATGATTTTTTATAGTGAATTGTTAAAGGTTTCAGATTTCTTCGAATTAAATATTGAATTTAGTGAAAATTTTAGTCTTGATGATTGAGTTCGTGGAAGAGTGAGTGATACCAGTTCCAGGTGGTCCCCTATAAATTTCGGAATATCGCCTCATAGTTTTTCCCGCCTCCCAGCTTAGTGGAAATCGCATTCGGGGATAGGTTGTGTCGTTGGGATTCCGTTAGCGGCTGATTCCTGGTGCGGGTTCAATTCGTGGGTTAGGGATTTTCAGTTTAGGTGCGTGAAATTTCTCCGATAAATCGTCGCTTGGCGGTTAACGTGGGGGTTTAGGGCTGAAGCGAGTGGCGCCCACGCCCGTCTCTGATGAGCAAAACCGGGGCCCGCAGAACCCTCAATCGGAGCGCCCTCGAGGCGAGCGTAACAACATTTACTCTCGGTTTGATACTGTCCTTTTTTACCACATTTGAAAACTTTTAATAGTCCTTTATTTTTCACAAAGAATGCAGAAGGTGTTGCTTGCTGCGCACCTTCGTTTTTCTCTTTTACTCGCTCTTCTTCAATCAGTAGTCTTGCCACTAGATTATCAAACGTTTGTTTATCATGAGGCGCCGACACCCAAGCCGAAATAAAATGTTTATAATCGTCTGGTAACGACATTAGCACTTTCGTGATTACAAATTTATTTGAGATTTCTTCACCCATTTGTTTCAATTGGTTTTGTAGTTCTTGTATCTTAGATAAGAAAACAGACATGCCGATACCTCTTTCGAACTTGTATTGGAAAAATGTTGTATAACGTGCACACTGGTCTCAGCTTTCTGTTCATATACACTGTGGAGTTTTCGCCACATCTCAGCAGAACTCGTACATGTAATAATATGTAACATTGCCTCCTCCAACATTCGTGTTACCAGTAACGTCTTCGTTTTGGCATCTTTAGATTCCCATGCAGATATCTCACTGGCCACTTTGGGCTCCACCCCTCAACTGTACTGTTGTTTGGAATTTCCATATATTCTAATTTCTGGCCCCTTCTAACTTGATCACATTGACGTTATTGTTATTTCCCTCTATCATCGACGATGTTACACAGTGCCCGAGCCTGATCACGATGCCGCAAACTGTAGTGAATTAACCTCACTGTTTCCTTCTTGCCGATTTTGCTGACGTCGTAAATAACATCAATCTACATCAAGCTGTTATAAGTATGTGCCTGGGCCCATAACCTGATGTTTGAAATAAAAAAAAAACACTTTTGTGATGAACACACTAGTCTTTTATTTAATTCACTGATACAATGTGTTGATTTTTAAGAGTAGAACGGAAGTGATAGAAAGAAAATCTTATACCAGCATAGACATTTGAACAACATATAATATTTGTATTGTTGCCAACTTAAGCATTTTCCAATAAACATTGCCATATTAATAACATTTAATAAATTGCATCTGAACGTAAACTTAATTTTAACGTGTCTCTATATTGTTAGGTTGTGATGCACTTCGGTTGATGCCATTATCAGTACACAATCTTCCTGATAAATTTTGTGATGTTTGTAGTGATTCTGTTTGATTTTGAGGTTGATATAGTTCTTGTCTGGTATGGTCGGGTATATTAACTAAAGATGTCGCCGACTCTTAGGTTTTTCGCAGATGAGACGAACGCGATCATGACTAATCCCTGGTTGAGATAGTTGCTTTTGAGCAGTTTAATAGTGTAACTGCTCGATTACTATATTTTCGACCCTTCTTCCTATATGACAATGTGAATTGATTTAACAAATAAGCTACGCATCGGATCCTTAGAGCACTCGCCGGATGTCGATGCCGGTTTCAAAGGTGGATGCACTGTTTGGTTTGCCAGCACAACACTTTCCCATTCACTAAACATCCCAACTTCATAATTGCATTACGTGCTTAAGCTAGCAACTATTCAGTTCTTAAAAACAGTTACGTTGACAATTTATTTGCCGATACTTAATCGTAGAACTTACTTGGTAACCTCCAAATGTTCTTCTTTGTATTTATCCGTAACTATGTCACCTCCCTCGACACGGCATCCTCCCTCGTTTGTCCGATGCACCGTGACCGCCGCACTGATAGGAAATTGTGATCAGGTACTCCATTTAGGTTTGTACTCGAGATCTCACAATTTATTTACTTTGAGGTTAGGTACTCCACCCTTTGTCAAGATTTGTCATTCTCCGATTCTTAATTTGCTTGTCCTCACTCGGTTTGCTTTGGCTTGAACTTCAGATAAGTTTCCTCTTAACGTTTTCACAAGATCCGAGGTATGTGCTAACGACTCAGTTGACAAAACACTTTTCTGAGTGACTCTCACAGTAGTGCCGCTCGCGTTACGAATTTTAGTTCTTGCGGAAATTTCTATTTTTAAACGTTCGCGGATACATTTAACTCTTTCCCGAGCCCGATAAAAAATCCTCATGGCCGTCCTGCCATCTGTACCCATGTCTTTTGCTGTTCAGGTCAAATCACACACGTTCATTTTCCTCTCAGCTGTCAAAACGCTGTTCAATGCCAGCGAGAGGTTAGAGGGTGCGTTCCGAACCGCCGACGTCAATAACGACTGACGAATTATCGTCATTGGCGTAGGGCCGATTCATTACAAATACGAATATTTTGTGCCTCTACCCATCGTACATTTACGGGTGCTTGCGACTGCAGTGGTGCCGTGGTAACGCAAGAACAAAAAAGAGAAGAGAGGAAAATGACAACGAAGTAACGGTACATTGTAGATTCCAAGCAAAGTACTTCCAATTTTCCTTGTAAACCGCCATATGCATAGGTAGCATTATTAGTATATCTTCTTAGGCTATAAATTCATGCTAAAAATATTTTATTATTTTTTTAAATCTGCAGCAGGAAAAGTTAATCAGTGTATTTCGATATGTTCCGGGCAACTGCAATTGATTTTGTTAAGACCGTAATCAGCTAATTTCGCGTTGCAACGGGACCGCGACTTGTAGTGAAATGAGTGATATTAAATGTCCGAAAACGACTGCAGCGATGGTCAGCTGCCTCAGCGGAAGATGATGGTGAGATCCGCCGAGATTGGCCTTGTTTGGGGACGCGTGAATGCGCTGGCAGGCTTGCGTTGCGGCGTCGTAGGGCGGGTTCTTTCCCCCTACCACAAGACCCGCTACGAAAACATTTTTTCGCATCCACAAATTTGGAAATGTTCTTTGATTCCCGACCGGAGTCGAGAAAGGAGGTGACCGGTTAAGGACTATGAACACGCTGGTTTAGAGGACAAATAGGGCCTTGCAAAAATGGACGGACTTGAGGAGACTTCGTCGTTACCGACTATAGTTATGGTCCCCAAATAAGAGTGGGGCATCCAGGTGGAAGCGGTGCCCCTCGCACCGTCCCTACCGGATTAACATCCAAACGTAGACGAGGCCATGCGTTTCCCATTTGAGTGAAAAACTCATACAAACGAAATTTGCATGACTCTTTCTATCAAATGAAGAATACAAACGTAGCCAATTTATGTTATAGCGCTAGGCGATGGAATCACATAGCTCTATACCATAAAAGGGCAAGCAAGCGAAAGGCCACTCTACCCGGCAAGAGCCCCTGTTAACCAAAAGAAGAGAAGAGCGCGCCCGATGGCTAGCCCATTTCAATTGAGGAGCCTGCCATCGTTGCGGGTCTTATCCCCGGTTCGGATCGGTGAAATACTTGTAGAAAGACCGAATATACTTATTTACTCCGACATTTTTCTGTTTTTATTTCACTTTAATAAATTATGTACATACAGGCTGATATGTGTGGTCAATTCATTGATTGGAATTTAAAAAAAATTAAGATCTCATATACTCTTATGTTATACATTATTTTTTGTTCATTTTCCATGCACTCGTTTTCCTATTTAATATATTGATTTTTTTCGTTTTTTCTAATGGTTATTTTTTTTTGATTTGCTTTAATTTTACTTATCATTTTAACTTTGTTCAAAACCCATGTCTTGTATATAGATGTAATAAATTCATTCCCAAATATAATTTGATTAACCGTTCCTCTTTAGGATATTATAAAAAAATGTTTTCAATACCCTACTAAAATTACGACCTATCCCCGCCTATTTATCTTTCGCATTACTTTTAGTCTTTTTTCTTGTAAGCCCTTGATGAGTGTGATATGGGGATCCAAAGATTGTTTTTATTATTAATAAAATTACAGTCATGCATGAAAAATTCACGCTTTTACGATTTGTTTGGTATCACATAACCACCGTAACTCAAATTCCTGAGTCAATAGCTGAGTTCATGTTTCTCGCCATTCAAATCAAAAATATACATACATATAAAATCTATCATTTCCCGAGCAAGACCAATCTACAAACAATTATCGAAATAAATACTTGCCGAAATAATTTAATTGAATTACGAAATATTGTTATAATTTTAAATAAACAAATTAAAATCAGTAAAACAAACACACTCACCTACATCCTCGCCGCGCGCCCGCTGATGATGAGTGTGAAATGACTGAAACTGATTTTTTGTTTTTTTTTTTATAATTGATAAAAAAGGTGCGAATAGCTCCAAAGTCAACTTCCTCAAATAGATATGATGACGAGACAAGCTGGTTTGGGTCAACTACATCCGCAAGTGGTTTTGTTGTAGCTACTTTTCGGATTCAAATCATCTGTTTAAAATTTTTCTTTCTTTCCTTTAACTCATCTAGCCTTTGGTCCCTTCGGGTTTGTATATCGTCGATGTTTAAATTGTCCAATTTTTCAATTTCTTCGTTCAATTGTTTTTTTTTTCACATGCTAAGCGACGGTCATCCACTTTTCTAAAAAAGTGTAGGTAACTACACCGAGAGAAAAAGGACTTGTTCCGAGAACAAGTGGAACATGTTAAAAGGGGCGGACTTAAGGTAACTTCGTCGTTACCAGACGAAGCTCATGGCCCACAAATGAGAGAAGGGCAACCGGGTGGTGATGGAGCCCTTTCGCACCCACCCAACCGGATTTAAATCCATATTTGTTGCAGTGGCCAGGTATTCCTCTTCTGAGTGGAAAACTCATACAACTTGACTTGTATAAACTTTCCCATCAGAAGGGGAGTACCCCGGTGATCAATTTATGCCATAGAATTATGCTATTCGATTGCATAACTCTATGTCATAAAGAGGCACTCTGCTTGGGCCACTCAACCCGCGACGTCACCTGAAACAAAGAAGGATTAGCTATGTACCATGCGGCTGGCTCATGTTTGGTAGTGATAGCCTGCCACCGTACCGGGTCCTATACCCGGTCGGAATTATTGGAAAGGAAAGACCGAAGAGTATATTTTAATTCGACATTTTCGTTCTTTTTATTCTTCTCTCAAATACAAAATGACGTCCGATCACTAATAAATTGTTAGATTTGAGTACGTTACACATTAATTTGAATTCAAATACTCGCTCATTCAGACTCTTGTAAGTTCAAAGTCTTGACATTTTTATTATTTTACGGATATTTAATCTAATTATAATATTTGTGTATAATATAGTCAACAAGATTCTATCAACATACTTTGACTGTTTTCTTGGTTTATCACGTGATGGAGAAAATATTTAAATAATATATTGTTATATTCGATTTAATTTACACGATCTTCGAATAAAGACGAAAGTAAAAACGAACTTCGTTTAGGTGTCACAGCACCAAATGTACAGCTGAAAATCTTTCAATTTACAAAATATAATAAGAACATGCAAAAGGGAAATTTTTCTTTATTTTTGAACAAAAGAAAGGGTACTTACCCCAAACCTCCTCCTACGAGCGCTCGTGTTCGGGGCGGGCAAGGCCTGCAAATTTTGTATTATTATTATTGTGTTTTTTAAGGTTTTGTACTAAAATACAAAACCCTATTGCAATCACGACCTGTGTCCGTCTGTCCGTCCGTCCGTCAGTCCGTCTGTATGTCACAGCACTTTTTCTCCGAAACTATAGAAGCTACAGCCATGAAACTTTGTGGAAAGGTCAGAAGTGGTGACTTCTTGAAAGTTCAATGGTGGAAAAATTTTTCAAAGGGGTTTAAGGGGGGTCTCCCCATATAGGGAGGTGACCCCTCAAAAAAAATTCACCATTGGTAGTCGAGTAGGGTGTCATTGGAAAGGTCTCAACGAGATCTTTTCAAAACAAGTCTTAAAATTGCCGTATGAGTACCGAGGGGGGGAAGAGGAAGTGTACGAACTTTTCGCGTACCCCCCCTCGCGATTGGACACCTTCCATCCGAAAAATCTGAAAAAAATCATGGATGTAGGCCTTTGTGAGTACAACAACAACAAATACATGAGAAGTCGAAATTCACTCAACTTTGTTAGTAATAGTATTATTTATTGATTTTATGTTTTCTTGAATAAAATCTAGACGGTACCCTTAAATTCAATAAAATTTAGCAAACAGATGACTATTTATAAGATTGATTTTTTTTGAAAGTTTCATAAGGATCGAATAGTATTTAACGAAGTTATAGCAATTTGAATTTTCCTGCATTACTATGGAACAATATGCCCTGTATTACTATGGAAACATATGGCTATGGAGTCATATGCGCTTTTTAACCGGCTTAGACACTACAGCTTTGCTAGGATTTGCATGAAAATTTCAGGAATGATAGGTATCATGAAGATGAGTACATACGATTGAAACAAGTCGAAAATGCAGGAGAGAGCTCCTAGCAAAAGGGCTTTGTAACCGTTCTAAGATTCGAAAAAACAGGCCATGAATCGATGATTGCAGTACAGAGGAGTGGCCCCTGAAAAAAAATTTCATGAAAGGTAGCCGATATGAGTATCAACTGAAAATTCTCTATGAGAGCTTTTCAAAACAGTTCTTAAACTGACAGTTTTTGCTTCAGTGGGGGCACAGGGGGGGAGGAATACATGAAAAATGTGTTTCTTCCCTCGCGAATGGACACCCGTGATCTTAAAAAATCAGAAATAATTATCAAGGGAGATATTTGTGGGCATAACTATAACTAACCTCAGAAGTCAAAATTCTTTCAACTTTGCTAATAATAGTATAATCCTCGAACATGACATGTTTCTTGATTTTATTCGTTACTGGTTACTGCATTTTGTAAGTTGAGTACAAAACCCTTCTGACATGAGCATAGGTCTGTCTACCCAACTTGTTTATTTATAGTAACAACTTCGCGATTTTTCCGGGTCTACAAATCTTCTCCGACACGTTTACGTATGATTACGACAGCAAATTCACGTTTCATATTATAAATCTTGACAGTAATGCGATCTAATTCGGCCTCCCGAATACTACTCATGAGCTATTTGAGAGCTTTAATCAAAATAATAAACAGAAGTCTCATAAATGCTTTTATTCAAAATCGCCTGATAATCCTTTAAACAATTGATATTTCATGTGCAATGAGAATGAGTTGTGTTCCCATTAATATTCCATTGAATTGTCAACCACCGATAAGTTGTCCGGCGATTTTGCGTCAGAAATAGAACTTTTCACCCTAAGTTAGATTGTCAATACTCTATTCACTTTATATTGGGACAACGAATTTAGTCAATGTTGAACCTTGTTTTCAAATTTTCCATCATTACAATTTATGAATTATTCCATCCAGGCTGCATCTTGCAGTTGCTGTAACTAACACGGACCCACCAGGTCGACTACAGCAGCTTTCATTTTCTAAAATTTACTTTCTTGGCTTCGTGTATTTTGACGACTTTCTAAGATAAGTCATGTTCCAATTTATTTGGTCTCGGCAATCGCGAAAACAATAGACTGTTCACCGTATTCGACCTGATCTTGTAAAAACGATTGGGAAATAGAGAAACAGCCGATAATTTTGAGAGCGTATTTGAAATGCCTCTAGAAACCGGAATATCCTAATACGCTAACGGTTCATTTCCACCTGATAAAATTTTTGCCCAGAACTTTTTAAAGACACGATTTCCGCATTCCGTCCAGCAAAAATCCGAGTTTTGGCGAAACACAATGCAAAACGGTTTTTTTTTCTTCGTCGCGAAAACGCACACGGCACTTTTCAAACCCCGGCCTGGAACATCGGGACAACTTTCTTCGAATTTCCTATCCCCCTTTCGCTCTGATCCCTTTACAGTGATTCAAATTGATAAACTGCAAGAATACAGATGAATCCCACGACTCTTATCGAGGTGACGAGAACGTAAGCCACGGAGAAGTTCAACGATGGCAATATCGCGTGCAAATGAATTAACTTTGTTCATTGGCCGAAGCACTATAATTTGATAATTGAGAAATTCGCATGCATTTTCTCAAACACAAATGTACACCGCAAGATTTGTTTTACAATTTTTCCAACAAAACTTTTCAACAAATGGATTTTGTTGCCAACTATTTGCACGCATTAGCGATCAATTCTCGATCTCAACACCCCGACGTGGTCCCGGTGGCCGTGAATCACAGACTCCCCCAAATCTCTTGGCGACAGCACCAGCAGCACAAACCGTTTTCACTCCCGCTACCGCCACCGCTATCGCTCGTACTTTCTTTCGGCTTGCTTACTTTTACCACGATAAATAACCAATATTACTATTAACAGCACAACAATCATTCCTATGCCAATTGCGATTCCAACCACAGCGTGCGAAAAGGAGTAGGGCTTTAGTAATTCATATTTTAAATAGCCGATTGGAAAACTAAGATGACGACCGACCCGTACTCTCACTCATGGCAAATCCGTCCTAGTATGAATCTTTTCATCAGTCGCCGCTGGCTGTGTTTCAGGTGAGGTGCATACCAGCTGAGTTAATGCTAAGCTTGTAACATTGCACTGCTGTGTCCCAATCGTTACTCGCACGTCTGTTTCATCCGATGCTATATTCAAGTTTTCTCCCTCAATTGTGCTGCGAATATTTTGAAAAATATTTGCTAAGATCCCGGACAGATTGTACATTGTCCATGATGAACCCGACTTGCAAGCTCAACTGTGTCTCTCGCGATTTCAGGCTAGCAATCTCGTTACTGCTAGTGGGTATGGAATGGTACCCAATAGTTGTTAAAAGACCAACATTGTTTCTATCATGTATCACTATACCACGCTTACGACGTTTAAGGTTTTCATAAAATGCCGGTTGCTCCATGCTGTTTTTATAAGAAATGAAGCGTGCATTTACAGCCGGCGACGGACATTCCATTTGGTTCGAGTTGATTACATAGCATGAGCTTTTATTTACACGTTCGCCATCATAGAAGACTTCAATTTCGGGCTTTCGTATTGAATCCAAATGTGTCTCATGAACAGTGAGCATCGTTCCGCCACTAGCAAAGCTTTCGAGTGGCTTGATTTGCATGATTCGCGGGTCCACTGTATAATTGTAAATGCTACATGCCATCATATTGTAGGGATTGTGTTGGTAGCTATTGCAAATGCTATACGTTGCACCATCAACGAATAGGGTTAACGCCCGAATCGGTCTTGGCTCAGGAGCGGCAGATGTTATGCATATCAAACGGCTACTTGAAGCTTGCGTAACATTTATGTGACACTCAAAGTCATCTAAGTATGCGCGAATGTTTGAGCCTATATTCAAGTATCTACCTATCAGCGATACTTGAGTGCCACCACAATTTGGACCCGTTGTTGGCTGCAGCCCCTCTAATTTAATGTTTTTAAACTGGAACTGCACGCTTGATTCAGTGTAACCTGCATCATTAGCAACCTTTATCGGAACGGTAAGCTCGTGAATAACTGCTCCGGTCCTTCATTAAATTTTCACCGAAATTTCATAATTTACCAGTTCACAAGGAACGTTTCCTATGCTTATTCTACCACGCACATCTTCCCGCATACCTAAGTTACTGCCTTCTATTGTTACCAAAGTCCCGCCTTCTATTGGTCCACCCAAGGGTTTGATCATGTCGCGTATTGAACGGAGTTCACAACCGTACCTACTCGATTACTACAAGCCACACCGGGAATATAACCGCTGAGGTAAGATTCGAACGACTTCAATGGGGGCAATTTGTAAATGTGAATTTTTGTTACGACAATTTCCGGTATGTTTTAGTCTTTGCCGCGTTTTATTCATGGGTTCGATGCTACCGTCTGATACTGTTTTAACACCTCGTTCACAACACTTCATATTTCAAGCTTCCTAGACTCCACAGATGTAATGTGAAATTACTAATCAATTAATCCAGGTGATATTCCTGTTTTGTAAGATTGGAATTCCTCGTCGTGGAAAATTTTTCACATCAGCTATTTTGCAAGTCGAAATTTTGATAGAAACTGTAATGAATTAGCCCTACGCCACTGACAAATAATTCGCAAGTCGTTATTGACGTCGACGGTTCGGAACGACTTTTTAACCACTCGCTGACACTGAACCGCATTTTGACAGCTGAAAGGAAATTGGAAGTTGTGGTGAAATGGATAGGAAGAAGACTCCCGAAGATGGCCGCCAATCCGACTGTCGTGTAAGACGAGCGGAGTTCTTTTGTGTCCCTTTGGCAGAAATGGAGTGTATCGTCTTAGCCGTGTAAAGAAAAGTTAAATAGTGGAAATTATACTTTTTATTGAACCAAAGGCAAGTGCTACACACGGAGTTTCCGCGTGCGACAACCAGTCGACACGATATCGTGAATCCGCAACGCCACTACGAACAAACGGCGTTCTCGCGCGAGCCATGAATGGGCGAATTGCAAGGTAGGGGTTCAAGAAGATAAAATTTCTTTTAGTGTACATTATCTTTTTATGGTAGATTTTTAGTGCGGAAACTAACTCGCCATCTATTCTTGGTGCGGCATGTGGAAGTGACCTGCAGTCCTCCCTGACGAGCACGGCTAACAAAAACGAGTCATCGTCAGCGAATGCCATCATCGCGGTTTGTCCGGTTCGTGCATAATTTGAACTACAAATTGTAAGTAATTTTGCAATGCCTAGAAGTGGGGTTATCTGGACCACCAAACAACGAGCAAATGCGTCGAGGCTGGAGGTTTTCGTTGCCCGGCTAGCTCAGTGACAGAGGATGAGCACCCTATTGCGACATTAGAAGCGAAGGCGAATGTTTGCGGTGCTAAATTTCATTCAAAAATCTCATACCAATTAGCTTTCGGTTCGGAAAATCATGACGTTCAATTTTATGATCTGCGAAATATGAGTCGTGCAATATGTGTGTTCAAAGGACCTGAAAAGACTGTATCATACGTAAAATTTCTCAATGCACATGAAATAATTGCAGCAAGTCCAGATAGCCAATTAAAGTTATGGAACGTTAACTCGTGACCATATCGAAGTCAGAAAGAAAAAGTGTTCGATTTAGAGCGATCAAATGATATTAATGGAATTGTTCCGGCAGTATGCTGGTGTAAACATTTTAGGACTAGTTTAGGAAGGAATCAATTTCAATACAGGTGCTCCTTCCGAACGTTGATAAAAACGTAGAAATTGCTGTTTGTGTAGTAGGAATTTGACTGCTACTAGCTAAACAGTTAAGCAAATCTTCATAATTTTAATATATTGAGGTTTTGCATTTTTCCAATTTTAAAGTAATATACTTTCAAGTAAAACGCCCATTCTTTCAGGATTGAGCAATTTGAAGAAAACACTAAACTGGCACATCTAGTCTAGATAATTTGCATGACTTGCCCAATAAATTATATAGTTAAATTTACATATACTAACGCGAAACACAAGTCATTTATAATTTAAGCTAGGTTATAAAAAAAGGGGGAACATTATTCTCGATTATTGAACGTTTTTGTTAATATCATGATATCTTTTAATTAGATTTTTCTATTTAAATTAAATGGTTTTAAGGTGAAATTTTATATTCGATTTGTATAATATTATTGATTATGATTTTTATATTTAAGCGCTCAGAAAAATGACGTATTGTCGTTTTTGATCGTTCATACTTATTAATGCTACTATCTGAAACAAAAAACGACTGCAAAATATTCATTTCAAAAGACCCAAACGTGTGATAGTTGAATGTAGAGATATTCGCAAGGTTCGTTGCTCCATTCCCAAGATAGTAGGCTCATTGATTTTCTACTTAGAGGGCCCCAAAGATTGTTTCGAAGAACCCAACACAGTATAGAAAGGTAAAGAAAGGAAGCTAGGCTTTTAATTCAAAATTTACGAAAAAATCGAATTACGTAGCTTTGAACCTTTTCAATGGTTAATTTACTTGCCCTCCATTTACATTGGTAGTTTATATCCATTCAAACCAAGTTTTTACATGAGATTTTTGTCGGAGTACAATCAACGAGTGTAACTTTGGGTATTTGAAGTTCACTGGCTCAGTTGGGGGAGTTTAATCGAACTTTTCTTTCTATTTGTATGTATAGGTGTTTAATTCAACTTAAATAAACCTCATTAAATTCAGTGGCATCGAATAGAGTTGTATGTCCTAAGAACGAACTTTATTAAATGCTTCGTGGAAACTTTAGAGGTCGGTGTATATATACAGTTATTTCGTTGATTTGCCCATGTATATTTTTATACTCTTGTGCCCAATAGCCATGTAAGGGTTACTAAAAGAAGCCATGTTTTTGGGAGTATAATTGAGGAATATATAGTTCCAGTTTGGTTCGCTCAGGAGAAGGGTAGGACTAAATATGATCATGTTTGATGGGGCTGAGATCTTCTGCTTAGTAACCACTCACTTGCAGTGAGATTTTGCAGTTAACCCTGGACATACCAAGCCTATTTCGTCAGCGTTGTTTACCAAGCTGGGGTCTCCTGAGGACCCCAGTGTTTTTTCATTATTTCCCAACTGTTTCTTCTGTAAGACTATTCAAAATACATTTTTAGGTGTCTGGAAATATATTTCAGTTAAACAAGAATTGTGAGCATTATTTTTTCCCTTAATTTCAACATTTCCTTCATAATATTGGGAAATAAAATCTTTATATTATATAACTTTACAAAAATAAATCGCAATCAATGGTTGCTACTGCTACAATTTTTGGCACATATTACAGTTGTAATTATCTTCCTTTGTGTTTTACAGACAAATCGATTGCATTCCCTGCAGTCTGTATTGACCTTCCTGTCTATGTTTCTGGGGCAGTATGAACATCTTCCCCTCCTTTGTATCTGCTTCTGTAGACTTGATGTCGATGGTATGCTTTGAGCTGCAGTGTTGCGTGCAATAAATACTCCCGTAGTTTCAATTGCTCTGACAAGTTGGATTGGTTGCCCTGCGAAGAATGTTGGGTTTTGTCAGCTCCTTGCCTAACTGCAACAGGAATTGATATCTGCGATTTTTCGGGCTACTGTTCCAGTCTTTATTTTTCGATATCCAAATTATGAAGGCATTCAGTGCTCCAATGTCGAGCATGTTCATAAAAAGTCTCAGAGGCCATCTCGAGGTACGTCTGGTACAAGTATATTCTCTTACCAACTTGTCTGCATTGTCCACCCCACCTTTGGTACGGTTGTATTCCAATATCAAGTTGGGCTTCTTATGGCTTTCACTGGATACTGAATCTTCTAGGAATTGAGTGGAAAGTACACGACCTGTTTTGTTTTTCTTTGGGATGTAACTGACTACTGCTACCCCGTCTGAGAAGATAAATTTTGAAGCGAGAATGTCTCTTCCTTTTGCATTTTCCATCATTGCAGGAATGTCAGGCTTTTTTGCTCTCAATGTTCCTGTCATAGTAATGTTCTCCTCCAGTAAAAACTCTGAAGTTGGCACGGACGTAAAAAAATTGTCTGTAGTGACACCTCTTCCAGATCCAAACAGTGGTTCCATCAAGTCGCATACTATGTAATGATTTTTATGTCTAAGTCCGAACGAGGAACCGACCTCTCATCGGTTCTAGACGTTAAGTCTGAGTAGTGCCAAAAGATGGTACCAACCGGTCAACTAATCCGTGCACCGTAATCCATTTTTGCGGTGGCTGCTTGTCGGCCAGCTAGATCGGAGAGGATTTCGGTCGCGGGTCTCCAAATGGATTACGCTCATCTACAATTTTTCAGCCACCATTAAACGCCCGTTTCAAACGCGTCAAACACAATCATATGGAGAAGAAACCTACTTTACGCTACTCCGTATTTCTTCATCAATCCAGTAAAGTACAAAAATCTAATTTCCGTTTCGCGTTCCCGAATTTTCCCGACGCGGTACCGAAAAATATACTACGTTAACGTAAATCCGAAAAAAACTACGCTAAAAAAAAACCAAAATCAACAACGATACCGCGTAACGCGCGCGACGCGAAACCGGCCTTAGCGGATTTTCTCAAACCCTACCCTCGCGACGGCATACTTACCATGCACTCTACTTCCCGCTGAAAGAAAGGACCACTGGAAAGGAAAGTCGTTGTTTTAAGTTAACAATTCATATTATTCTCTCAATTATATATAATAAATATATTACTTTACGTTATTTCCGCCACTAAAATATTGATCAGTGCTAAGATTCTACTAAATATAGTACCAAATAGGATAACAGTAAAATTATTTGAAATCAATAAAATCAAAAGCATTAAACGAGTTGATCTGACAATTTTGATTTTCATATAGGTTATTTCATTTGCAACGGATTTGTAAGCATCTCGTAAGGATTTGTGATCATAGTGAGAATTTTTTTTTGTGACAAATCATAGAGGAGATGTTACAAATCTTACTATGTATTTTATGTAATATTAGGTATGACTTATTCTACGAATAGTGACATTAATTCAAGTACATTTACTTTTATATTGCATGAAAATAATAGAATAATGGCCAATATTTATATGAGCTCCCATCATTCGGGACTGAAGTATTCGATTGCCATGTCGAAAAAATATTATACTCGTATAAAAATTGATAAGGTTAAATGTACTTAAGAGAATACACAAATACGAATATATAATAAGATAGAAGAATATGACTATATGCCTAATATAAGAAGTCTTAGCTACACCGTACAGATTAGTTATTGGAAAGTCATAACATATGTTCGCGTTATATTTATTTAGTTTGGGGCCCAAACAGTTGTGAAATAATCTAAAACGAAGAAATGTTATTTAGCTTTCTAATTGTGCACGTTGTAGAATTTTTGCCTATGGTATTTTAGATATGTATACTTATTAAATAAAAATATCAAATGTACTTAGTCGTAAGTGGTATGGTGATAGAAAATGAAACAAAATTTACACAAATATTCTTAATAACCCAATAAAAAAACCTTTTTCCTTCCATCTTTCATAGTTGGATTTTTAGCTCGTGAGTATTGTGCTTGAAAATCATTTTCATTAGAGTGGTTGTGTTTAGTCGTCTTTCTACTTTTCCACTTTTGTGTTTTTCATTTTGAATGATTATTCGAAATTGAATTTTCTGCGCGAAAGAAGAATAAACGGATCGGGACTTTGCTTCTTTTACATAAGTAACACATAAATCAAGTATTTAAGAGCGCACATACACTTAAGTGATTCCATGTTTGTATGAATGCTTCATTTTAAAGTTATTACAATAAACATTCAAAAATATCCTGGACAAATGTCTCACGTTTCAACGACGTGACTCCCATGCAGATGAAACTTGAGAATCTTCATTGCTTGTAATATTTGTCAAATAAAAGTTGGGAAAATCTTCACGGGATCGGGTATCGGGAGCATTTAGTTCGTCGGTACTCCTGAGGTCACTGCTTATCTCACACCTGGAATTGGGCTGCCACGAAGCACCATGAACAACAAACCCACTCTTACCTGTTCTGTTCAAAGCTTGTTCTAGAACAGTGCTAAAATCGTTTGCATTAGATGGAAAAGCATCAATGTCTTGAAGAAATACTTCTTCCAAATTTAAAATATAATCCTTCACTTCTAGCACAGTTTCCGCAAGGCCAACAATTGTTCCAGCTTCAAAGTTCTCATCTCCTACCTCTTTGTCCTATTAAACGTGGATGTACACTATGATCGACATCTATGATTTCTTCTATTTGCTCGCTTAGCTGATTGACAATTTTAAGAATCTAGTTTTTAGCTTGGTTTGCATTCTTTTCATAGCCGATGATTGCTGATGCTTGTATCCGCGCACACAATTCCGTTTGGAAAGTTGGTTATGGGGCACTGCAGAAGGTTGCTGGACATGTGTTCACTATCGAACTGCATGAAATTTTATAAAGCGTACACTATGGAAGCGAATATGATTATGAGCAGTAGTATTTACGCAAAGCAATGTCAATATGTATGCAAATTAGCTTCTACCATTCTACTTGGCGAAACCCGGCGTTCTACGTTTCCGTCCTAAGAAGTGCCAATTGTTTCGTATGCGAGTTTTGACAGCCGACAGTTCTTGGGTGGCGGCCACTACTTCCACACTCCGCTACCATGTGGCTGTCAATTCTCTTTGACATCCCACGACAAAATTGACGTGGGATGTGAACCCGTCACAACCAACATGAGATGACAAGCCACATAGCAGCAAGATGTGTTGGTAGTGGTCGCCAGTGGCGTCGCATGATTCATTACAACTATGCGGTGTCTCAAGTTTTCCTCTGGCGCATTTCCTTTGTTCATCACTTCCCGACAGGACAAAGGATTAAGGAAAGGTTTTCCAAATCCACACTAACAATATCACAAATTATTAGTATATATATAAATATTTTTTTTTTTTTATTTGTTAGCTTTTTTTTACATTTACTAATAAAAAACTTGTACAACTACTTATATGCGATAGAAGGACTTGACATAAAGCTTGTTATAAAGATTATTAGTTGTTAAACATAAAAGAAGAAGAAGCTCATATTTGAATTATCCAGTTAAACCAGTTCAAATTCTATTTTTGAAAATCATTTACACATATATCCCTCTTCCCAGTCAGCAACAGAACGCTGCTGGTATAAGGGAAGATATTAAATTGTTAATAATAACTACGTTGACTAATTAAAGAACTGAATAATTAAAACAGAAGTAAAGAAATTCAACTAAATATAATAAAGAAACGCAAGCTCAACCCATCCAAACCTTAGCAGTGTATTCTTTCAAAAGTTTTTTAAACATGGGAAATGATTTGACATTCTTCAACTCAGTTGGTAATGATTTATAAGATTCCATGGCCAGCCTTTTTTTTTTGTGGTAGGGAGGTGAAGGCATTTAAGCCCGCCGAGTCTGGCAGTGTGGGACTCCCATGGAGGATACCTTTGGACTACCCACTAAACACCTCCCCTGTCAATCTGAGAACCTAGCCTGGAACCGTTTGACACATTACTTCGGGCCAGGTCTCATTTTGTTACGCCGTGGGGCGCCTTCAAGCTGGGGAGTCCCTTTCCTAGCGGGAGGGGAGGGGGGAAGAGGAATTGCCAGAAGAGCGATCCCCCAGCCCCAGTGCCTCCGGCTGCTGTGAGTCCCTTTTATATTTTAGGATTGCCCGAGCATAATGTGCCACCTGGTTCCATTTGTCAACCGATTCGAGCATCACCGCAACTATATTATCCGGGGTGAGCTCTCCCGTCTCCCTGTAGAGTTCCCTTCGCAGCCTGGCCCATTTGGTACACGCAAAAAATGTGTGACAGGCATTGTCCTCCTCTCCTGGGCAAAACCGACAATCGGGAGACCGTGACTTGCCGATCTTGTGCAGGTAAGACTGAAAACACCCGTGCCCGCTCAAAAGCTGGGTCAGATAGAAGTCCAGCCTTACTGGATCATGGAGTCTTCTATTTGTCCGCGCAAGTGATAATTTAAGGTAGTCATTATTTCTCGTATCGTAAGAGTGGACATCTCTGTGTTTGATGAGTAGCCTTTTCCATATAAATCATCTGTCTAATACTAAATTTTCTAGTCAATAAATAAAGACTATTACTGGGTGTCAACCTATCCAGACCATGCATTGCCTTGACAATCTTATTCAGCATTCTATGAATTGAGTTAATGTTCGATTCCGACGCATGGCACCAATTCAATATGCCATAAGTTACCTGAGGCAAAACATGTGCATTATAAATTAATCTTTTGAGACCAATATCTAAATAGCTTCTACTCCTGAACACTCTTATCCAGAAGACTAATTTTGATTTTAAATTACTAATATGCTTTGACCAAGATAACTTTTCATCTACCTCAACACCTAAATACTTGATCGAGGAAACCCGTTCAATTTTGTCTTCATAGATTTTAACATTTAAATTGATGTCCACCTTATTTTTTTGTTTAAATATCATAAGTTTAGTTTTACTCGTATTAATAGTAAGTTTATTCCCTAATAACCAAGTACCGTAAGATATAAGATCAGCATTAATTCTTTGTTCAAGAGCATCCGCAGATGAATCTGAATAAAGAAGCAGTGTATCATCAGCGTATACAATGTATTTCCCTTTCAAACCAGAAAAATAGATGTTGTGTATGTATAAAACGAAAAGAGTTGCCCCAAGTATCGAACCTTGAGGGACACCTATGTTAATCTTATACTTAGAACTAATTTCTTTGTTAACACAAACTGAAATAGTTCTATTACTCAGGAAGTTGCCGATCAAATTCAACGGAGGGCCTCTGATGCCCAATTCACTTAGGCACAAAAGCAAAATGTCATGGTCGACCGTATCGAAGGCTTTAGCTAGATCTACAAATATTGCGGCAACATATTTTCCGTCATCCAGTTCGTTATTGATGAATTGTAAGGCATCCGTAGTAGCAGATATTGTGCTACTTTTTTCAATAAACCCATACTGGTTCAAATCAAACCCTAATGAGTCATTAATAAATCGAGTGATCCGAATATTAATTATTTTTTCAAATACTTTGCTCAAAGTGTTCGTGAGGCTAATAGGCCTATAATTTGAAGGTTCCTTTACACATCCTGATTTGAAAGCAGGAATCACTATTGCATCCCTAAATTCCGATGGGAACTCACCACATGCCATAAATTCATTGAACTCGAGGACTAAGTGTGGGGCGATTATTTCTCTTATCAATTTAAGTTCCCTAGCAGAAATACCATCACTGCCTGAAGATGAATTCTTAAGCGAAGCTATAATTGATATAACTTCATTATCGAATGTAGGTTCGAGGAAAATTGATTTGACGTTAAGCGGAATCTGATATCGATTAAAATTCATTAACTTAAATTTTTGGTCAAGTTCATCGGCTAATCTTTTCCCTATAGAGCTGAAATATACCCCAAGGGTTTCCGCACTAATATCAGTATTTTGTTTGCTTTCCCCACCTGATGACGAAATTTCATTATTAAGCGTCTGCCATACTTTTCTAGCATTACCATCAGCAGAAGCAATTCGCTTAGCAAGAGACTCTCTTTTTGCAGCTCTTATCAATGAGTTAACCCTATTTTTCTGTTTCTTATAGTTCAAAATATGGTTATCTATATTTGGATTATTCTTCATACGTTTAAATAGAGTATGTTTCTTCCTAATTTCTCTAATTATTTCCCTAGTAATCCAAGTGTTACTTCTAGTGTGTATCATTTTGACGGTAGTAGCTGACTCTTTCGCGCTTTGGATGGTTTTAATAATTTCCGAAATGTGTAACCAATGGTTGTAGTTTTTAAATTTACTATCTACTAGTTCAAAAAATTTTTCTCTGTCTAAGCTGTAAACATTTTTTTTTGCCATGGGTATCAACACTTTTCTAACTCCCTCAACAGTAACAAATAAGACGCTATGGTCTAAGTCCGGCCAAACCTCATATTTAACCAAGAAGTTTACTGAATATGTATTCAAGTTAGTAACGATATGATCGAGAAGTGTAGAGCAGTTATCCGTTATTCTTGTAGGTTGATAGTTAATCATCCGTGCTCCATTCATATTTAACATATTTAAATAGTTCATACTAATGCTGTTGCTATGCAGTGTATCGATATTCACATCAGCTATGACCGTCAAATTTTCGTGACTTTGATAGATATCATCTAAGTATTCAATGAATTCATTAACATTCTCACTAGGCGCCCTATAATACGTTCCAATCTTTATTTTTTGCCTCTCATCCTGAAGGGAAATAACTATCGTATTATATCTATTATCTACTAGAAGAACTCTATACTTAATATTGTTTCTTATGTAAATAGCAGTTCCTCCACCTTGACTTTGATCCCTACAATTATGTATAGACTGACATCCATTTACGTTATATAACCTAACTTCCTCACTACAAATCCAAGTTTCATTCAATATGATGACATCCAGACTCTCATGTGAGTTACAAAACACCTCAAAGTCATCAAACTTGTTCCTAATGCTTCGAATGTTAGCATAAAATATATTTATATTTAATGCTTTATTCATTTTCAGATGTATAATTGATTCTTCTTTGAACGACTTAATAGCCTTGAGATATTCAGGGCACTCTTTATGAGATGCTGGATGAGAAACTTGATTATTTTTTGCTGACAGTCAATTAGAGCTTTTACTAGATTGGGAATTGCAGCTTCTTGTGTCGTGATGCTCGGCACATTTGGCACAAACCTCTATGCTACTTCTGCAGTTTATTGAAGAGTGGCCAAATTTTTGACACTTAAAGCATCTTCTAATGCTGAATATGAGTTAAAATCTATATTAACAAATGTATTAACCAATCGCTTGTATAAAATTCTCGGTACTTCAAAGATTAATGAATATTTAGATGTTTTTCTGCTTTGCCAGTGCTTGACTACATTGATTGAGCAATCAGGAATACCTGGATTGAGAGCCTTTATCTTATCCAAAAGCTCATCACTCTCAAATGTTCTTTCCAATCCATGCACTATTAACCTAGGCATCATCTGCTTAGTGGGAACCACTTTATAAGCATCACCTAGGCATTCCTGCAATGAATTGACAAGAGCCTCTGTATTAGATAAACTTTCAGTTTTGAGTAAAATGCCACCATCAGTAATTTCCCTGCTGTATATAATCGAAATTTTAGTCGCCGCTGGCTTAAATGCTTCCTTTACTCTTGCCATAGTTTTGTCTGAAGCTTGCCTTTCTTTCGGTTTTATTATAACCCCTCCATTATATTTCGGCGCTACTCCTATTGGATTCTGGGACAATGCTGCTGCATATGAAACAGGCCACACTGATTTGTGGGAGATTTGCGATTGCAGATCTTCTAGTTTTTTTGCAATTTCTCTGTTAGTGTCATTCAGACCTGAAATTTTATCCATTATTTCAGCTTGGCTTTGACTCGCTGTTAATTGCTTTGCTTTTAGCAGCTTAGAGGCAGTGGCTTTTTCACTGGGGCACACCCAAAAACACCAATCTACCGCCTCCTTCAAGGCATTATAGACAGTGCCTGGCATTGATATGCAGCTTGTGTGGAACCATTTTCCACACAGACTGTCGCATTTCATTGCGAAATCGCCTTTGTTGACCACTTTTTTGCAAATTCCGCACTTATTCGACATTATATTGAAAAAAACAGAGCACCAAATATATAAGTGAATACTGCTAAGGTTAGGTTGAAAATCAAGCAATCGTATCAATACTATATACTCACTAAATTCAGTTCACTTCAATATGATGTAATAATAATTGCTGATTTTGATCAAATTTCACTAAAAACAGACAATTTAATTTATTTTAAACAAATATTTAGCAAATTTTCACTCTGACAATTATTTGTTATGACACGCAATGACAGTTCTTCTTCTTTCGACTCCAAGTTGTACAAATATGACGTCTTTACGTCAGTGGCCGCCCAGACTTTGATGCCATATTTTGCAGGTTTAGATTTCATGTACTGTCTCATTGGGCATCTGCCACGAAACGCGACTAGCTGCTCATCTACTGTAATGTTTTCAGATGGTTCGAAAAGTGTCTTGCAGTGTCCTACAATACGATCCCGAAATTCACGAATAGCTGCAAGTTTATCAGTTGCCTTTCGTTGAGCACGTGTTGATTTATCGTCAAACCTGATAAACTGAAGGATCAGCGCAAATCTGTTTCGTGACATGGTAGCAGTAAAAACAGCACGACGAATGTTTTCGTTCGTCGTCCACATTTCAGAGATTGATTCCTTTCGGCAGCGAAGAGCTCCAGCAATCAGCCTCACACCAAAAAACGCTCTTATTTCAACAGGATCAACATTTGACCAAGTTTTCTGTTTGTTTGGAGCTGCATTAGCGTTTTTATCAGAGTAGGGTTTTTCAGCTTCGAGTTAAAGTAGGATATTTTTCGGTACCGCGTCGGTGATATTTGGGAACGTTGTTGCCTGGAGGGATATAAGAAATACGGAATAAAGTAATGTAGGTTTCTCTTCCATATGTTAATGTTTTCGATGCATTACTAAATCGGGCATGTGAACCGGTGGCTGAATTTTGTATTTCGGACTTAGTCTGCTCGCGTAAGACCTGCGACCGAATTCCTCTCTGAACTAGCTAGCTAGCAGCCACCTCGGAGTAGACTAAGGGTGTCCAGACTAGTTGACCAGTCCCTTATCACGTTCCAAGACTTCACGTCTAGAACCGATGAGAGGTTGGTTCGGATTTCCTTCGGGAAATCTCGACGTTCGAGCGATTTTAAACGGAAAATCGTTACAAAACACATGCGATAATAGATCTATAGCTATCATATATTGAACCTGTTCATGCATTTTTGATAATGGTTAATTTCTCGACGTACAACTGTTCCCGGGCGGTAGTGATGAGGTTTTTTTTCCACCACCGTTCGTCCCACTAAAGAAAGAGATTTATTTGGAAGGTGATTGATTGTCTTTATTATCTAAATTCTAAGTGTTTTAGCAGCAAAAGGAACGAACGGACAAACCCGACGGCTCCAGTTTCAGCATGAAAAAAAGTTACGAGACATGTGAGCTATATTCGCAACATTTTCGAGTATTAATTTCACTGTAACGTCGGCACCGAAAACACGCCACGTCTGATACGTCTCGTGCCTAGATGTCTTTCTTTTTTGCTAGCTAGCTTGAAGGCAACCTCCCCGGCGTGCTTGCGGTTTCGCGATCTTAAGTGGACTCCCCGTTTGTTGCTCGTCGTCGCCTTACGGGACCGCTCCAAACCAGTCGGCGAGCCTTCCATTCACTTTCCCTTTCATTGCGAAAGTGCAATCGTGGAAGAGTTCCGTTGGAAAGGGGGTTGCCGTATCCAGATTTCAATTGCAAATTAAAATGATGAGTATTATTTGAAATTTACAATTGAAATTTGGATCAGCAACATGTTGGTTTTCGAGCAGTTTGCTTAGGCGAAGGCTCGATTATTACAGACTGCCTGATGCATTCCCTTCTTTAATGTATGAAACGCACCCATGACACGGACTTGAGTTTCTTGAGTTGAAGAGAAAACCCCATACATGTTATTGTATTACATTACTGTATAAATGAAATAAAACTTCATTGTTTTTTTTTTTTGCTGCACAAAATATTTTAATATAAACTTAAACCTCTTTATTACATAATTCCCAGAAATTTATAGATTATTAGTACACCATGTTCTTTACTGTATTCAATGTTCAGGGTAATAGGGAGTAATATAAACGTTCTGCATTTTAATCTGTGCTCTGTTCATGTTTTAATTGGATGATTTGCATCATTATCTATTGACACTGGAAAAATGCACTCGAATGAAACGCCTGCACTTATCCACTAGATATACCAGCGATCTTCCATTTAAATATAACGGATATAACAGTTTTGTTGAATATCTTCTCCTGTTCTGTATTCTTTTACTTTAGTAGATAAGTATTATTTATTAATTATAAATTACTTAACGTTTGACTAGAGCGTTCCGCTATGCATTTTCCTATTGATAAGTGTGTATGTATACACTATGCAAAGATTGTTAGTAGTAACACAATAATATTGGATATTGCAACGCAATAAAATTATTTTTTATATAAAATTGTAATAGTTTTTCTTGGAATTAATTCACATCAACATTTACACATGTACGATTGTAGATTTTTTCTTCATATTAGCTTTAAAATTTACACATATTATATGAAAAAAGTAGAAAAGTAAAAATCTTTATTTGTTACATGTTTAATCATTTATCTCATATATATATTTAGTATTTATATGTTTTTCTAATAATGAATATATCCTTATTCAATAATTATATTAAGTACATAGGTTTTCATTATATTCTAAAAAAACTTCAATGCCAAACAGACTATAAAAGATTATTTTTACGAACAAATTGTATAAAACTTTTAATTCTTTATCGTTTCGTTATTTGACGATTTTAATTGTGCTAAAATTTAAGTGAAACAATGCTTTAAATAAAGATATTGATTTAAACAAACGTGACATTTATCTAAGACTTTAGGTCCAAATGTTTTCAGGAATTGATAAACTCCTGAAGTCTGCTGCTACATCATCAAAAGTCAACATAACCTATTCGAGCTGAGAATGCTTCAGAAATAGATAAAAAAAATGAAGTATACCCCACATTCGTTTGTTTTTGAGGTTGCTCTTTGCTGGAGGTGTATGAACAACTTATTACGTTACGTAGAAATGGATGACAACATTTACGAGTAGTTTCTTTTCGTTATGTGATTATTTCCTGATTATTTGCTTTCGCCTATACAATTTTGTCTTTTATATTTCATGTACTTTTTGTAGCGCTTAGGATTTGTAACGAATAATTTCGCTACGCATCAGACATTGTTTGGATAGTTAACTTCAAAGTGCAGCTTTCGATTATTGTGTGATTCTGTTGGCTTTAGCAAAAATTTGTAATTCGTACCCAATTATTTATTAATTGCAAAGTTGTTTGAATCAAATTATTCTTATCTTATTAATGAGCAAATTTATTGGATTTTCGGAGTTCAGTAAACGTCGACTGTTACATGGAAGATGATTTCGAATTTTTTAGATTTTATAAAGTAAAGGTAAATTATATTCAAGCAGTATAAATTATTTCAAATTAAACCGGTGGCCTCGATTTAACATATAATTTAAAAAGTGTTAAATATATTACTCGAAATCAAGTTATGAAAAAACAATTAATAATTTTACAAAAGTAAATATAGTAAAAAAAATTAAACCCCTTATGTTCAACCCGTTACAAAAATTATTGCAAATTTAAATAAATTCCTTTAAAATTAAATTTTCTTTGAATTGTTCGCATATCTGGTTTCGGCATTTAATGTCTGATGAAGGTGCCTTCCTGGCATCGGGTTTAAGCCGAACGGGTCTTGAAGTGACATACCTTGTTTTAATCAATATATTTAAACTATTGTAATGTATCTTTAAATGTTTTGAGAAAAGAGTGATTTCAGGAAGAAATTAATGGCAGTTGTTTGTATAGCAATCTCGTCACATTTGTTTTTACTAGTAGGTTATCATTTTAATTTGAAAAACCAAAAACGCACAATAAATAATAATAATTTAATTTCTATTCTATAGGTTAAACCAAGAAAATGCTGGCCCGACTCTATCGATGAAGGTAGCTTTCCACTGTTCACGTTTCAGCACTGGAAAACACTATCGATGGAACAATACAGGGTTATCCATTTCGTGGTAGGAAAGTATAACCCTGCCATTTGACATCTGTCAGAATTAAATGTCATCCAAAGCGTGTTTTCTTTTAGTTAAAGGTTTGCCATTTAGAAACATGAATCATTTAACAGTCGAAGAACGCGTTAAAATGATTAAATTTTATTATAAAAATGGTGATTCTGCTGTATCAACATTTAGAGCTTCACGAGCCGATTACGGTCGACATAATCGACCTACACAGCAAACAATTTCGAACACAGTGAGAAAATTTGAAAAGATTGGATCGGTTATTGTTATTGCAAGGCCTGTGCATCATTGCAACATTCGTTCTGCTGAAAATATCGCTGTCGTTGCTCAAAGTGTGGAGGAAGACCCGAATTTGTCGATTCCTCGACGTGCTCAACATTTGGGCTTGTCTTACGGCTCATTGAGGCGGATTTTGCATTTGGATTTGTATCTCCATCCATACGAAATCCAACTCACTCAAGAACTTAAGCCTCAAGACCATACACAACGCAGAATGTATGCGAATTGATCACAGAAAGGCCTTTGCATCCGGAAAAAGTGACCGTATGGTGTGCATTATGGTCTGGTGGTGTTATGGGCCCGTATTTTTTTGAAAACGATCAAGGAAAAGCCATTACAGTCAATTCTGACCGCTATGGACGGATATTAACCGATTATTTTTGGAGAAAAATTGAAGATTATGATCTGGAGAACATGTGGTTCCAACAGGACGGAGCCACAAGGCACACAACACAGGCTAATCGAGCACATTTGCAAGAGAAATTTCCGGGACTCGTAATTTCGAGATTGAGTGATGTCAATTGGCCCGCAAGATCCTGCAACCTAACACCTTTGGATTTCTTTTTAGGGGGCTATGCGAAAGATCGTGTTTACGCGAATAATCATCAAAGTCTTGAGCAATTGAAAACCAATATTCGTGAAGTTATGGCCGAGATATTGGCGGAAATGTGCCGAAAAGTCATTGAAAATTCCCTCAGAAAGATTGAGGGCCTGTAAGAGGTCCCGTGGAAGACATTTGAATAATGTTGTATTTCACATATAATGGCAAGATTCAATCTTTATATTGAATTAAAAACTTTGTTTCCGTCTGAATATTTTATGTGTTTTCTTAAGCTTTACTTTCGCAAGCATAAAATGGATAATCCTGTATAACCCCTCATGTTATATAGGCTTATGGCTTATAACTAAAGCTACAATGGTGAAGCTAAAGGATTTGAGATTCATAGGTCTGACCAAATACAGATTGTGGTTGACGACTAATTGTGCTCGAATTAATGCTTTATTTAGGGGAGACAAAGATATGCATAAGCGTGGGTGATACACATACAAGAGCTGATAATAAACACCAATTTCAGTTTTCTTGTTTGGCTTTCATTTCATTAAACTAGCTAAAACCTTTGTATTGGAATCTTTATGCACGGGAGAATCAAAAAACAAAATAGCAATTTAATAAGGCAGTTAATGTGTGTTAGGAGCATGGTAATATTGACTATCAAAACAAATACGTTGAACAACTACCGAGTATTGTCTATGGTACAATGTAATAGGGGGTTGAAAAATAATCGACTGTAGAGGGGTTTCAGAGATCTCTGCTTCTCAAAAACAGACTTTGACAAATGTTTGTTAGACTCAGAGAGAAGTACTTAAGTTAATGGTAGCTTACACCGCCACTAAAATAAGTGAATACAAGTATTTTACAGTATAAAATTTCCCATTTTAGTGCAGTAAATTAACGTCACCATTGAGTCGAGCAATAAACTTTATTCAAAAGATTATTAAAGTCGTATCAACATGGAAAAGCTACAACGTGGCAATGTTCTCTAGGAGGTGCATGAGGAGGTGAGATTTTGGGTTTGAAAATTTTCTGCCTATCTGAAAATTTCCTTATTTTTTGTAGACTTATCATCCGCCAGATGCCAGCCCATTGCCGCTAAACAACGAAACGTATTAATATTACTTATCTTTAACTTCTGACAACATATGTCTATAATTAGAAAGAGAGACAAAGATCGAATTAAGATTGTCGAAAAATGCTCCAACATATTCTCTACAATAGTAAGGACCTAGATCTAAATTTTGTCAATCTATTTCTTCTTCAATTATTATATTTTGTAAAGTCAATATCGTGAATGCATTCTGTTTTATTTTCGAAACTATTTCAAACTTTTTAAACGTTGCTGAGTAATTCAAAAACAAATTGGTGACGAACGTTTTAGGCGTCGTTGGGGGAACGACGCCAACCACACACATCGAAGCACATTGTGTGGCAGCCAGGCCGTCAACCTACAATGCGACGCAGCACACATACACGAAAACTTTACGAGTATGTGGAAGTCGAGTTGATAACAGAAACAAGTTAGTCGATCATTAGAGCTTCCAAGAATACGACAAACGCGATGCGAACCTTTTGTTACTGTTATATAATTTAGGAAATAAACGATAGTAAACTCTAATCTAAACGTACTTGCATTATTTCGTAAATTGGTGACTCGACGATGCCGGACACATTACTCAACGTAAATGGAAGTGAAGTGCGAACCCCCAGCACGTCCATGGCAGTGGAAAATGAGGTGCAAGTTCGTGCAGTTACTTTCAAATTGCCACCCTTTTTGTATTGCAAACCAGGCCTTTGGTTCGCGCGCATCGAAGCCCAATTTCTTCTACACAAAGTAACTACCGATGCGGCCCGGTTCGACAGGGTAATTGCGGAATTGGAAATGCAGACATTACTGCATGTTGCCGAAATTATTGAATCGCCACCTGAATCCGCCAAATATGACGCGTTAAAGAAAAGGCTTTTGGCCACGTTCGGAGTTTCGGACGAGGAGAGAACGCGCCAGGTGTTGTTCGACATGGAGATGGAAGACTTCCGACCCTCCCAGCTCCTGCGCCGATTACAGTGCGCGGCAGGCAAGTCTATTCCAGGCCAATTGTTAAAAACGCTGTGGCTACTGCGACTGCCACTCAATGTGCGAGCCATTCTGGCAGCTAATGATAGCGATAATTTAGAAGAACTGGCAGCAGCTGGGGATCGAGTTACTAGCGTCGCCGTCTCAGACGTAGCATGCATTCAAAATAGTGCAACGTCACACTCAACGCCAGAGTATGAGCAACTAGCGAAAAATATTGCGGAAATAGGAGCAGAGCTTAGCCGAATTCAAGCGCCTTCAAGACAAAGCGCCGCTTCCA
The DNA here is from genome assembly GCA_963969285.1 of Odontomyia ornata. Lineage (NCBI taxonomy): Eukaryota > Metazoa > Arthropoda > Insecta > Diptera > Stratiomyidae > Odontomyia > Odontomyia ornata. The sequence continues at coordinate 289,245,474 of OZ017739.1, read as the reverse complement.
CGTGCATTTCGTGCTACTCATCATACCGGCCGGCTACTCCGTCCAAGATGAGTCAAATTTGTTTCTACCACCAGCGATTCGGCGCCAAAGCAAAGCGTTTCAGACCACCATGTGTATTCTTCAAGCAGCAGGCGGGAAACTAATCGAGCCGCTAGCACAACAGGCGATAGCTAGTGCATATCCAAAAGTCGCCTCGAAATTTTTGACAGTAGAACAAAGCTGAGATTCCTCATCGATACGGGAGCAGACATATCTGTCGTTCCAGTTTCCTGGAAGCACCCCTTTCATTCATCGTCAATCATCAAGTTATTTGCAGCAAACGGAACCACCATCGACACATACGGTGACCGAGCTCTAATCCTCTCCTTGAGTCTACCGCGAGTTTTCCAGTGGCGACTCACCGTGGCCAAAGTATCACGACTTATTCTAGGCGCAAACTTTATTCGGCATTTCGGGCTGGTGGTAGATCTCAAAAATGGCAAATTATCAGACCCCATTTAGAACGCCTCTGCAAAAGGAAAAGTCAAGGAATACAGCCAAAAAGAGATTTCTATCGTGAATGCAACTTTAACGTATGCTTCACTCGTTAGAGAGTTTCCGGGACTCACTAACCCTGCAGTAGCTGCACATGCTCCGACTTATTCTAGGCGCAGACTTTATTCGGCATTTCGGGCTGGTGGTAGATCTCAAAAATAGCAAATTATCAGATCACAGTAAGAACGCTTCTGCAAAAGGAAAAGTCAAGGAATACAGCCAAAAAGGGATTGCTAGCGTGAATGCAACTTTAATGTATGCCTCACTCCTCAGACAGATTCTGGGACTCACTAACCCTGCAGTAGCTGCACATGCTCCGACTCATGGCACGAAGCATTATCTTACAACGACAGGCCCCCAGTGGCAGACCGGCCCCGGCGATTAAATCAGAAAAAGCTACAAGTGGCACGGCAAGAGTTTCAAATCCTGCTTGACAATGGATTTTGTCGACCTTCCGAAAGTCCCTGGACAAGCCCTTTGCACCTCGTTCCAAAAAAATTGTGGCTGGCGCCCCTACAGGGACTACCGCCTACTGAACGCCGTGACCTTGCCAGACAAGTACCCGATGCAACACATTGAGGACATCTCACTGAATTTACGTGGCGCACGATATTTTTCAAAGATCGATTGGTTCCGAGCATCCCACCAGATTCCGATTGCTGAAGAGAATATCCCAAAAACTGCAATCAGTACATCATTCGTCCTTTATGAATTTACAGTAATGACATTTGGTCTTCGAAACGCTGTACAGACTTTCCAGCGATTCATGGACGAGGTACTTCGTGGACTAGATTTTTGCGTGTTCTATGTTGATGATTTATTAATCACCTCAAAGCCGAAGGAAGAGCATGTGAAGCACCTTCGACTTGTATTTCAGTGTCTATCGAAACACGGGATTGTTATCAATTTAGCCAAATGTCAGCTGGGAGTCAGCTGGTTGGAGTGTTTGGGACACGTTATTGACGAAAAAGTTATAATTCCCCCATGTGGTGTTTAAAAACCAACTACGGTTAAGGAACTTCGGCGGTTTTTAGGAAAATTTCTAGAGGCGGTTTGCTCGCAATGCTGCGGTACTAGAGGCTCCGCTCATCAACTTGTGTGCTGTACGTAAAAAGAATGACAAAACCGTCATCGAATGGATCCCAGAAACTAGTGATGCATTTATAAACTGTAACTCGCTAATGCTGTTCTATTAGTCCACTTTCGAGCCAATTAACCTCTCAGACTCACGACCGATACATCTGACGTTGCAGTAGGCGCCGTTTTAGAGCAAAAACAGAATAATAATTGGCTACCATTGGCGTTTTTCTAGAAGAGGTTGTCCGCTCCCGAAAGTAAATATAGTGTGTATGATCGCGAACTTCTAGCTATATATTCCAGCGTCAGACATTTTCAGCACTATTCAAAAGGTCCTACTTTCTACATCCTCACGGATCACAAACCGCTAACGTACGCATTCGCTCAGCCTGCAAGCAAAGCGTCGCCGCGCTATTACATCTCGCAGTTTTCAACTTGCGGGCGCAAGTTATGATGTCGCCGATGCGCTCTCACGGCTGGAAGAGATTATGATGCCCACAGTAATCGACAAGTCCGAACTGATGAAAGAGCAAGAACGAGATATCGAACTGCAAGGACTATTTCGTTCTAACACTAGATTCCTAAAACTTGTCAGCCAGCCTATAGGCTCAAATGATGGAATAGTATACGACAAGTCACTGCAACGATTAAGCCCCTTTTTTCCGCTGACGTTACGAAGGAAAGTATTTGACATGTTTCATCAGCTAGCGCATCCCAGTGCACGTGCCACAGGCAAGGGTATCGCTCAGAGATACGTGTGGACAAACATGCAGAAAGACGTCCGCGCTTGGGCTCGTTCATGCGTTCCATGCCTGCGCTCCAAAGTTACTCGCCATCAAAAGAACCCAGTACAGCCTTTTCCGATGCCTTATGCGCGCTTTCAACATATCCACGTCGATATCGTGGGGCCGCTTGTTCCGTCGCAGAGTTATAAATATTGCTTGACAGTCATCGACCGATTCTCTAGGTGGCCAGAGGCATTTCCCATTGCGGATCAGACCGCAGCTACCGTCGCAAAAACATTGTTTAACAATGGATTGCTCGTTTCGGCATGCCTAAAACAATCACCACCGATCAAGGTACTGAGTTTGAATCGGCACTGTTCAAAGCCCTGGTTGCGTTTATCGGAAGAACAAAAAACGTTATAAGCCAAGACCGTTTGCTTCATATTATAATGGTAACAATGGACGAAAAATCTTAAGAAGGGATAATTTTATATTCCTGGATTTGGAGAAATATTGGATAAATCATAGTAGTTGAAGGAATGGCAATAAAAAATTAGAAAATAATTTTGGGAAGTTGACATCCGATAATCAATTTGGAGGCTTGAGTTGATTTGTTCAATTAAAATAAAGATTGTAGTTCAAATTTAATTTATTGTAATCTGCCGAGCCACATACAATACACACACAACAGTATTGACTTTCAACACTACTTCGAGTGCTACAATTTTACATGGAAGGGTCATACCATGATTCATTAGTTCTCAATACGAAACTGTTGATATTTTGACAAAATCCTTGAGGGTCGTCATTATTAGCGTTTTAGAGAAGCAGTTGGCACCATATCGTTCTGGAGCTTAAGAGCAGCGTTTGTCATGCCATTTATGGACAATCCCACCACAAATCGCAAAAACTCCCCCTTTGTATTATTTTCACTACACACTCTTGTCTTTCTTACGATAAAGTCGAGTGCAATTTTAGAAGGCTTTTTGCATCTTGAGTTGTCTCTCTCTTCCTTACACAGCATATCACTTGTCAGATTAAATTAATTTTCTGATTTATATTTGAAATCTATGGATTGTATTTCGCTTTACACAATTGTAGCAAATAAAGTCATAAAAGTCTCAAGGTGCATATTACGCTTTCTTAGCAAACGGTATTCGAAGCTTCAGCAAATCGCACTTCATGCCAATGATTCTTCAAAGCCACGCCAATGATTCTTCAAAGCATTGTTATGTCTTAAGGAAATGTAATAATAAAGGCCGAGTCTGGACAGGACCCCCTTGCTGTTCAATTTGGAGTACGTCATGAGGAAGCTACTTGTCGATATGCGAGGTACATTACTATTCAAGTCGAGCCAAGTAGTAGCCTATGCGGACGACATCAACATTTTGTCACAGTCATTAACAACTGCCAAAGAACTTTTCCTGAAACTCGACAGCGAAGGAAAGTTAGTAGGGCTACAAATCAATGAAAATAAAACAAAGCTCATGACGTAGTCGAGGAAGAATACCTCATATACACAAAATATCACACTTGGCGAATATAGTATCGAAAATGTGAGCGAATTTGTGTATTTAGGCGCCAAAATAACGAAAACGGGCAATGAAAGAGACGAAATATGCTAAAGAATACAGCTCGCAAATAAAATATTTTATTCAGTATTGGCGATCTTGAAGACCAGCTGCATACACAGGAAAACAAAGCTCCAAGTATACAAATCTGTGATAAGACCTGTGTTATGCTATGGGTGTGAAACACGCACCCTAACGCAAGCATCCGCCAATATATTGAACGCCTTTGAGCGACGGGTCCTGAGGCGAATAATCGGAGCGAAGCTAGACGGGGAGCAATGGCGAATTCGATACAACCATGAGCTGTATAAAATTTTTGATGAGCCGGAGGTCTAACAATTATAAGGCTTCGGAAGTTGCAATGGGCTGGCCACATGAATCATATGGAGGAACAACGGATACCCAAAAAGGTATTCGTTGGGAGAACTGAAGGTCGGAGACCAGTGGGGAAATCGAGGAAACGCTGGTCTGACTCGGTCGACGATGACAGTTCATCGCTGCTCGGATTTTGAAATTGGAGTACGCGGTCAATGGACCGAGACAGTTGGAGGCGCTATTTGCAGGAAGCGAAGGCCCGAGAGGGGCTGTAGTGCTAAGAAGAAGAAGGAGAAGATTCTGGACTGTTTACGCAGTCACTAGAGTGAATGAAACGGGATATTGTTAATTTTTAAAAACAATACATGATATATTAAGTAATTTTTCTTGATTCGAAACGAATTTTAATATTTTGAGGATAGAAAGGGAAAGTATTCTATCATGAAATTCAGCTTATGACCCCAAACCTGCAAAGAAATTAATTATGCAGTACGAGTTACTCATCTTCTCATTGGTCCTATTCGATTGATCAACATAGAAACACCACAAATTATTGAAAGAAAAAAAAAACAATTTGAACCAACAAAAATAATCAACAATCCAAATGAAATGTTTTCTTGTCATATTACAATTACATTTCTAGCAATTTCTCATTTGAATAGATTGATTAGATCATATAAATTTGACTCTTAATCATAAAACTCGAAGCGTTTTTGAACGTCCTACGTTGAATTTCAGTAGTGATATACTTTTCAAATAATATCTACTGAAATCTCATATTAGATTAGTTGAGACATTCTGATCTCATGATAGAAAAATGTAAAATTTACAACGATTAAACACCATGATATTTCTTGAAGGTATTAGATAATACTTTTCTACACTATGGCTTCTATATATGCATACGTTATATTATTATTAGTTTTATTTTTTTGCTAATTTTTAATTTAGTTTTTATGATTTTGTATGAAAATTTGATTAGTGAACTCTTTTTGCTGTAATAAAAAATCTACGGTCAGTAACAAACTATTCTATTCTATGTTTTTTTCTTCATTTCTTATGCAAGGTAATTAGTATAACTAAGATAATCACTGTTGTCGTTTATTTCACATATTTAAAACTATTTGTCTACTCCATGTTTGATCTCTGGTATCATTTAAACTCAGAGATTTGAGAATTGTCTAATTTATGAAAAAATAGATTTATCATAATCACATCTATTTTTACCAGTATCTAGGCATGCCCTTATTTTGCTTAAAGAACAACATGTTGGATGAAAGCATTTATGTTAGGGATGAATTTGTTCTAGAATTTTTTACAAGTTATCTTTTAACAGCTCTTGGATTGAAATTTAATTTTAGGAGCCAACACAGAAGTTAGGTACATTACAATATTTTCACTGTTTTATATTGGTAGAGTTTCACAATTTAAATAACAAGTGAAAAATAAAATTCAAGATATTTAATAAATGGCTGTCATTTAATATTAGTATTTACACAAATAATTAAAATGAATTTTACATTTCACAATTTTTTAAGACAGGTACTTTATAGCTATGGTGTAGGTACGTATTATAGTTTTTTCAATCGTTATTACATGTGAATATCTGCTTTGAATAAAAATAATTATTTACTGAAGGTACATGGGAGGACAAAAAGTTAGTGTGTAAAACATCGCGAAAATTCAATCGAAAATGATTGGTTAGAATGATTAAAAACGGTTTTCGCCCTATTTTGTAAGATTTCTGCAGTTTTCAAGAATTAGTTGGAGGATAAAGCTGACAAAATTACGAGTCCCTAATGATTCTCAATGGAAGCTCAAGGAAATTTATCTATACTTTATTCCGACTTGGCGCCTAACTTCCATAAACGACATGCCTTTCCATCGACCTAACACACCTTGTCCTGTAAGATACAATTATTACTGTTACGAAAAATAAAAATAACGAGTAGCACCTTATTCCTTTGTTATTTTCATGTTTTCAACAGCATGCTTTATAAAATAGCTCGAAATGGGCCATATTTTTAGTCAATGCTCGACATTCTTTCGATTGCAATTTTCTTAATAATTTTCTATTACATACTACACTATCTTAGTAGTAAACGTTAATTTGATACATTTCTTTTTATACAAATCACTATTGAATATTGATTTGATTAAACTTTGAATATATTGTATGAAATACTTTATTTATTGTATCAACTTGATATGCAAATGTAAAAGTGTATCAGATTCAAGTGCTATAAGTAATTAATCAGCATTCAATTTAATTAATTAAGCGTTTGTATGTTGTTTTTAAAAGTTTTTTTGGGAGACAAATGAAAAAAGAAGACAAGCAATAAATTGTTATGATTTGTTGCCCTCTATTTTTTTCGGTTCATTTAAGATTGGCGACAGAATATCTAGCAAGTACATTAAGTCAGTGTGTGTCCAGGGTATAGTGTTACAACGAATATTAAATTTATAAAAAATATAAGTAAATTATTTTTGGGTTTTGAGAGATAGGACATGTAAATGAGAAAAACCTTTAAATTTAAGTTTATATTCATTTTATAATCCATTGATGGTTTTTAAAATGCTTTATCAGATATTTAATTAATTTCCTGTTTTTAAAATAAACAGATTAAAATGTTGCTTTCAAAATCAAAAAGTTTTTTTTTATATAAAATAGTGTTCCAAAGAATTTATAAAGAATGAATTACTTTATTCACTGGGAAAGGTGGAAATCATTAAGCATAAGTTTAGCTGAAAATTATCAAATGGCACTTTCCAAAACCTTGAACTAACAAACTATGTTACAGAATTGAGGAAGCGTCGACGGTCTCACCATAAGAACCATTGGTTTTGTATTTGCCTTAGTAAAAACGTCCTTAATAACAACATTTTCCTCAATCTTGGTTTTCAAATAGGTTACAGACCAGCCAGATCTTGTAAAATTTGTTCAAAGGATTGCAACAATGATGGAATTTATCTATTTAAAGGAGAATATAGTTGCAGTAAATTTTAATATGAAACGGCTAGTACGAGAAGTTCGAGTGAAGCTGGATGAAATTTGATTCGTTTTCAAATTAATCTTTAAATATTTGATGTGAGATTGGCAAAATGCCCCTTAAAACTATTAAAAGGCAATATGTTCAAGTAGATATTTGATCAAAAAATGGCAGCGTAATCATGTCAGCTACAGTTTGGCTCGAAACTAACGTTCTCTTGGAGGCCAAAATCATATTGAGCCTGACATCTAAATAAAAAGGTGCTTTTTAAAATAAAATAGCAGTTTATATTTAAAGTAAAGATGAATCAATTCTTGATTGCTTGATTAAATATGCTTACAGTAATTAAATCGGGGTCCTGTATTAATGATCAACGTTTGAATTTAATTCTCGAATCGAAAGACAACATATGTATAAGGACTACAAATAAATGTATTCGCAGATACCCTTTGCACGTTTGTGTGTTCGAGGATTCGTAAGATTATTATCCCGAGAAAATACAAAATTTTAATGCATCTAGCTACAAATCATAACGAAACATTGTATGTTAATACATTAAACGTACTGACTTAAAATCAGAACGAATCGCAGCTGGGTGGACGAATACGATCAAAGCGTGGTACTGACCATGTGACCTTCTCGAGTGCAAGATAATGAGATACCCTAACTATTTCTAAGCGGAGGCCCGAAAGGGGCTTTAGTGCTAAAGCAAACTATCAACTTACTGGTTTCAGAACATAGAAATTTGATTTTCCTATTATCCGTTGACTGGATGATGGAATAAATAAAATAAAGACTCGTTAGTTATTTCCAACGCGTGCAAAATTGGTAAGTTGCTTCAATTATTGAAATTTCCCATAAATGATTCCTTATTATCTTAGACATTTATGGTTTTTGCGAAATAAACGACTCATAGACGGAACAACATTATCAGCGAACCAAATTACAAAGTTGCAATAGTCAAACCCATCGAATGTCATCGACTACCACAGTACCGGGTCTGTAATTTTCAGATCTCAGGCCCTTAGAGTTGAAGAAACATTCAAAAATAATTGCATGATCAGAAGTAGCAAGATTAATAAAATGAAGTACTGCAATCAAATCGGAACATAAACATATGAAGTCTCTTGGAAAGGTTAGTTTTCACATTATAATAATTGTATGAATATTACAGGTGCATTGATAAGAAATAAACTAGTTAAATTGGGAGTAGTTTGAGCTTAAAAAAAGGATTAGTACCAAGTTGATTCTATGTATGCAATCCTTTTAAGCAATTCGTGACATTAAATATACTATTGTTTCATGTACATAAAGTGCTTCTTTGGAGGTTTATTTAAAGTAACTTCCATTTTTTTTTTCGTGATCCTAATTTACAACTACATTTTTTAAGAAAATGTGTTGTTATTGAAATTATAGAAAATTAGCATTGTATGTTAAGTTCGCTATATAATGTTCGAAATTTAGTACCTATTTTCACACAAGGCATGCATCACGAGTAGGACCCATAATCAGCGGTGTTGACGAATGTTTCATGATTTTCGTTATATTTAGTTTGAAAATGTTTGTCGCTTTAATACCTCCAATGCAGGATTGAATCAACAAACGATAAAAGTAAAGTGACAGCTTCATTAAGGAGCTAGAGAAGATCCAGCATTACTCGTGCTCTGAGGGCTATACCAACAGTTGCGAGGAAGATAGTGCTCAATTTGAGGCCCTTAAACAGACACGACCTAAGATTGGCATCCCTTTTCAGTATTAGAATAAAATTCACTAACTAACTTATCAAACATACTCAAACGGGGCCCCGCCAAAAAAAGTAGACACAAAGATCCCTTATATGGTCAATCTGCTGATGTGGGAAGAAATTTAAAAAAGGCGCAAAATTTCACCTCACGAGATAATGAGGTCAAAATTTACACTGAAGACTTTGAAACCGCTGCGGAAACCGAAATCAGGATTAATTTATGCGCCTGACTAACACTTTACCAAAGATATACGCTAGAGAGACGTACCACTGCCTACGCAAGTATTTGTAATCAAGGCACGATGAGCAGCCTCAATGGTAGAATACACATTCTTTCAGATAGCAAGTCAGGACTGGAAGCACTTACCAAGTAGCTTCACAGCTTGTGCAGAGCTGTAGATGGGCCCTCAAAGCTTCAGGCAATCGAAAAAAGTCAAACTGACATGGGTACCTAGATACGGCGATGTTTAGGAAAAGAGAAGGGCTGATACACAAACAGGGGCTAGCTCTTTATGAAAGTTAAAGGCTAAACCACATTCAAAGTTGCAAATAAGAAAACTTAATCATGATCTGCTGTTTGATAAATTTTCAAATCTCAAAGGATTCATTCAAATACGAGTATATTGTAGCGTTCTACTATAATATTCTCAGGAAAATTGTTAAATATAAATTTTAACGGTATTTTGAAAATGTTGTGTTTCTTGTGCAATAAAAAGTTTTTTTCGGAACTAAAAAACGCTGCAATTCTTTGGTTTACTTGCACAAGATTGTTAAGTCCCGGTTCCCGCTTGTAGCATGCGCAGAAGAAGAGGCGATGCCTGTCACACATTTTTTGCATGTAAAAGATGGGATAGGCTGCGCCGGGGTCTCTACAAGGAAGCAGGGAGCTTTCCCTGGATATTCTGATTAGGGAGATGCTTAGATTGGTTGACACATTGTGTTCGGGCAGCCCTAAAAGATAAATGTGCTCCCAGCAGCCGGAGACATCAGGGTTGGGGAATTACTTTTCTAGCAATCCATCTTCCTCCCCTCCCGATAGAGGAGGGGTTCCCCCAACTTGAAAGCGCCCCACAGCGTAGCAAAGCGAAGCTTAGCCCAAAGTAATGTGTTAAACGATGGGCGCGTCTGGGAGCCCCATACTCTGGGCGTAGACAGCCTTCCCCTCTCAACCACAAAAAACGGATTATGATAAGGTTGACTATCTTGGTTTTAATCTTAACATGTCCAAATGTCCAATACTTATTATTTTTTGCAACATAATTCCTTAATTAATCTCTACCGTTTTTAGGGTGTCAAGGGTATCTTGAGGTGGAAGAAGATTTCTCAAGATGATTTTTCTAAAACTAGCCGGCAATTTTGTTTTTTTTTAGTTTCTGCTTCTGGACTTATCCTTATTCCTCAGTCTAGTTTTGTTATTCAGGATCTGCAATCTGCAGGAGTTTGTTGTTTCTAGAATCTGCTTAGTGATCAATTCTCGAGAGAATATTCAGTTACTTCTGTAGGCAGAGGCATGGTCTATAAGCTAGTAAACAACTTTGAAATGGAGTAAGCCTTACACCCATTTTTCCGTTTCTCCTCAAAGACATTGGGTTTTGCACGCCCACTATCAAATGGAAGACCACTCCGAAGTTTTGATATACTGCCTGATCCTCCCTCACATCTATCAGAAATGTTTTATTCAGGTCAGAGAAGAATTATGAACTATGATATTTCATTCTCGCAATTTCCAGCCGGAAACCAGCACAAGTGGTGAACGATTTTCTCTTTTTCCTTCTCATATTTGAAATTAAATCGAATTTATTATTGTAAAAGAATTATACGGAAAGTGATTATCAAATCATAACCATAACTATTTTGCGCAACAATCGTTTTGACGATCTTGAAGACCAGTTGCATACACATGAAACAAAGCACCAAGTATACAAATCTGTGATAAAGTCTGTGCTATGCTACGGGTGTGAAACATGGACCCTAACTCAAGCATCCAGAAATATATTGAACTCCTTCGAGAGACGGGTCCTGAGGTGAATAATCGGAGTGAAGCTAGACGGGGACCAATAACGAAATTTTTGACCGAGCCGGAGGTCTCAACGATTGTAAGACTGTTGAAGCTGCAATGGCTTGCTGGCCACGTAAATCGTATGGACGAACAAGGAATAATCAAAAAGGTATTCGTTAGGAGAACTGAAGGTCGGAGACCAGTGGGGAAATCGGGGAAACACCAGTTTGACTCGGTTGATGAAGACTACTCGAATTTCGAAATTGGAGGACGTGGTCGATGGACCGAGATAGTTGGAGGCTCATTTTACAGGAAGCGAAGGCCCGAGAGGGGCTGTAGTGCTACGAAGATGATGAAAGTATTACCTATAAATATCTTAGCAGCCAGGATAAAGTGGCGATGACTTATACCCGATTTGAAAAGTTGTGAAAGGAGCGATTATAGAATCTTTCTTATTTAGTCAAAGAGATTTGACTTATTAGCATAGAACTCAACCACTAACTTGGGTGAAATACTGAAACGTATAGTAGAAGAATCTGTGCCTATGAAGATAAAAACTTGCCATAGTTCGAAATCCTCAGAGTATCAGTGAATTTCTAATGCTCAATGAAGCAAGAAAGAATGAATCTTAAAGAAACCATTTAGAGCCTCTGTTAAAAATGCATAATGCAATACCGCTACGTAACCGAAGCGAAATAAACAGTTGGATAAAATACTTCCATGGATCTATCGCGATAAATGTAACAACAACGTTTGTGGTGGGCACTCCAGAGGCTGAATAAGTTGCCCCAAGCTCACCATTTAATACAATATGAGTTACATATAGGCATACTAGTCCTCACTAATAACAAGACCCTATTATGCTATTGATGCAATACTGCTGCATTTGTTCAGAAATAAGGAATGCATCTGAATAACATGCTTCACCTTATCGCGTGCAAAATATGAGTAAAGTAGCAGGTGATCAACTTCTTCACTTTTATTATTGCACAGAATTAGTCTGGACGCTAGTAAATGATTCAAAAAGGCCCGGGATGTAATTAAACGCAAACCGCTAAGAATCTTCGACTCAGTAAACTATGGAACGGAGACTTCAATCGTCTGATATGAATGGTATCCGTTTATATTCATAAGCATTAATCAACGCAAACTGGAATAGAGTGCAGAGTGCAGGTATCCGGCTACTCAGGCAAGTATTAATGAGCAGAGCAGTTCATTAGAAGTTATGAGAATAATCCGTGGAAACCGACCATGGCTCCTTGTGCAGAGTCGTAAACTGTCGAAGAAGGCCGAAAATACGCGGTAATTGCAAGTGACTACTCGGTAACTCAAGGGCCAAACTGGGCTTTTACGTAAAATTTCGTGTGGAACAATATCAGTCAATCAACATGTTCTGATTCTCAGTTTAGTTAAATATTTAACTGTCAAGAAGACTAAATGTCTTTAAATTTTTAAAGATAGTAGTTTCCTTGTTGTGTACGAACAAAATGCTGTGGAAAAGAAGCCGATTGAACTAACGACTCTAATATTCATCAATGGCTTAACATAAAGTCGATGTCCTTTACGTGAGTACCGGTCAAGATTAGGACTAATCTCTTGGTCTCACCAACCAACGCCCCTCACCTGGAAGATGACGTCTCAGCTCACCCCAGTTTGGATATCCTCCACACAATGGTAAGTGCGCGATAACTTAACAAATTTTGATGGCATTCATTTTTTTATCTCAGCGCTTGCAGATAAAATTCTTCAACTGCGTTAGAAACAATAGAATTACTCGCCATTTTTTTAGTCTTGTTCCCTAGCCTCCTCCTTCCTTAACAGACACATTTACATTAGGTTTTCATTATTTGATAAAATGTTTAATCTGCTAACTTTTAGATAAAATCAAAATTGCTAACTTATGTTTGGCGCTATAGAGAAAAGATGTGCTTTTAATATTAACAAAAACATGATGTGTTGAAGTTATACTGCATTTATGAAGTTTTTAATTTATTGACAAAATATGAAGGCAAGTGAAGTATCTGGATGTCTATATTTCATGCAGTTTTTGCTGTTTTCAAATGGTTTAAACTCTGGAGAATATATGAAACTTATTAATATACTGTCCCGTAAGTTGAATCCCAAGAAATGCCCGAAACAACGCCTCAAGCGCTGCTACCAAATCGACCTCGATCTCACATCAGGTGGCTACCAGGAACTTTCGTTATATTTTATATTACAAATGCTTATGATGAAAAATGGCGGGGGCAGATTTTCTGCATCTAATATAGAAAAACTAATCAGCCTGGTGGAATTCGCATTGGGGCGTCGTTTTCCAACCTATTATGTATAATCATTCAACCCCCTAAAAAGAGATGGATGAGGTAATAAAAGATCATTTTTATAATCCACCGGGAAGGTTTTATGACTCCCGGCTATCAAGCCATGCGATAATTCTCGAGTTTCAACGCAAAAGCGGGAAAGGAGGAGAATCATCGGCCAGCATAGCCTTCATGCTAGGTATAACAATAATTAGCAATGACTTGTCTATTGCGTGTTCAGCAGAAAAATCCTAATAAACTCCACATGTTCCCCACATCAAAACATTCATAAAAGGACATAGGTATTCCGTGGCGCCCGTACCTTCAAACATATCGACCATGTTCTAATTCAGAAGACGAGAGTCTCTTGTAGTCAGGATGTGCGATCTTACCGAGGGAACCAATGCAATTTTGACCACTATCTAGTCAAGACAGTAAGGATGCTTAATCTCGCATGTTTATGAAAATAGGGCAAACTTAAGACGTAAGTTCGACGGTGAAAATTTTCGATACAAGTCGATGGAAATCGATTACACTCTCCTCCGCTAGCTTCCATGCCTAACACTGCGTCAATCAATGAGGTGTCAGCTGCTTTCAAAGACGTAGTAAGTACAGCCACTGAGAAAGTTGTGAGATGTATGGCCGAGCGCGACAGAAATGGTCGATCCGACGAAGAGTGTCTACTTGTGCTAAATAAAAATAACACAGAATACAAACTGTTTATACAACGACAATCAAGAGTGGAGAAGGAAGAACATGAAGCACGAAGATTACCTAGGAGAAAAATTGGATGTAAGAAATGATAAAAAGAATATATGTAATTTTACCGTTAAACTTAGCCGACAATTACATTTGAGAAGTGAGACAAATAAAACAAGGTGTCAACTTACGTACCACCATGTGTGGGAACTTCAATAGGGTCATCATAATTAAGTTAGAACTGGCGAATAAGAAATCGGTGTCCTAATTCAAAAATTCTAAATGGGATTACATCTACATACCACGAATCCTCACACATCAACTTCCGGGAACACTGCCTATGCGCACTCCCAACATTGGATGAAGTTTAATCGTTGCAGAGTTCCTGAAGGTTGCCAAGATTTATATCTTAAGGGCAATCCATGGGTTAGTTGTGAGCATTTGGGAGCATGAAAAGGTGCCAGTCGAGGAGCAAAAAAGCCTTAAATGACCTATTTACAAGAAAAAGAAAAACTACAGTACGACAACCTCAGGGGCATCTCACTCCTTTGCAGGTTCTAGAAAATATTCACAATACTACGCCTTGGCGAATAACAAAGTGGTTTTATATGATAGACAATAGACCAAATATTTACGATCGATCAAATTCTGGAAAAACACCAGAAATTTAACTTTGCTATTCATCAGATTTTCATGGGATTCCATCAAGCTTATAGTACTCTTAGCTGGACCATTGGTTATCGGTGGAAATTGATCATAACAAACTCATCAAAAGTGCAACTCCAAGATTTCGTGTTTAAGTTGTTCCGTGTACACACTAGATTAATGACTCCTTCTTCAGTTTACATAGTACTTGAGTATGTCATTAGACAAATCTACATTGACGCTACAGGAACTCGACTATTTAAGACAACGCAGGTAAGCTAATGACATGGAAATACGTATTTGTAACCCTGGATGAAGTTGCCAAACGAGTTGATCTTAAAATTAATAAGTTAAAAATAAACATAATATCTTACTAGAGGAAACAAACCGGACATGACGACAATAAACACTCTAAAGATAGGAGACCATATCCTTGAAAATGTAGGAAACTTCATGTACTTAGAGACGAATCTCTCAAAAGATGGAAACAAACTGAAACTATATCAATAAGATATTATTTTCTGAAATCTCGATATGTGCACACAAAAAAAGGTTACCATCTATAAAACAATCATCAGATGTTGAAGCGAAATGTGAACATTGATTGAGGCGCCTAAAAATTCTTGATTTAATTTGAAAAGAGGGTTCTACGATAAATAGAAGGTACAGAATCGAGTTGTATGATTTATTATGTGACGAGCCCGAGTGGTCACTTGTAATACAGTCTGTTAAGTAAGAGCGTGTCCAGCATAGCTTGTGTTCGGTAAGTGATATCGACTTCAAATTGATCGGTAGAGAGAACCTCTGTCTTTGGCGCTTTGTAAAAAAAATTAAAATCGCGAAGAAACCGTCGATGACCTTCTAAATCGTGGTTCGGTAGAAAAAGTGACCAAAAAGGACGAAAAGCGAATCGTGGCTTTGTTTGCGTACAATCCTGGCTTGTCCTGCTCCCAAGATGGTTGAAATCTATAAGAAAGCTCTATTACCGACTGCTGAACAACATTCTATCACAAAAAACGAGGCCTGGATCTTGCAAGAAGATAATGATCCCAAACACCGGAGCCGGCTGTGTACTGAATGGAAACGAGAAAAATGCATTGTGACGCTTGATTAGCGTTCGCAATCGCCTGATGCAAATCCTACCGAAAACGTTTGGGCCTACATCAAGCAGAAGCTCAGTGGAAAACGTGTTTACACTTTGAAGCAGCTCTCCCGAAAAATTCGACTCATTTGGAAGGCGCTTCCCCTCGAATACGCCGAAAATTTAGTGGAAAGTATGCCTCGGAGATGCCAAGCAATAATTAATGCTGGTGGTGGTTGGACTCATTATTAAACTGAAAGCGCGTTACCTCAGAATGTATTTTATGTATGTATAAGTCTAAAACTGTTGTTAAATAAACTATTTCATAATTATGCTGGACACGCTCTTACTTAACAGACTGTAACACCCCAAAAATGGACTAAACGAGCGCTCAAGGCACGGATAAGCGGAAGCAGGCCAGTTGAAAAACCACGTAAGCGTTGTGGTGACAATTGATACTGACAACAAATCGCTTCTAGTTACACTGAACAGGAAGACGCAGTCATTGAACTGAGAAAATGTGAGGTAATGTGCTCAAGAGACCAATGCTTGCCAGGGGCTCATAATTATTAAACTTTTCCGTTGCTCTTTTTTAGCGTTACAATCAAACGAATAAGAGTACATTTATTTTTCCTTTTTGAAAAACGTTTATATTTATTTAAATTTGACGACAGACTTGTGTTTCTGAAACAGTGCCGTACTGAAGAAGAAAGCTGACTGTTTTTTTCTGGAACACGCGTCTGCTCCTAAATTGAAATAAATATTAGCGTTTCTCAAAATGTAATAACAAACGTTTCTTATTCATGATAATGATGTCAATATAACGGAATTTATAGTATTCTTTAATTTTGCTTTAGCTTTCTGATATTGACCTGGAATTCAAAAACGATACTGCTTTTAATAAAATTGATCGAATTTCAAATTCAGAGGTATTTATTTCCGTGTACTAATATAACATACTACTGTGGCCTTTGCATATGTTTCCAGCTCTGGTATTAAATCATGAGAGAGTAGAACACACATTTTATACATTTTTCCTCTGCCAGCGCTTCAATATTTAAATTTTGACACGTGTTAGTATTAGTTTTCGCTAAGATATTTTGACTGACAATCCTTTTGATTGATGATTGAGCTGCCTGCCTTTTTCAAAATGCTTTGCTATTGTAACGTCGATCTTTGAAAAAAAAGTTGCGGTGATGCAAGGACGTATTGCGAAACTAGAAGTCTTTGTTATTTCTCTTTTTTTATACGAGGAAAGCCTTAATAAGGTGCCTTGGGTATTTCGGTCGAATATTGCATCTAACGGTGGTCATAGTTCACTCAGTACCGTGTAACATCGTGACATCAAATTCACTTTGGAAACTAATAAAACTAGCATGTATTCAATACGGTATAAACATTTGAAAGCCTAAAAGAGATTAGTGTTAATGACGAAAAATGAGATTACGGTACTAGAAGAGTTTTTAAGAGACGGCAAATCTTAGGAGACCGAATGTGAGGTATGATTAACTGTATGGGCTTTTCAAGGCAAGTCAAATTCAAAAATAATCATTTGTAAGTATTTAGAGTGATCCAAAATTAATGATTTTCGAATTTAAAAATTTTTCTAGCATGCTTATGTCCTCAGTACGAATAAGAAAGTAATATAAATTCATCATTTTTTGTGGTTGGGAGGTAAATGCCATTAACGCACTGACTGTGGGGCTCCCATGCTCACGAGCGACTGGACAACTCACTAAACACCTTCCCTGTCAGCCTGAGAACCTAGCTGGAAACCGTTTGACACATTATTTCGGGCCAGGTCTCGTTTTGCTACGCCGTGAGGCACCTCAACCGGGGGATCCCTCCACCACCGGGAGGAAGAGCAAGTGACAGATAAGCGATCTTCCAGCCCCAACGTCGCCGGTTGATATCATTGAATAGGAATACTGGGAGCGATGAAATTAAAATAGAAAAACATAAAGTTCGAACTTCTTTGAATACCCCTGCCTGAATAAAATGTCTACCAAAGACATACACCCCGACTTTGTTAGGAGCATTGAGGGATTTTTTCCCTCCGTGTTCCACAGTTTTATGTCAGTGCAAAGAATTAAGCTCGGTAAAATACACACAGAAAACAAGCATCGTGAAGGATGGCCATCTACTAGGATGTGGATAAAATGTAAAAGTAGTCAAACATCTTTTTTTTTTAATAACTCCATTCCCTACCACTGTCTCTATCGCTCTTTCATCGTCGCACAACGCTCGTGCGATCTGCACTTCATACGCCGTCGATTCCTATGTGTGCCTCCAGGCAATGCTTAAACATCGGTATAAGGGGCACACCAAATGCTGTGAAGTACTCCTTTCCTGCTAGTCTAGTCCGATTCGTGAACAGTTCTCAGAGATAAAAAAGGATATTATAATACGACGCAGTAAAAAAAACTCTGAGTTTATAAAAACTAGCTGTCTTTAAGTATCTCGACGTTAGGGTCTAAAATGCCCTAAGATCCTGCATTTTCAATGCTCCGGACTTATCATTAATTTGAATTTATTAGATGTTCCTTAAGTCTTTTCTTAAAAACCAATAATGAGTTTGGTTTTTCCACTGTTTCTGGAAGATTATTATATCCAAGCAGAGCATCATTCGTTGCATCGTTCTTTAGTCGATCAGTTCTAGCGTAAGGTATTACAAAATTGTTGGCATTTCTTGAATTATATGGATTTATTTGTGATACTTTTATAAAGGGGCTTCGTTCCGATTCACTGGAAATTAGGCATTTGAAGATAAACTTAGCTTTCTCCATAGTAATGATTTGACTGAAGGTGAGTGCATTGGTCCGTTGATACACTAGTCTTGTTGGAGCGAGAATTGGAAGGTTTAGAATATATCTTGTACTTTTTAATCAAAAAATAAAAATTAGATGAGTATCTTATGTTGAAGTTTCAATAACATATCTTGAAAACTGCCAAATTGACGCGAATGGATTTCTGTGGTAATTTATAACCATGAATAAGACCCAGATCCATCATTTTAATCCTGAGAAAAAACGACAACCTATGATCATAATCACGGGGGTAAGGAGCACTGCATGTGAAAGCATATTCCGTTATGGCTAGATTTGCATAGTTCCTGTCAACATAATTTCCTATGGTATTCTATTCAGATACTTTAAGTAAAATAAATTGTGGGTATTCTCGATGATAGCGCGGTACTAACCCTATCACCTTCTCGAGCGCCGATACATTCGATAAAAATAATGAGATACTCTAACTATCTCTAAGCGGAGGCCCGAAAGGGGTTGTAGTGCTAAAGCAAAAAAAAAAATGATACGTGTCCGCCTTAAGACTTCTAAAAACTATTTTCTTTAACATTTAAGGGAGCAAACATCGTACCTTTTCGGGAAGTTTCCTCAATTCACTCGAGTCTTGCACATACATCTTGCACAGGATAGATGCGACAGGTTTCAATTTGAATAAATTTAGTGAAATTCAAAAGAAAAAAAACTGCCAAATTCGAGAAAATTTGGTCATTGCATACAAAAATATCAAGATGGCTATAGGCTCGCGCGGTTGAGAATGGACCGATTTGTCTAGGTTAGAAAAGAGCTAGGAAAATCTAAGTTGGTAAGGCGTAGAGATCCACCAGCTTGTCCTTAACTTTTGCAAGTTGTTGACACTCATCACAAACATACGTTTGATGATTAGAATACGGTGAAAATTCATGATAATTTGAACCAAATCATTGAAACGGAGTCAAACGTCAACTAAAGAGCTTCGAAAGAAAGCGTAATGTTATCTTATTGAATATCGGGGCACAATTCTTAAAGGCTGGAGGATATATCCTCCACGATGAAACAAATGACAACGGCCAGCGCCTGATTGACTTTGCATGTCTAGTCATACTTTCGACTTGCTTCCCACATCGACGCATTCATAAGATGACCTGGGTATCACCGGATTGCAACACACAAAACAGATCGCTCATGTTCTGATCCAACAACGTTGGGCCTCGAGCATACTTGACGTCCGTACGTACCGAGGAGTCAATTGTAATTCAGATCATTACTTGATAAAATTAATCTACCGATGTCGTATATCAAAGGCATATTCGGCGAAGACCAGCCCGCTACAAAAATTTTACATGGAAAGGCTCCAAACAGCCTCTGTGGCCAAAAATATCACGGAGGCCCTTGACAACCAGCTGGCTCCCATCTTATCAGACGCATCGTTAAAGACAAGCAACGGCCTCTGGATGGTAGTGAAAGCGACAATTAAGACCGTGGCAGAACAGACGATCGGACATTAAGCCAGGCGCAAGAGGAATAATTGGTTCGATGATTAGTGCCAGAATGCGTTAGATAAGAATCAGGCGTACAAAGAATACGTAGCTAGGAAAACCGGGACGAAGAAAGAACACTATGAAAATTTCAGAAGAGTAGCGAATAAGATAATTAGAATTAAGAAAAGAAAATAATATGACGACCAATTGTGAAGTATAGATGTAAGCGTAGTGAGCAACAACACAGGGCAAGCATACAAAGTAATGAAAAGCCTGAAACGTGGTTATCAGCCCAAAACCACGCTCTGTCGTGATGAAATTGACAATATCATCGCTGATGAAACCAAAATTAAGGAAGGATGATGATCATATTTTAAGAACCTCCTTAATCCTCCGCATAGCTCCAGAGCATCGGAACCTATAGATGTCTGCGGAAAGCTTCCATTGGCCCCACCAACTCTGCATGAAGTGTGTTCCATCATCAAAGCCCAAAAGAATAACAAAGCGCTGGGCATAGATGACATTCCAGTGGAGCTCATCAAATATGCTGCTATTCACAAAGTCATCCAGCACATTTGGCAACAAGAACATACGTCGAAAGAGTGGAGCCAATCAATTATATTCCCTATTCACAAAAAAGGTGACAAGCTACAGTGCGAAAATTATAGAGGCATATTACTACCTTGTACGGCGTATAAAATATTTTCTAAAATCTTAGAAAATAAAATCGGATCATACGCCAACAGTATTATTGGGGAGTATCAAGGTGGTTTAAGAGCATGTAGATCAGCAATAGACCAATTTTTCACAGTCAAGCAGGTACTTAAAAAATACTGCGAGTTAAACATAGACGTACACCAAATTTTCGTTGACTTTAAGCAAGCATACGTCAGTGTTGATCGTAACGTACTGTACCGAATAATGCTTTGCTTTGGCATCCCAGCCAAATTAGTCCGCCCCACCAAAATGACAATGACGTCGCCGATGCCTTTGATACAAATATTGGACTTAAGCAGGGAGATTGGCTGCCCCATTGCTATTAAATTTGGCTCTGGAGTACGTCATAAGGAAGCTACCTGTCGATGCACGAGGTACATTACTATACAAGTCGAGCCAAGAAGTAGCCTATGTGGAAGAAATAAACATTTTGTCACGGTCATTAACAACCGCCAATGAACTCTTCCCGAAACTCGATAGCGAAGCAAAACTATTAGGGCTACAAATCAATGAAAATAAAACAAAGCTCATGACGCAGTCGAGGAAGAATACCTCAAGCACACAATATGTCATACTTTGCGAGTACAGTATCGAAAATGCGAGCGGATTTGTGTATCTAGGCGCCAGAATGAAGAGAACCTGTAATGAAAGAGACGAAATACGCCGAAGAATGCAGATTGCAAATAAAATATTTTATTCAGTTTTGACGATCTTGAAGACCAGCTGCATACACAGGAAAACATAGCTCCAAGTATACAAATCTGTGAAAAGACCTGTATTATGCTATGGGTGTGAAACATGGACCCTTACCCAAGCATCCGCAAATATATTGAACACATTTGACCGACAGGTCCTAAGCTGAATAATCGGAGCGAAGCTTGACGGGGACCAATGGCGAATTCGATACAACCATGAGCTGTATGAAATTTTTGACGAACCGGAGGTCTCAACGATTGTAAACTGCGGAAGCTGCAATGGGCTGGCCACATGAATCGTATGGACGCACAACGGATACCCAAAAAGTTATTCGTTGGGAGAACTGAAGGCCAGCGGGCAGTGGGGAAACCGAGAAAACGCTAGTCTGACTCGGTTGACGAAGACAGTTCATCGCTACTCGGATTTCGAAGTTGGAGGACGCGGTCAATAGAACGAGACAGTTGGAGGCGCTATTATTATAGAAGAAGAATTCTTTTAAAAAATTGCACATTCAAGTATTTAATGTATGAATATATTGGCTCAATAGTTGGAAAGGGGCATTTTAATAATGAGAGGTGATTGCGAATGAAGTGGGACTGAAAAGTAGTTAAAAAGACTGTATCGACTGTCCAAACGTAAAGCTTTTTTCAATCCTGCAGAGTATAATTGAACGAGGCGTATTTCAATGAGGTAAATTAATGTCCCTACATTCTAGAAAAACTTCTAAAACCGTATAAGAGAAGAATTCTCCCTTAAATATGTGGATTCTGAAAAAAATATGCATGACGAATTCGGTCTGTTATTGTCTTACTGTATCATGGACTTGACAACACAAGACTGTTAAATGGAATCTGTGTTATTAACGAAAGCAACAGTGAGCATACCACATTGTCCTACTATATTAAAATGAACCCGCAAAAAGTATTAACATGTTAAGTTCAAACAAAAAAATCAAACTTACGGAGCACAATGAAGTCCTTATTAGGCGCAGATTTCTGGTAGGTTAAGGCTTTCATTTCAGAGCTCAAGCATAGGACTCAAAAAGGTGGAAGTGGTTTTTTTTGACAGGTCTGGAGATTCAAACTGTAGAGCAATCGATAGTGGCACAGAATTAATAATTTGAAAATCGATTGTGCAAAAGCAATTTCAATTATTGAATTATAAATTAAGCGAAAATGCAAGTTAAGCGCGTACGTTTGTAGTTGATGTTATGGTTAAAAATTTATGGATGTTTTTATTCTGTGGAGATCAACAGAAATAATTTGAACTGTAAGCAGTGTTTCAAACTATATTACATATAATATCGTATGTATTTGAAAAGAGTATTTACTCGATAGAAAATGCATGCTTGTATAGATATCGTATGGCCTTTTAAAACAATGGTAATGGTTAATAATAAGAAGAGGACCAAATTAATCTCGAACTGAATAACAACTAAACTTTATCATGCACTTGGAAAAAAATAAAACGCACTATTATTTATCTTTTTTATTGAAACTCACTAAAATTTCTGTAGAAAAACAAAACATTTCAACTAGAATATTTTTTTCTATTAAGTTATTAAAAATAGTTTCACTTTGGGTAGAAAAATATGAAATCGTTTAGTATTATCAACTAATCGATCTTTTTAATATATATATGTATGTATGTATTTGCAAGTGTATTGCGATATTTTTGTCTAAAAATTATTTAGTTCAATTGTTGCTAATAAATTTTCTATTCTGATCTATTAACATTAACAGTAGTTGTAATCAAAGCTTAATTCATTTGGATTATCAGCAAATGTTTAGGCGTATAAATAAGCAGAGTTTAACGTAAACCATTTGAGTTAAAATCCATTTTACATGTGGTTGTTTTCTTTTTCCATCTTAAATATTTATCCTAATAATATAATTGATAATTTTTAAAAAAAGTAAAAAAATACATAAATTTTTTAGGTGTACAAAAGTAGGAAAATTGGGTATTCTTTTTTGAAAAAACGTTTAATCTAATATTTTTTCAATAAGATCGATAAAACTTGAATATATAAGTATGAATAATTATTTGCATTCGTATAACGTGTGTAATTTTTTAAAGTAAAACAGTAAAAAAATATCAACTACGAAATATAAAAAACGTGAAAAACGTACACATACATCTAATCGATTTGTAAAAAAATACATAACGCAACAAAACGACAATAAGTGTTGATGCTTCACTTGTAATGTTCAAGTATTGCATACCATTTAAAAATAAATATTATAGAAATATACACGTCGATGTTATATATAAAGCAATGCGCCAACTCACCGCAACTAAGATGTTTTTTGGCCTTTTCTCTCGGTTTTTAGGGCATTAATGTGTGAGTGTGGCTCGGCAGCATTGGTGTTTATTTAGACTAAAAATAATAATCGGATTCGCATTGCAGTTAGACTTTGTTTTAAGATTTGTAAGTGGGACGCTACAAATAAAAGGTCGGTTATTTATCACTTGTCTTGATTCATTTTCTCACAATGTGATGTTGATCAGCACGGCGACGCATCATTCCAGAATGTTTACCGAGTGTTGCGAATAAGCGAGGTTTCATCTGTTTTGAATATTTTCTTAAGAAAAATATGATTATACCTCATTTGTGACTTTAATTAAGCCAAAGATGTCAATGTCGTAACCTAGTAAGAACACATAGGCGAGATACAGTCGAAATGAAATGTTCAGTAGTATGTTTTCATTCATGTTCTTGCTGATCATTCCGAATAATATTAAATTTTGTATCAGATGTTTACATTATCCTCTAGTAATATTTTCATCATTTTGCGACTAGCATGGAAAGCCAGTGATGAAAATTTCACTCATTCAAATTCGTAACAGATAAGCAACTGGATGTGCATCACAATGTTGTTTCGTTCGTTTAGCTGTTAGCAGTTTTAAACTAAATTTTAGTTTATATATCATTGTTCTCTTACACCATGTATAAAAATCGATATTTTCTATACATATTTATCGGTTTACTTCAACATTTTACTACTAATAAACAATTCTTCATATTTTGGTATAAAAAAATTAAAATCTAATACATCATCTTCCTTATTCAATATTCACAGTGGACTTTTTTATTTTCTTACTAATTTATGCGTTATATACTTTATTATTTCAGTTTTTGGTGGGTAACTTTCAACAGTTTGGTATTTGCTTTATCTCTATTTCGTATTTTTTAAACTTTTTCGAATATCATTCCATTCACTGCTTCTTGATTTTGTGGTTATTCAAAGTAAAAACAGAAAATTACGGAGGCTGCGAGAAAAGTTACAGTAAACACAAAACAAATGTCCTCCTTGCAGGACATTGGAAATTCATAAAAACGCGGAAAACATTTTAACGAAACTTTCCTACAGCATAATTTTCTTGTTTCATGTCTCAAGTTGAATGATAACTTTTATAATTTACAAAATTTATAAAAATAATAAAGTGCTATTTCAAGATCAAGTGTATTTTGTATGTTTGTTTGTTTTTTTGTTTATGTGTGTTTTTATCGACTTTATTTAAAAAACGTTCATAGAAAAATATTACTTTAGTTTGCATACGAAAAATATATTATGGTGTATAGACTTTTCAGTGTTTCCTCATCATGCTCCTTCGCTTTGGATTTAGTTAGCAACCAAAAGGTGCTGATAGGGTCCAGCATTGGAATAGAAGGAATTGAGACCATCCATTAACTTGGAGTCTTGGCTAGCTCCGGGAGAACTAATGGGAGTGCTTTGAGTAGAAGATCCAGCGCCTTGACTAGAAGTGTTGTTGTTTGTTGATGTTGGGGTGTTAGATGTTGGGTTGTTGTTGTTTGTGGTACCTGCCACGTTTGGTGTGGGACAGTTTTGTGGTGCTTGTTGTTGGTTGTTCAATCCGTAGAACCCGTGAGGCTCTACGTACGAGGAGAATTTGCCAGGACCGTTATAAAGCCCGTTGGCGTCTGGGTGAAAGTGAGAATCGAACATATGTCGCGGGCCACTAAACTGGGGGTACATTCCCATATTGATGTTGGGGAAGTAGAATGGCTCGTTCTGCAAGCCCAAAGCCAGTGGATTGGGCGACAAGGAGCGCGAGGGAGAAGCTGGTCCAATGGGACCAAAGTGATTGCTCGTTGGGCCGTGGGAATGATGAAGTTGTTGTTGCATTGCTCTTTGTTTGATGTAGTTGGAAAATTCCGTTGGTGACATCCTGTAAGAACTTAAGTGAATTTATTTAATAGTTTTTTATGCTATTTAAGTTTCATAGCTTACCTATTAGTCCGTTTCGAATTCGTCTTTAATTTTGTGCTTCCAAACTTAGTTTGGGCAAATGTGGCTGTCGTGAAGGTGAGAGGGGCTTGCGTACGCTGCTGCAAAAAGGAACCATTAGTGACTCCCGCGGGTGGAGCTGGGCTTGAAGCCAAATTTCCATTTTTAAGAGTAGGACTAGACGATGATGTTGGTGGAGATCCTTGTGGTGACGTTTTCGGACTAAGACTTAGTCCATTCATACTAGAACTAACTGCGTCAATTGGTCGGAAACATTGTGCTTCCGGATTGAACGTCTTTGTGACTTCATGATCAGTTGATGAGTCTTCTGTTCGTTCGCTATTCTCGGAGTATAATATCTAGAATAAATATTATTTGATGTTAGTTGGATTTGGATTACAAATAGCAAATGGATGCTATTCTTACCTTCACAGCACCTTTTTCTCCGATACGGTAGGAAACTTCTCCAGGATCGACCCATACAGCCAATTCGGAAGGAAGATTTTCTAGAATATCTGCAATTGGGACACCGCTTTCACGAGCCGCCCGATCTAGAACTGAGTCAACTGGATCACCCGTTTTAAGACACCGAAATGCCGAACCCTGCAAAAAGAAAAAATAAGTGGCATTAATAATATTGCACGTAGTTGAAAAAAAATACTTTTGGAAAATATATTCTAGATAAGCTATTGTCGGGCAAGTTATAATATTCCGACACAGCAATTTGTAGTAGAAATTTTTGATATTTTTTCCCTTATCCGGACAGTTGAACATTTGCAAATTTGAACTGTTCTATCTTCCGAGTAAAATCGGAAGTA
This sequence comes from Odontomyia ornata, assembly GCA_963969285.1. Lineage (NCBI taxonomy): Eukaryota > Metazoa > Arthropoda > Insecta > Diptera > Stratiomyidae > Odontomyia > Odontomyia ornata. The sequence continues at coordinate 289,219,052 of OZ017739.1, read as the reverse complement.
GGCGGAAATGTAACCATAGATCGCCGAATCAGCTCTACGCAATAAATTCGTCTTCCAAACTCGAAAATGAGAATATTTTTAGCCGTCGCAAGCTTAGTCCCACCGGAATCTCCCACGTTTGTATAGTAAATTTTATTGCAAATTGTGAGCTTCTGCAATTAAAGTCCACCAATTTCGGAAACTTTTGTTTAATACGTGACAGCCAAAATGAAAACGCACCAATAAAACTGGAGGATTTATTCGTTCATGGTGGTCAAAATAGGGTTAAGAAAAATATTCGAATGTTGAAAAATTAAATTATAAATGTTGATGTTTTTGTAAATTTCCCCGGTAAAGAAAAATTGATTTTTCTTATGGAACATGGTAGGTGCGAAATACACTTGAGTACAAAGAAAACGTATGTTTCATAAACGTTGTTTGCACGAATTCTACATTTGGTTAAAGATGCCATGTTGACACAATCGACTCGAATTTTCCGATTCTTTCATTATCATTTTTAAAACAAACTTTGTCACTACGGTGCATCTTTAAGGTTAGGCTAATATTTAATTACTTAAAATTTGGTTGTCTTTGTTTATTGATCGTCTAATTTGAGTGTAAGTGCGATAACTCTCTGTGAAGACGGACACTACTCTATCTGAGGCCACTCAATCAAACAGTGGCAGAGAAAGAGGATGGCATTAGTCAACGTGTCGTGGCTAGGCATCTTCATTTGAGTCGATCAGCAGTAAGACGGGTGAATTAAAGGTTTTTAGAAACGGTAAGCTTCGAGCGGCGTTTGGGCACGGAGACAAATCGCGTGATGCATATAAAATCAAAAATTCATGGTAATGATGGACACAGAAAAGTGTACCAAAGAAAGGGAGAGCGATTTGCCCAAACCTGAATTGAAAAACGATAACCAACCCATCGATGCCTTTGACACAAATATCAGACTAAAGCAGAGAGATGGGCTGGCCCCATTGCTTTTCAATTTGGCTCTGGAATATGTCATAAGAAAGCTACCTGTCGATACTAGAGGTACGTTATTATACAAGTCAAGCCAAGTGGTAGCCTATGCGGACGACAACATTTTGTCACGGCCGTTAACAACCGCTAAAGAACTGGACAGTGAAGTAAAACCAATGAAAATAAAACAAATCAATGAAAATAAAAAAAAGCTCATGACGCAGTCAAGCAAAAATACTTCAAATACCCAAAATGCCATCCTTGGCGAATACAGTATCGAAAATGTGAGCGAATTTGTGTATTTAGATGCCAAAATAACGAGAACGGGCAAGGAAAGAGATGAAATACGCCGAAGAATACAGCTCGCAAATAAAACTTTTGATTCAGTTTTGACGATTTTGAAGACCAGCTTCATACACAGGAATACAAAGCTCCAAGTTCACAAATTTGTGATAAGACCTGTGCTATGCTATGGGTGTGAAACATAGACCCCAACTCAAGCATCCACAAATATATTGAAAGCTTTTGAGCGACGGGTCCTGAGGTGAATAATCGGAGCGAAGCTAGACGGGGACCAATTGCGAATTCGATACTGCATGAAATTTTTGACGAGCCGGAGGTCTCAGCGATTGTAAAACTGCGGAAGTTGCAATGGGCTGGCCACATGAATCGTTTACACGAACAACGAATACCCAAAAAGGTATTCGTTGGGAGAACTGAAGGTCGGAGACCAGTGGGGAAACCGAGGAAACGCTGGTCTGACTTGATCGACGAAGACAGTTCATCATCGCGAGGATTTCAAAATTGGAGTACGCGGTCAATAGCCCGAGATAGTTGGAGGCGCTTGTTGCAGGAAGTGAAGGCCCGAGAGGGGCTGCAGTGCTATGAAGAAGAAGAAAAGTTCTCACGGCAACTACACAAATGAAAGGTGACATTGCTGTTATTAATTACAAAAATCCGTGTAGGACCCGGGTGCCCATAGTCTGGTGCAAGTATCAGCGAGCTATAAATAACACCGAGATCAGCTAACTAGTTTCGCTTAACAACCGCGTACGCGTGCTTGTCGACTAGCATTTGCGGGGTCATGTGGGGCGGATTCTTGTCGAGCCACGAAGCTACACTGCAAAATATTTATCACGCGTACTCTACTCTACAAGACGTACCGATTAATTTTTATTATCTATAGAAATGTTCTATTAAGTGTCAATTAAGCTACTATACAGTAATTCAAAAATTGTTTGTCTCGTTAAAGTTAGCGGACACGGAGGCTTGAGACAAACGCAAACATTGTACAAAAAGCAACCGCTACTTTTCTAAGAAGTTCGTTGCATTACAAGGTCAAACCTAAAAATGTTAAAGTGGCTGAAGTGAACCACTCATCTCTGCTAAAAGGATGGAAACTTAACGGATGTAGTTTACTTTAATCTAGTAAAACAACAAACTAAGCAGATCCGACGGGGTGACCTGATCATCACGGGGCTGCTCGACTGCTTATGTTTATTATATTACCTTGTTGCTTACCACTAGTATTGATTTATGATTTTTAAGCAATTTAGTATTTTTTTAATGTAAATTGAAGTTTTTCTGGTCATAGAAACAGTTATTGTACACCTTAAAATTGAAGTAATTGTGAGAAAGGAAAGTAAGGTACTAAAAAAATGTACGCAAGAATATCAACCTAATAATACCGCTGTTCTTTTTTTCGCACCTGACAGTGTATGCGATCCGGTCTACTCTAGTCCAGCCATCGGGCTGCGGACTTTCTATGATGTTACAGGAGCTCTGGCAGTGATTGGGAGCCATTGCACGTCGACTCACACCATCTGGACTTTTAGTCCGGTTGAGAGGAGCGCAAGGGGTACCAAATCCAACAGAATGCACGATTTCCTTCGGCATTGAAAAAGTAAATTTTAATACCGCACGATTCAGTTAACGTTTTAATTCGTGCGTGTGAACTCCTTTTGCAGGGCACTTTATGCTTGAGAAAATGAACCCCCCACGTGGCGCCTTAGATAGCTTGCTTGCAGCATGCGCACGGGCCACTATGCATAGTTATTTCCAGCTGAGCCCGCTCGCTCAGGCAGCATTCCATCGATGCTCTCCTTTACGGACTTGTAAACATCAGCAAAATACTACAATGACTCGGAAATGGTTAGTTCGGTCGTTAGTTTTGAAAAGTTTGATATAGGAAAGGAGAAGCAAATACTTTTGATTAGATATGTCGAATATTTGGTACTCCCAGATAACCTTTACGGTTTTGGGAATTTTAGGCCAACTATCAGTTAATTTACATATTTGTCTTGTATTACATAAAGGAAATTCCTTCCATAAACGTCGGCAATTCAAAGAAAATGTAATGAACAACTCGCGTTAATCTGCGTTTAATGATTGAAAGTGTCTTACCCACAGGGTTCATGACGCAGACGCCAAAAATTCCATATGCTACCTTAGAGAAACAATTTGATTGTTCGAAGCGCTCTGGAGAATCTAGGGTCCAGTGAAATAAAAGGAATCGAGTGGAGACTTCATTACAAAGATAAGTTGTATAATTACAATATATGATGACCCACCTTTATTTACATGTGTAAAGGTATGTAAATTGCAATGGGCGGACTATGTAGAAAGATTGTAAGAGCACCGGCACCTCAGAAAGCAGGTAAAGGGCAGAGCCAACGCAAGCAATTAATGAGCACGACGTCACAGCGGGAACTGTCAATTAGTCTAAAAGAACAGGCCAATAGGACTAAAAACCTGGTGCGGTTTGTGACGTAATGCTTCCATTTTTGGGCCTGTGTGAGGAGGCATTGATAGACACAAAGAAAGCGCAAAACGAGAACTCAAGGGCACGACGGGTAGACTGAACGTCTGCTTACTCAGACCTAGAAGGAAAACAATGAACGAACACGTCGTCACCGCAAGAACTATCAAAAGCTGTTGAATTGGCCTAAAAGAACAGATCAATAGGTCTTTTGGACCTGTGTGATGAGATATCGATAGAAACCAATAGCAGGTCTGGGAGTGACAAACTGGGAAACGAGATCAACTAATCGAGATGATAAGAAGTACCATTCTGAAGGCCAAGGACTGACTAAGCTGTGGGGCCATAGATGATGTCATTTTATCAGGTTTTTTTTGGTTTTGTCTTTCTGTCCGTCTATGTATCATAACAGTTTAAAAATAGCAGTTACAATCATAAAATTTTGTGGGTGTATCGGAAGCGATTGCCTCTTGAAAGTTTTTGTATAAAAAAATTCGTATATTCTTAAGGAGTCCCCCCATATAAGGGAGTTACCCTAAAAAAAATGTTACCAGAGATAATCATGTGGGCTACCAAATGAAAGGTTGAAATGAGCACAAAACAGGTCATAAAATGGCATTGTTTACATCGAGGAGTTCAGGGAAAAGGAAATGTACGCACAATTTGTAGCCTCTTCCCTTGCGATTGAGTACTATAAATTCGAGAAAATTGAAAATAATCATGGTGGTAGTTTACTGTGGGAACAATAAATTTCTGAAGTGTCGAAATTCACTTAACTTTTTTGATAAGAGCATTGACGTGTGAATCTCATATTTATCTTAATAGGTTCGTATAGGTACCCTTAAATTGAATTCAACTTAATATTATGGTAGTCCAATATAAGGTCCTTATCGTCTTCGGCGATCAAGCTCATTTCTGGCTCAATGGCTTTGTTAATAAGTAAAATATGTCTTATTGGTTAGCAACAAACCCACATGTGCTTCTTGAGACACCGTTGCATCCGCAAAAAATTACTGTTTGGTGCGGTTTTCATGCCGGAGGTGTGATTGGGCCTTATTTTTCACGGATGAAAACGTTCGTCATGTTACCGTCAGTAGAGAGCGCTATCGTGTAATGTTGGAAGATTATTTGTGGCCAGAATTGAATGAACTTGACATAAACGATATGTGGTTTCAACAAGTCGGTGCCATTAGCCACACAGCACGCCTCACAATCGATTTATTGGAAGTTATTTATTGTTATGTCCTTAATTTTTTAGATATTGGTTAAACAATGATGCACGGTTTTTCTACAATATTGTCTTTCGATTATACTAAACGCTACAGTTTTGAATGGATTTTCTTGAAAATTTCACGAAAAATGAGATTCTGTTCACAGAATGATATATGCTGTAATGTAACAATGTGGCAGCTGCTTAAATTGGAGTAAAGTAGGTGTTTCTTTAAATTTATTATTTAACATGCATGTGCATATGTTTCTGCATATTATAGATTGAATTTATACCTTCTTACTCAGGCCCATAAGGAAATCAATTAACGTACCTGTTGTCATTTCGCATACCGGAAACAGCTGGTCAGTAGCCCTAAATTTCCAAAAACAGCTGTACAGAAAACTTAAAAGCAGCATCTCAGTAGACCGAAAGTAGGCTTTTGAGTTTGCAAATATGACATTCCTCAGATGGAATTTAGCCTAAATGATACAAACGAGAAGGAAATACATATATTTGCGCGCTAATGTCTTCGACGCCTCATATCTAAAATAAATCGTTGACAAAGTACTGATAAAAATTTAAACGCACAGTCATATGTACTGTCAAAATCTTTAGAAAATTTGTTTGATTTGAACAGCACTAGATGGCATTGATGAGGCTACTCGAAGAGATTAGTTCGCAGCGTCAGGTAGTGTTTCGTTCCTGCAATGTATGTTCTGGAAAAAACACCTTTAGAGTGCTTTGGAAGTTTTTTCTCTCAAGACATCGTGGAGATAATTTTGCAAAATACGAATAAACAAATTGAAACATTAAGTTCGATGTATGAGGTGCAGTATAAAAATACAACTGGTGTAACCTAACGAAAGACGAACTGATGGGGCTTTATGGTCCTCTAGACTACGCAGCTGAAATGAAGAGCAATCATCTTAATTCTCAAATTTTGCATAATACAGTGTGCTGTGGTGATAAACATTGTGCCATTATGTCTGAGGCTAGATTCAAGTTTTTTACTAAGAGCCCTACGTTTGATGATAGGACTACGAGGGATTAAAGAAGAACTAAATTAGCTCTTATTTTACAGCTTTGGAAATTATTTGTTAACAACTGCAAAACAAACTACCGACCAGGATCATATGTTACAATTGATGAGCAGATTATTGGGTTTCGTGGAAGATGTCGATTTCGAATGTACATCCCAAACAAGCTCAATAAATATGGGATCAAAATAAGAATGATTTTCGATAATACAACAAAATATATGTGCAATAATTTAGTTTATCTGGGAAACGGATCCAATCCAAGTGATCCAACCCAAGCTTATTGAACCTGTTTCTGGGTCTAGTAGAAACTTGACATGGACAATTGGCTTTCAAGTATTCCTTTGACCGAAACATTACTGAAAGGCCAAAAAGTAACTAGGATTGGAACTGTTCTGAAAAATGAAAAAGAATTACCTTCTAAATTCTTTGCTATGAAATTCAATCGCAGAAAGCTTAGCTCGTCAGCTTTGCTGTTCTTTAATACTATTACAGCAGTTTCTCATAAGCCAGCAGGGCAGAAACTTATACGCTTATATCCACCGTTCATGACGGATATGAGAGTTCCAAGGAGATTATTCTCAATTATAGTACCACTGGAGGAGATGTTGACGTTCTATATAGAATCTGCCAAGACACTCATAAGGGAAGAAAAAATAGAAGGCAGCCTCAACAACATTTGAAACATTGCTGTTGTGAACTCGTACATAGCTTCCTACAAAATTTTTACAAAGATCGACGAAAAGGAAAACCACTTTTCAGATTTGAATTCAAGATGGAGTTGGTGTGCAGTCTGAGTGAGCCCTGGATGGTATATCGGCTTACTCTCCGAATCCCAGCAAACCTTCGTGAGTCAATATTGAAGAGTGGAGTACGAGATATTCTGGGAAGCACGAAAACCTCACAGCAACGCCTTACTAACCGAACGTTTCCCAACTTTTACCATTATTAAAGCAACGGATAATTCAAACGATCTGCAGTGATTGCCATAAACCGGTATGTGGTGAAGACATGATCAGAGTGTGCCTGGAATGCAAAACAATCCTAATGCAGTAATCCTAAGATTATATCTCCATACGATTTTTTTCAGTATTTTTACATATACATACATGCTATTATAATGTAATCATTGGTTGCAGTTTTATTCGAGTTATTGAAGTATTTTTAGTTCTTTAATGTTTCGTTTCTTATTTTTCTTCGTAGCGCTACAGCCTCTTTGAGGCCTTCGCTTCCTGCAAATAGCGCCTCCAACTGTCTCGGTCCATTGACTGTGTCCTCTAATTTCGAAATCCGACCAGCAATGAACTGTCTTCGCCGACCGATTCATACCAGCGTTTCCTCGGCTTCCCCGTTGGTCGCCTCCCTTCAGTTTTCCCATCGAATACCTTTTTGGGTATCCGTTGTTCGTCCATACGATTCATGTGGCCAGCCCATTGCAGCTTCCACAGTCTTATAATCGTTGAGACCTGCAGCTCGTCAAACATTTTATACAGCTCAATTTTCGTTTAGTAATTGTTAAATTGCTTTGAATTGTTGAAGTAAAACTTCTTAGTTTATCAAGTTATCTTTATTTCATTATTCAAGTCCATGTACATTGAAGTGCTTACAATGAGAACAATTTATTTTTATGTAGCAGAAAGGCCTTTAATATTGTGAATTTTGAAAAATTGTTTTAAAAAATTAGAAAATTCCTACATATTTTATTACCAATTTATCTATGAGTCAAAATAACTCACGATAACAATCTACAGCATACAAAAAAGGTTACCTCTCCCGAGTTAAACCTTATGTATATATCAAAGTATACAATGTTTATTGAATAAAAAAGATATTTTCCTCTTGTCGATTGTTGTGATAAAATTTGGAGACCAGGGATTGATGAGACAGTTCGTCGATAAATGATGGCCTTTCGCTATGATTTCATTGATTTTTCACTACCGAAAATATAACAGAAGGCAAAGGAAAAATGTTTTCCATGAAAATTGTAACATATTTGCATGTTAGCTCTAGAGCTCGATATATAATCTTTACTTAAATTTAAGGGTAAACAATCTAGATCTGATTCAGATCAGGTAAGCCGATAAGGGTTTAACTTTTTGCGGGGCAGTGGTATATATTTTGTACCACATTTTCTTGAATTTCTCCTGGTTTATATCGGCAGTGGTTTGCTCTAAATACCATTCTATTCTATGCAATGAACTCGTCCCTACACGACGCAATTTTCTTTGTGTACTCAGAACTCACCTTGTGTGTTTGGTAGAGCCGTTATTCCGGCAGCTCGTTCATTAGTTGAGAGTGGTCATTTGGTTCGCTTGTTTTAGTGAGAAAATCATTCGGAAAACTTTTGAGAGTGAAAGCGTAGTTGTTACAGGCAGTGGTGATTTATTTAGTATTGTTTTTCATAGTAAAAATTGCAACACAAGGTTTTTATTACTATTACAAGAAAGTGGTATATAATGTATACCACTGCCCATTATAGTGCATATTTACTGAAAACTTATTTTTAGCAAAAACATGAAAATGAATAGAGTAGGACTAACGCAAGAAGAAATTCGATATCTCTTTCTATAGGACGAGGAGGAATATGTTGATATACCTTCTGATGGATAATCCTTAGACCTCGAAAATTATGAAAGTGACTTGGAAGAAAGTCACTCGACTAACTCCACTCATGTTGAAGATGGAACGTCCTTCTATGTAAGTGATTTTCAATAAGAAATTACAAAAACACATAACAGTTTTATACATCTACTTGTCAAAAGGCTTCCAACGACAATTTTGATGAAAACGACGACATTCCTTTGTCCAATATTCGAGTGGAAAGGACTACCGTACCAGTTCAGATCACTCCAATCTGGTGCTAAAATTTTACTGTTGATCTTCCCGATAACTTTATAGGCATCCAACATGGCCGATCTGCACTCAACTTGGAGATTAAAGACGCGAAAAGTATTTTCAATGAACTGCTAACCGACCAAATTATTGACCACATCGTTTTCCAAACAAATTTGTACGCCCAACAATCTGGAAAACCATACAATTCAACAAGTTCCCAAGAAATTCGGGTATTCATTGGTATGAACTTTTCGATGGGCGTGAAACATCAAATGTAGTCTGCGTGGTCTAGTGATTAGAGCATGAACGCATAAGCCGAAGGTTCCAGGTTCAAATCTCGTTGGAAGCAACGTGATTTAGTTCAGGGGATTTTTCGGACAGACTACGAGTATTTACTCAGTGGTGATGTGTACTGATTTAATCAGATCATATAGCTGAGCAGGCACACGGGAGCATGGTACTGACTAAACCAACTTCCGAAGAAATCAATACGGTCATGAAAATGAGATACTCTAACGATCTCTAAGCGAAGGCCCGAGAGGGGCTGAAGTGCTACAAAGAAGAAGAAGAAGAAACATTAAACAAGCTACCAGGATTATTGATCAACTCGTCCAGAATTACACGATGCGTTTACTGCAAATTTGATGCCAGTGAAAAGATTCAGTTGGTTACTAAATAACATTCACTTGAATGATGTGTCCGTTATGCCTCAGAGGGGAATGCCAAATTATAATAAGCTGTACAAAGTGCAACCTTTTTTGGGCATGTTGTTGGAAAGACACCAGTCATATTTTGAACCTGGGGAATTTGTTGCCATCGACGAGTCGATGATAAAATTCAAAGGAAGAAGTACATTGAAACAATATATGCCAAAAAATCCAATAAAACGAGGCTACAAAGTTTGGATGCTATGCGATAAAAGTGGCTATACTTATAATTTTGAAGTGTACACTGGAAAGAAAGACGACGCAACAATGAAGAATTTGGGTGAAAGGATTGTTCTGAATTTGTCTTCAATTATGTAGAATCGAAACCATAAATTATATTTTGATAATTTTTTCAACTCGCATGATCTTTTTGTTGAACTGAAGCTAAGGGGTATTTATGCATGTGGAACCCGATAAGCAACGCAGAGGTGATTTTGATTGAAAAATTAGTAATACTGGACTTCTGTGTTTGAAATGGATGGATAAAAAAGCGAAATGAAATGGTGGCCAAGAATTTTCTATCACTTCCTGGATATGATTTTGTTGAACGCATATATCCTCGCTAAGTTTAAAAATTATGAAGGAAACCTTAAAACCTTCAAGTTAGAAATAATACCTTACTTGAATAGCACATCTTTGCCGACACGAAAAAGAGGACGAAAAACCACAGCAACGCCGATTGAAAAACGTAAAAACAAGCCATTCCGTGATCAATCATTTAGAACAACAGGACAACATTTGCCGGAAAGGACGATCACGCCGCTGCGCTTATTGCAGTGATACAAAACATCAGCGACAGACGAAGTGGAAGTGTTCCGTGTGCAGCATAGTATACTCAAAGTGTGCAGTGTACCCCTCTGTATGAGTGGTAGAAAAACATGTTTTCAAATGCATCACTCCCAGTAATATGGGCAGTGGTATAAAAAATATATGGGAAAAAAATTGTTGCTTCAATTTTACATTATAATTTGATATCATACATATAAAATAAACACATTATCTAAAGTATCGAGCTTTTCATATTTTGCCTCGCAAAGAGTTAAAGGAAACTTCATTAATTTCGCTTATAGGCAACATATAAATCAGCCGAAATTGGCTTTGAACGTATCATTGTTTGTAGGAATGAAATTAAAAAAAAAGTTAAAACCATTTTTCAATTGCATTAATCAGATTTAAAATGAATCGAAGTCGAAAAACTTCAATCCTGACAGAACCAGAACAGTACAAACAGTAAATTATTTAATAGAAAAGGTAAATATATTCGCAACTGAAACGAACGACAGAAATAATGAACTAGAAAAATCAATGTTTAATAAGGGGAAAAATGGTCACGTTTCGCTAACACAATTAACATGAATTGTTTTTGACCTTGTAACGATTGTTTTGCACGTTTCGGTAAATACGACTGTGGCACATGTGGGTGCGATGAATATGGACTTATAAAACGATCCAAAAATAAAAGTAGAAAGCAAGCAATAACCATGAATATTTTCACATAATCTCTCAATTATAATAATAAACGAAATATGTTATATTTCACAATTCTAAGTAAAGTTTTCTACAATTATTTACTTCACATCGTTTTATAATGCCAATGCAATGGTGGTGTTTAGTGTCAAGTACATTAACGTGATAATTTAATTTTATCACATTTTCATCTGCTTTTCTCGCTTGTGTGCTCGAATTCGTGCTCTCATATGTGAGCTTTCGTTTCAAGTGAAGGTTGAAAAATGCAAAGTTGTTATAATTTTTTTTAGAGTAGCATTGAGACTAATAATTCATGGATTTCAATTTGAGATCTAATTTTTGTTTTTGAGAGCGAAGAATGAGATCTATGAAATATTTTCGCAGAATTCGAGTACATGATATGAAAATAACGGGTGTCTAACACAAAAATTCCAACACTCTTTCAAGGAGGTAGGAAACATGAAAAAGAAACTGATGATGTATACAAACGGTTTGAAATATTATTAACGGAAGTGGAACAAAAGAATAAGCAATTTTACGGAAACCACTTCTGATAAACAGTTTCTTGGTATATACCTGATTTCATTCCATATTTAATCTCATAAATCATTACATTTACTCGTACAAAGCAAACATTTTTGAATAAAATCTGTTGAGATTAAAAACAGTACCAGCTATATACGTATTTACAAATGGAGAATCTTGTGTTAGAGTGAGGATAAATTTTTAACACAAATTTTGTCGTTCAGTCGCATTTTCAATCAGTTTTTCATGAATTCTCGTTTGGAGAGAGAAGAGAAACGACATTCAAATATGATTGAATGAAAATGCCAAATGAAGCCAAATATACAGGGTGGCGCAAAATTACTCACCCTATCAGAAGATGTTATGACTTTGGCAAATGGGGTCGTAAGTGAATCATATTTGATATTTGTGAACAAGACAGCTGCAGAAAACAAACAAACAAGCAATAAATTGCTATACTCCGCAAGAGTGTAGAATAATTGTGTTGATTCAATTGTGACGATTTTGTATCGAAAATCATCATGAGCGGCGAGGCGTATTTCCACTTAAGCGGTTACGTCAATAAGCAAAATCTTCAATTCAGGGGCACTGAAAATCCGCGTGTGATGCACGAACAGCCATTACATACACTCTAAGCCACTGTATGACGCGGATTTCACGAGGAAGGAGTGATCGGGACGTATTTTTGAGGACGCCATCGGGAATACGATCACTGTTACTGGCGAACGCTAAACGATAAACGGATTCTTATTGTCGAAATTGCATAGGCGGGGCTTGGTGAATATGTGGTTACCACAAGATGGTGCAACTGCACACACATCCCGAGGCACAATGGATATTGTGAAGGATGCGTTTCCTGGTCGCGCAGTCTCCCGTTATGGCGATTTGGCATGGCCAGCAAGATCGCTCGATTTAACCCTCCCAGACTTCTTTCATTGGGGTTACTTGAAATCGCGGGCTTATGCCAACAAGCCTCAGACAATCGCAGACACTAAGGGAATATTCGACAGGGATGCAAACAGTTATCACCGGAAATCTTTGCGGAAAGTCATAGAAAACGCGATACAACAGGCCCAAATATGTATCAATACTGACGGCAGCCACTTGATGGATATCTCTTTTCTACTTAACAGAAAAAGTTTGAAGGGTCCAAATAAAGATTTCTTTTACTCATAATCATTTTTTCATTTAGTAAAAAAGTAATTCAGAAACAAAGCTGGATGATTAATTTTGCACCTTGTACGAGTTTCTTAGTTTGCGAATCTTACCCTTTCGAGCGATAAAAATACTTTCACAAAAAAAGAAAGCTGACTTCAATGTGCCCTGAAAATGGTAACATAAATTTCATGGAAGCGGTCCTGTATCAGCTTTCCCCCGTTTCCTTCACTGTAGTCATTGTGTTTTGAGCTTCATTATGTTCAAACGGAGAAATTGATTTGGCACCGCTCCCATTAAATTTATTTTGCCGTTTTTAAGGCACACTGAAGTTAATTTTCTTATTTTTTCAATTTTCTTCATTTCATCCTTTTTGGAGGTAGATTTTTTGTAGCTTACAGATTAAGGTTTGAATATTTTCTATCTTTAAATAAAACTAGAAAACGGTGAAATTTCTTCTTCTCTTCTTCTTTTGCCATAGCCCTTTAATTGAATAATATGAACAAAAGCTTTAAATTTTGAGCTATAAAAAACAATAATCTCTTTAAATATCATAATTTGTAAGTCTGATTGATGAATTTTCATCGATTCTACATCTAGCTATCATTGTGTACAGACGTGTTTTTTAGATGTCAGATCTGGTACAATCAGAATGCTAGTATTATGGAAAGATTAAGAGTTTTTGAAAGTAAATGTTCTCGTGCATGTACTGGTATGTACAGAAAGCCTGAAACGGATTGGAAACAATTTATATCGAATAGAAATATTTATCAAACTGCTAAAGGGACGAGAGTCAATATCTTCATATTGAAACTTTCTTCGGAATCATATCGGAAGACTGTAACTGTGAGTGAAAGCCGTTCCACCCTATAGACGGGTATATTGTGACTTGCCTCGCAACTGGCTGCGTTCCTCCAGAAGCATTCGTGTATTTGGACATGAATCGATATGTTTTTGATTCTGACGGTGTCCCAATCATATATCACATATAAAGACGAACCACCCATAAGAAAAAAAAATCCTCCGAATTTGAGTTCAAAAGTCAAATAATTCCAATGGAGATACTCATTTCAAGAGCTAAGACGGAGCAATCTAAATATTGGTGGCTGAATGACAATGATTTTTTTCTATTTTTGTGTTTTTCATTACTTAGTTGCTGAGTTTCAGCTCATTATGGCTATATTTACTGTTGCTGTTTGTTTATATTAAAAATTAGGGATAGGTTTCAGTATTTAGGATAGGTATCTTCTGATGTTTTTTATATTATGTTTAGAGATAAAGTTTAATGCTTAGGCAGAGCATATATACTAACAAGCAACTGCACCAGCTGTTTTTCCGATTAGAAAGGGACGTAAAATAACATAAGAGACATTATTTTGCATTTCTTTCTTTCCTTTCTAACAATTTGAGAGGAAAATAAATTTTACTCAATACATACACAAATCGATTTCTAATTTTACGCAATACATACACAAATCGGTTTTTACGTCAACTACCGTTAGATGCGAAATTTGTTCTATGTGAAATTGCTTGTTAGTAGATATGCTCTGGCTTAGGTTAGGAGTATTGTGATAGCATCTTATTAGTATAAGATAAAGTTTTTGATCGAATTTGATTAGAATTAGGTTATAACATATTAGGTGTAGGACAAAAGTCCACTGTCGTGTTGAAACATGGTTGGTTTTTTCTCCTTTTTCCAATTGAATCATAAAATATGTAATAATTCTAATTAATTTGAATTTGATGTTGTTGTTGGTATTATTATTGTAAATTTAAAGAACTATTTGTGCCATTAAGTTTTCATATTATTATTGTTTGGAATTTGCTTTATATTCTTTGAAAATTTGTAACGATTAGTACTGAATAAACCGTTTTTGACTTTGACGTGTTTTTTTAACTGTCAGTAATTTATTAGACATTAAATTTCCATAAACGTCAATTAGAAATTAATTTTGAAAAATTTCGCCGTTTATTATACCATTTTAAACGATCAAGTGCTGGCGGCACTAATGATAGGCGAAACTATTTTGCAGTACTAAAGCCACTAGAACTAGCAGAAGCTATGGAAGCTGAAGAAGAGAGCGAAGGTAATGCTGATAAAAATAACGTAAATTTTATTCAATAATCAAATTAATTATTATACCATTTTAAACGATCAACTAGAGAAGAATGTGAAGCAAATGATTCTGGAGGAAATTTTAAGTGCTGGCGGCACTAATGCTAGGCAAAACTATTTTGCAGTACTAAGGCCACTACAACTAGCAGAACTATGGAAACTGATATTCAAAAAAAAAAAAAACGATAAGAAAAAGCCAACTTGCAGTTCTACTGGCTCCTCGGAAAAAGCCACCAACAAGACAGTGAAAGTTTCGCCAGTAAATATATAAATATATGATTTGGTTATAAGCAGCCGAAAATAAAATAAGCAATTTTGAAACTCAAAGAGTAAACACAGAGAAAATAAAAATTCATACGACATCACTGGTTGACTTCGGCTAAAGATGTTCTGAATTCAGCGCTTCACATATACCCAAAAAAAAAAAAACGGAAAAAATCAATCCTTTCCGTTGAAGGGTCTAGACTGTGGAGAGGATCCAGTCGATCGCTTGAAAATGCTTGAAGAAATTGCACCAGATATTGAGTAAACTTCTGTTAAATCTTTGCAATAAGGAGATCGGCCTTTGGAAAGAAAACTTGACCGCTTTAACTGGTACAAATTTGTAATAAATGTAGTCCAAGTTGAATTTCAGAGTGGTGAGCTGGCTATGCCTCTAGAAAAGAAAAGTTATCCAGGGTGGTCGGTGTCAATGATTTGACCATTTGGCTCCCAACTGTGGAATGGAACCAATGATGCATTGAAATTCATGCCCCGGAGAGTGTAAGTATTTTTTTTCTGATGCGCCCAGATTATGTCATATATATAGGCGTGCCACCATTGAGAACATAGAATATCCTCCCAACTTGAGCTCATGGGATCAACGGTTTCAATGGAGATACTCATTTGCGAGGTATGTTGGGGCTGGTCAAGCTGAGATGGAGCAATCAAGGTTTTGGTGGCTGAATGGCAATTACTAAATTATTCGATGCTGTTCATGGTCATTCGTGCGGTTTTGCATTTGTTTTCGTTATAGTTCATTATTGCTACGTTAATTGTTGTGGTAATTTGTTTATGCTCGTTAGTTTAAATAGCTAGGGATGAGTCAGTTATTTTGTTTATTTTATATCGGCAGGCTAATTTTCTTTTTTCTTGAAAAGCCTTCGAGTCTTCCTATTTTGATTGAGTAGATGGGTTTCGACTTTTTTGAGTCATTTTCATGTCGAACTAATGTGCGGAAGGAAATAATTTTATATAGGCTGAGTTAAGCAGGTAGGCCCTAGGTTAGGCTAGGTGGAAGCATATTAGGCTTTTGTTTATTGGGTTGTGCGTTGTCCATTTATTCAGGTTAGTCTCACTTCCGTCTTCCTCGGAGGTTGTGGTTTATTATTGAAGAAATTATGTCGGAATTTGTAATAAGTAGTTCGTTGATTATGTTACCATCTGTCTTTCCATGTTTGTCTATTTCAAGTCTTTCTAGGATGACAAGTCTCGGCCCTTCGCTTTGTTTGTGTAACAATGTCATAGTGCTAAGCTTGTGTGCCTAATTTAATACGTGCGTCGCGTGCTTGAGTCTGCCTTAATGATTTCCACTGCTAGTCGTTCATGTGTATTTCGGTGAGTTGGCGTTTCTGTTATTGTTTGTATCGTGTGTAATAAGTTGGTCAATTTCACTTTGTTTCTATCCGTTATTACTGACTATTCTGATTTTTTTTTTAAGTTCGTTGGAGTAGTAAGTAAGAATCATAGGGATGGATGTGGAGACAATGCACCCTTGGTGGTTAGATGTTACGTGTATGGTATCATTAGTCGTGGTTGGTTTTCTGTATATTTTGCAGTCAAGTCGTGTTTTTTTCCTCTGTCAAGGTCAGGTCCATATAGTTTAGATGTTCAATTGTTTCTTTTCTATAGTAAATTATTGATATCAAGCTACATAACTGTTAAATTTTAAGAAGTTTAAGGTTACCATTTTGATTTTCAGGGAGAAAAAATTAAATTTACAATCCATACTATTATTAACAAAGCGAGATGAATATTGATTCAAGCGGTATTTGATGCCCTTGCACTTATAAAGACCTACATCCGTGATTTGTTTCGGCCCAAAGGTGTCCAATCGCGATGGGATTTGGACTCCCTAATGCACAAATCGACATTTTTATTTCATGTTCGAAAAATTGCTAATTAAGGCCTTTCATTTAATTCTGCATTCGATTACCTTTGATATAAAATTAGTAAGAGCCACTATTTTATAAAGGAGGACTCCCTTAAAATTTTTGAAAAGTTTGGTAAGACCTGAAGTTTTGAGAGACCACCACTACTGAACTTTCCACAAAGTTTAAGCTATTCACCTTATAGAAAATATGAATATACTTCGTAATGGAACAATATTCAAATACCGATTAATTCTATACATTGCAGTCAGACTATCCTTATTATTTCTTGCGGGGTGTTTCAAAAACTTTACTCATAACACCTTTATTTGAAAATCATCTTAAATTTTTCAAAGCTGCTTTATGTCGCTAATTTTCTCTAATTCTGGCCTCGCATTTGAGTTGAGATTCGAAATTCGTACGCTTGATGAATGATTTATATTATACCCTGTACTGAAGAAAAAGAACCTGCCTCGTGATATTGCAGATACCTAGCTGCAAATAATCGTACGCGTCCCCAGGTATTGTCATTCCAGCTGAGCTTGGTTGTTATAGCTCGCTGGGGCAGGATTCCATTGCGCCGCATTTCACGGACATTTGAAAATTTTTAAAAACATTGCAACCTGCTTTTGAAAATTCATTATAGCTCAATGATTCTGGCCTTGAGCTTGAAATTTGGTTACTGCATAACTTGTCCCGAATCATGATGTAATGTACATCGACATATTAACTGCTGAATGCTGAGCTTCAATTGTCATCAAGAGTAAACTAGCGAATAAGGAGTATAGTATCTGGCTTTTATTCGCAAATTGTGATTCATAACAAGTGTACACATGTGAATGGGCCTTAACTCTTATTTATCACCAACTTCAGGTCCATATATTGACAGATTATGACAGTTTGGTCTTTTACAATTCTAACCATGGTTTCATACACATCAGCCGAACGTTTTATTATTGTTAAAACATTTCAGCCGAACGTTTTATTATTGTTAAAACTTTTTACAAAAATAATGAATCGCCGGTGCCGGGGAGATCGTGTGATTTGACTCCTTGTGGCTTCTTCCTTTGGGGTTTCTGAAGGATCGTGTTTACGTTGATGCTTCCCAGACTATTGAAGCATTAAAAAACAATATTCGAGCCAACATACGCATAATAACGCCGGAAATAAGCGAAAATGTCATCGAAAATTATAATCATCGTTTGATAGTCTGTAAAGCAGCACGAGGTGCACATTTGCCCGAAGTAATATTTCATATTTAATTGTAAGGGACCAAATTTTCATAATATATAAACATTACAGCTCAATCTTCACAAAAACTATGTCTTTTTTTCGACAAAAATGTGTACACTTGTTATGAATCAGGAGGAGGCTCACCATTGTATTACGATAGGTGTCAAGGAGTAATGAGGAGACGGGCATTGATTGGCCTTTTTTTTGGACCAGACACGGTAGGTTCTGTGGTTGTTTGTACCGTTTTGAGCTCAAAATTCCACTGAATTTCTTACTGCCTTATACAAACACCGACATACAAGGAACATAATTTTTGCTACCTCCGATTCAAATCCTTTAAGAGTTTATAGAAAATTCTCATATATGTTATTAATTTATTCTTACATTTTCGAGGGCATGAAACACTAAACTTCTATTTAAATTTCTCACTTCTCACGCCATAGTAAAGTAGTTTTAAGACCTGTTTTGAAAAGATCTCAATGAGACCTTTCATATGACATCCTACTTGACCACCTTTGATGAAATTTTTTTTATAAGGTTCAATCATCTATATGGCAGGACCCCTATAAGACTCTTTGAATTTTTTTTCAACCTAAAATTTTCAAGAAGTCATAACTTCCCATCTTCCACTTAGTTTCAATGCTATAGCTTCTATAGTTTTGGAGAAAAACTGCTGTGATATACAGATGGACGGACGGATAGACGACTTCCATAGGGTTTCGTTTTTTAATAGAAAACTCTTAAAATAAACGCAAGTGAACTTTTAATCAAAAGTCAAAAGTTAGGAAAATAATATTAAGTATTCTTAAAAGTTATAATGTACAAAAATAGACTTACTTTGAATGGTTTCTCTGGATACCAATGTCCTTGGAATTTGTCTTTCAGTGCTTTTTCTAATTCTTCTCCAAATAAATTAACTCGCCTCCGTGGCAATTTATTATATAAATAAGATATGACAAAATTCAATGCTACTTGTACTTCCATATGCATTTTTATGTGTGATTTGGTTTGATGTGTATTTTGGCTACTTTGGCAATTTTAATTACTCTTTTATTATACTTTTCCTCTTAAAATATCGTAAGCGATGTTTAATCACGATGATGAAATATTTCTTAATTATTGTAATGGATGTTCATCAGATATCTGGAATGAGAAAAAGAGAAAATGTGGTTAACGTTTTGAATTGAGATTGTATTATATACTTGAAGCTAAAGTTCAGTTCAGTTCAGTTCAAATTTATTGCTCAAAAAAATACAAATATAATACATGTGTTATCTTATTTAAGAAAAAGAAGTAACAATTATTCAAAAATATAATTCAAAAACCTTTATATCTATAGTCTTTATATGAGCACATTCCTCATTGAGCACTGCTCGTGTCGAGGAAATGGCTTGCTTATGTCAGCATCACTGCTTACAATTTTTATCAGCCTATTTAATTTTCATGTGTATTATTTTACAATAACTTTTTTCAGAAATAAAAGAAGAACAAGTAAACAGAGGATAAATTACTTCTGTATTCTCTTCGTGAACATTTATGCACTATCCCGTTAGATAGTTAATTAGTTTAGATCTGAATAAGTTGATGTTATTTAAGTTAGAAATGCTTTTGGGGAGTAGGTTAAAAAGACGTGGTCCGTAATAATAAGGGTGTAATGAGGCTGCAGTTGTATTATAACGAGGTTCGTAAAGAATCTGGCTCACCTGGCGACGAGTTGCATGCACTGAATGGGTTACAAATGAAAAAACTTTACGATTTAAATGTACAAATTTTAGTAAATTTAGATGGTATAAATCATGCAGACTCATTACTTTAAATTTTTTATATATTAGATCAGTTGGATATCTTTTCGGTTTCTTTAAGCAAATCTTAATAATTTTCTTTTGAATTATTTTCAATGGCGAAACGAGGGTAATCGCTACACCTCCCCACGCAATCAATCCATATTCCAATAAGGATTGTGCTAAAGCAAAGTAAACACGCCTAAGCTCATCTTTGTATATCTCTCAACTGAACAAATTTGAAGATCATTTTTCTTATTTTGGAAGCTAAATAAGAGACATGTTGACTCCAGCGAAGGTGAGAATCTATAATGATACCGAGGTACTTGGTACTGTGACACACTGGGAGAACCTGGCAGACACAATCTCCGTTTCTCTTGTAAGAGCAGTCGGGGATGTGTAATACTACCTTCAGTTCATTTCTAGGTAGCCCAATAGAAGTAAGTGCGAAAGGAATCATCACCGTCTTATTTACATTCAAACTCACTAAGTTGCTTACAAGCCAATTTTGTATTTGTTTCACCCCTTCATTTGCCTTTACAACCACTTCGTTCCATGTATCACCCCAGAAAAGTGCGACAGTGTCGTCAGCAAAAGAGCAAAGAGAGCAGTTAGGTAATATCAATTTATGAACATCGTTTATGTAAATTAGAAATAAAATTGGCCCCAGGACTGTACCTTGCGGGACACCTGTATCAACTGTAAGGGGTTTACTTATTTTATTGTTATAACGCACCGCCTGGGTCCGGTCTTTTAGATATCCCGAAAAAAGATCCAGAGCAACTCCTCGTATTCCCACTCTATGCATCTTTTCTTTTAAAATTTCGTGATTCACCGTATCAAAAGCCTTCTGAAAGTCTAGGAATATGCCTAGACGTTTATTACTTTTATCAAGATTTTGAATGATTGTTTTGGTTACTGAGTAAAGAGCATTTTCAGTACTGACACCTTTACGAAAACCATACTGACATTTCGATAATATTTCCTTCGATTCCAGGTAATCTACTAATCTTTGTTTAATTAATTTTTCAATAATCTTTGATAGGCATGACAAAAGAGAAATAGGTCTATAGTTGTTCATATCTCTTTTATCATTTGCTTTATGTAAGGGTATCACCAGGGCATGTTTCAGTTCCTTTGGAAAGTATCCTTGTGAAAAACATAGATTAATGGCATGAGAAAGTGGGCCAGCTAGTGCTTCCGCATTTTCTTTAATACATTTAGATGGAATACCATCTATACCAGGAGAAACATTTGGTTTTAATTTTGAAATTTGTTGTTTCACTTCTTCTTGGGTAACTGGTACTAAAAATAAGGAGTCTTTAATATTGTAACTGCTGTTTGAAGACTTTCGAATATGATTTACTGAAACATTTGATTTAATATTGTTTGAGATATGTTTTCCAATATTTACAAAATGTTTATTGAAATGCTCAGCAATATTTTGAGGATCACTATGAGACACTTTTACTCCCTCTGTGGTGAAAAAAATCAGTGGTTGTAACATTAGACTTCGAATTTCTACAACCCACTGACTCATTGATTAGCATCCAAATCTTTTTATTATCATTGCCGCATTCACTTAATTTATTTCTATAATAATTACTTTTTGCTCTCCTTATTAAAGATTTTAAAATATTTTTGTAGTTTTTGTAAAAAGTTTGCAAGTTTACGTTAAACGGTTCTTTAGACATTCTTCTCGCAATATTATCCCGTTTTCTTATAGCCTTAATCAAACTATTAGTTATCCACGGCTTCAACCTTTTCAGTCTACTAGAAGGTTTTACGGCAATCTTTAAGCTGCAGTTTAATACATAAACTACTCTACTATAAAATAAAGAGAAAGCTTTCTCGGCATTTGTCTCCATAAATACATCTTCCCAATTATCTTGCGACAGAATTTCTTTGAACAGTGAATAATCTATGATTTTAATATCTTTATTTTGATTCTCACTTAAAGCTTTATTTCTATTTTCTTCTTTGAACCATTTAATATGACCCATAATAGCAAAATGATCAGTTACGCATGTTGTATAAATTGCTGTCTGAAAAATATTATCTGGTTTTGACTTTAAGAAAAGGTGATCTATGCAGGACTCTCGAGTAATTGATTTTCGAGTGCAACCATACAACGACCTTATAAACCCGTATTGTTCTAGTGTCGCCAAATATTCATGGCCAATTTGATTTAGAATTTCTTCCTTTATATCTACATTCATATCTCCTATCAAGATTTGGTTTCCAATGTCTTTAAAGTTCCCCAAAAACATTTCTAAGTCATCTACAAAACATTCTGCATCTGTATCATTTGGGGATCGGTATATACAAGATATAAGTAATTTTTCCTTCAACATATCAAAAACAATATTAAGTGAATTGCAATTGCCGATTACTTCATTTAAAACTTGAAAATTTAAATTAGTTTTTATATACACTATAATGCCATCACATTTATTGTTTTTTATGGGTTTGATTATTTTATTGTAGCCACTAAGTTCAAAACTATCAGAGGCATCAAGCCACGTTTCAGTTAAAACTATGACATCAAAAACAATATCAAAAGAAGAAAGAAGCAAACATAATTCGTCAAAATTTTTAGCAATGCTTCGAATATTTAGATGAAATATTTTTAGGCTTTGAAAATCGGAAATAAAATATTTACTAAGCTTTGGATCGTTTAAATACATAGTGTTGCTTGTTTCTAATTCATTAATAATATCAAACATTTTGGAAAGGGAAAAAAGTGTTATTCAAATAGGATCAATTTGCTTAAAATTCATTGGAGTAGACTTAAATTCAAGTCTTATTCAAACTTAATCCTATAAATTTTTCCCTGCTCTGATTTTCTAATAAATACATTTTCATCTTTAATCCATACATACTTGTAACTATTTTCTCTTGCGAATTTTTTGGTTGTGTAAAGTAGCCGTCTATAGTGTTGACTTAAGTGAAAATTCACATAAAACCTGTCTGCTTTAAAGCTTCCGTGAATGGTTGAACTTATGAGTTGCTCACGTTTCGCTTTAGCTGCTGCCATCCGCGCAGCCCTCGCTTCATCCGTAGCAAATCGTACTACAATTGATGGGGATGCGTTAGTTTGATGTCGTTTAATCATTTTTCGCATTGAAAAGATTGGTTGATTTTTGTTAGTATCAATATGGAGCAGCTCGCCTACTTTGTGAACAACAGCGGTTGTATTTTCGTTTGGAGTCAATGGAATCCCATTTATTTCCAATTCCGTTGCCAGCTTCGACTGTTTTAACTGGTTTACTTGCAGTATGAGGCTTTTAATTTGCACGTAATATTTTTCATTTTCGTTCGATAACTTATTGCACAGCGCCTCCAGCCCCTCAATTTTTTTATTGTAACTCATCATTTTTGCATTAAAATCATCAATTTTGTTGCAACAGTAGTCCAATGATATTTTATATTCTGCCAGTTCTTGTTTGAAAAATTTTTTTAGTTCAGTGAATTCCGTATTTTGATCGCCCGCAAATTTTCAATTATCTCTTTATTGAACTCATTTGAACTTTTAGCAGCAGGATCATTAGCGATTCTGCAATTTCTACAAAGCCAATTTCGTTTTTTATCCCTAGTGAGTTTTCTGAAGCTGCTTTCACTGTATCCAACACAGAAGAAATGGCACAGTTTTTTACAGACAATACAGTCTAGTGAGTCACTGTTTTCTGCAATGGGTTCATTGCACTCTAGGCACTCTAATATGGAACTCATTTTATTTAATATTAGTTTACTTCACAAAGATTACAAATTGTTTATGTGTTGATAAAAGGAATGAGTTTCTAATCCACTAACACTTCTCACGACGTTAATAACAAATTTTTAATTTTTAGAAGCTTGACTAGCTAAAATTCAAAATATTTAGAGCAAGTAACTACCGATTGCGATGCTGACACGTTGACACATGTTTGATGAAGTAACAAAAGGTTTTATTTTTAATTTAAACTTTGAAAACGAATGTTGTCTTTTGTTTATATTATTTTGGATGGTTATTTCAAATTTTTAACGCAAATGCCAGGACGATAGGTAATTTTTGTTTTTTGTCTTTATATGTGAATGACCTGGAAGCAAGTTTGGGCAAAATTACATTTTAAATATTTTATAGAAGATTTCAAATTCTTAAATCATATATAAAATAATAAAATGGGGTATAATATATATATATATATATATATATATATATATATATATATATATATATATATATATATATATATATATATATATATATATATTGTTAAGTGTAAAAATTACAAGGCCCGAGAGGGATTGTAGTGCTATGAAGAAGAAGAAGAAAAGTTCTCACGGCAACTACACGAATGAAACGTGACATTACTTAATTGCATTTTTTTTTCTTTTAAAAATCTATGTAGGACACGGGTGCCCGTTGTCTGGTACAAGTAGCAGCATGCTTAAAAAAACACCGCGCTCAGCTCACTAGCTTTGCTTAACAACCACTTACGCGTGCTAGTTGAGCCACGAAGCTACACTACAAAATATTGGTAAGGCTTACAAGTATTTTTGGTCATTTCTCGATTGAATATTTCTTTTATTTAAAACGGATTTTATTTGAATACATATTGTCCATTATTATCTATGACCTTTTGCCATTTTTTGGGTAGAGCCGTTATTCCATCGGCGAAAAACTTGGCCGAGTGATTTTCACAGTCCCTTTTCGAAGTGGATTTTTTTTTCATTAAGGAAGTTTTGCAGAGACCGAAACAAATAGTAGTCTGATGGTGCAAGGTCTGGACTATACGGTGGATGCATCAAAACTTCCCAGCCAAGCTCTGTCAATTTTTGCCGGGTCATCAAAGATGTGTGGTGTGGTCTGGCATTGTCATGATGGAAGACAACGCCCTTTCTATTGATCAATTCTGGTCGGTTTTTTTGAATTGCTTGTTGCAATCTGATTAATTGCTGACAGTACAAACCCGAGTTGAGTGTTTGGCCAGGTTCTAGCACCTCATGATAAACAATTCCCTTCCAATCCCACCATACACACAGCATAACCTTATTTGGTGTCAATCCTGGCTTTGAAGTCATTTGTGATGATTCGCCTTTTTTTGACCATGATCTTGTATCTAACCCGTTTTTTATCGCCCGTAATGATTTGCTTCAAAAATTGCTCGATTTCGTTGCGTTTTATTAGCATTCGCAAATGGAAATTCGGTCGATCCAATTTTTTTGTATTGATTCATGCGGCACCCAAACGTCGAGCTTTTTTGTGTATCCAGCCTTATGCAAATGGTTCAAAACTGTTTGGCGATGGATATTCAGTTCCTAAGTAAGATTACACTACGTCAACAATCGAAACAGTTTTGCTTCAATAACACTACTCAAACAATTTACGGAGACCACCTTTCATCCAGCAACGAGTCTTCATGAATTCAGTAAGCCATACTACAATTCACTGAAAGGATGGAAGTCGTCATTCATAATATATCAATCATAATTGAACTCAGAGGAATAGTGTGCAATGTATGTAATATATGATGAGAAAATCGTCAAGAACTTTATTATAAAGGGATATTAAAAAATATAATTCAGAAATTATTTTCTAAATTTGAGAATATTAAGAAATGCAAATTGCAATTTTCTGAAATTCTATCAATAAGAAGTAAAAATTTAGTAAGCACTATTCGTTTTGAGATAAAATTGAACAAACGAAAGGTCATTCATACGAGTTATTAAGAATACCCATTTTATAGCAAACGACATGATTAAAACACTTTGGAATGACTTTTACAGTTTCAACATTCTACTGAATTCAAACAATTTATTCAAGTGTTCGAAATGTTATCTGAATATGCTTTCTTTGCAATTTAAGGAAATTTTAAATTTTTTAATCAGTCAATGAACTCAGAAGTTGTGGGGAAATGATAATTTTGTGGATAAATATGTTTAATCAAAGAAATATAAGAGGAGTCACAACATAAAGAATATGATTTATCTCGATTTTCAGGGCTTTGTCAAAAAAATTTTACAAAGAACTACTAGCTTCGGGTTTTGTCGATTCGTCCGTCTGTCTGTACGTCACAGAAAGTTCCCTTAGAAACTTAGAAGCTAGAAAGCTCGAACTTTGTGAAAAAGTCAAAAATGGTAGTCTCTCAAAAGCTTAGGTCTTATCAAACATTTCAAAATTTTTTAACGGGCGTCTCTCCTTATGCCGGAGTGGAGTATTGATTAGAACTTTCAGAATCTGAAATAAAAAAGTCATTTTATGCACCAGGGTCCAGGGGAGGCAAAATGTACGAAAAATTTGTGTCCGTCCCCCTGGAGTTTACACACCTTTGAGCCGAAAAATCTAAAAAAAAACTACGGAGGTAGGTTTGTATTAGTACAAGGGCAAAAATTACCACAGAAATCAAAAATCACTCAACTTCGTTAATAATAGTAGGATTTGTAAATTTTTTTTCGTTTTGCTAGTTTTGAAGCAGGTGGATCCCTCTTCTGGCGTGAGGGGAGAGAGGAAGAGGAATCACCAGACAAGCGATTCCCCAGCCCCGACTGCTGTGAGTAACTTTTATCTTTTCGGAATGCCCGAATATAATGTGCCACCCGGTTCTATTTGTCAATCGATTCGAGCATCACCGCGACTATACTATCTGGGTGCGCTCTCCCGTCTCCTGTAGAGGTCCCGTTGCAGCCTGTCCCACCTTTTCCACGCAAAAACATGCAGCTTCCTCTCCGGGGTAAAACCGACAATTGGACCGTGATTTCCCAATCTTGTGCAAGTAAGACTGAAAACATCCCCGCCCGCTCAAAAGCTGGGTTAGATAGAAAATCAGTATCACCATGCCTTCGATTTAGCCATGGTCTTAGATCCGGGATGAGGCGCGTGACCCATCTTACTTTCGTGCAATTCGCCCAAGACTGCTGCCAATCGTTGAGTTAGCACGCAATCATCTATTTCGCGTCCTCGCGGGTAAAAAGTCAACGATACCCTTTAAGTCCTTAAAATTTCATAGTTATGTAGACTAAGATAACAAAATTTTAAACAAATCAGATTATACATAAGGGGGTTAGAGCCATTCTAATTGCATAGAAATACAAAAACAATAATACGTGTCGATGGTTAATGCAAACTTCAAATCGACACTCTTATTTCCTTCAGATTATCACGAACATTTGAGGCATAGTGCTTAATTTTAACATGCCCAATTGGCCAAGCACTTTAAAAAATGATTTGAGCTGAAACAGAATGGCGGCTGTTATGTACTGTTGCGAATTCCGGCGTACCGGCTTTCTCCCATTCGCAACTTCCAATTGCCGCCGTAACATCGCGACTTTCCTTTGGGCACTCATCCCTTTTCCTCTGTGTATTTATTTATTTTTATTAACATTTTACCAATTTCCCTATAATTTTTAATTCCCCATCACCTCAATCTTACCCTCTTATCCTATTTTTAATGACAAAAAAAAAATAGTGATATAATAATAATTTTAATTTTCCCACTAACAACCCTCCCGTTCTTTACTTCCGATTACAAAATTTCGTTTGATACATTTTCCCTAGCAAAGCTGATTCCTTCCTTCATACTAACTAATTTTATTCATTATTTTATTTTTCCTACTATCATAAATTCATTCACGTTTCTCTACTAACAAATTTCATTTTCATGCTCATCAAGAAAGATGCATAGTCGAAGTTGCTAATTCGATGAATAGGAAATCAACAGAAGGTGGCTCCTTTGGTAGCGGCATGGATCCGTGGTCCGCTGGGACCCTGGGTTCAAGTTCCCCGAGCGCAGGAAAATACTCTTTTTAGAATATCGGCAAAAGCAATTGTTTCCGTATATGTATGATGATTTGCATCTAACCAAACGCTATCATGGTTATGCAAATCGCAATATATGCAAAATGGAAATTGTTGCGGTTGTCGATATGTAAAAAGATGTGTGGGTAGCGGAATCGAAGTGTAATGAACTTCGATTACGTTACCCAGATGCGGCAGTGGTAATTTGGGAAGGAAAGGATTGCGGGATTGGGTTCTTGGATTTGGGGATTCGGTTTTTGGCTTGCAGGGAGAGCATAGTTCATTTGCGGTTGCGGGAAAAGTTTTTGGAGTGGAATTTGTGCCAAAAAGTCTTGTTTTAAGATTCGGGAAGTGAATTTTCAATTCACACAAAATTATATGTTCAAGTAATATTAGATTTTCATTTCTTAAAATGACCTCCCCCTTGCCCGTCCTTTCCTTTCGTGTTAGTTACTATATGTAAGGTGGCTCAGCACGAGCAGAGGGTGTCCCGAAAGTCCCACGACACGACTGAGCACTAGCAGGCCACAATATGCCACCTCGAGTTACTCACCCCTCTGCTAGAAACATAAAGTCTGCAGCTGCGGTGACTTCCGTGGCTTAAGAAGGAAACTCTGCATCTTTTGGATAAATTTGAATGAACGCATGAGAGCTGTCAGAGTATACGTTGCATTAAAAAGTGATGCCAACTTAAAGTTCTATACCTCTAAAAAACATCCTTTAAATTCCAAAATTTGAATATTATGTCAAAAGACACCAACGAAATATACCGGAAATATATACTGGTGGTATATATTTCCGGTATATTTCGGTAGTGTCCCATAAATTCTATTCGTAATAAAATGGCAAACCAAATTAACCATAAAACGCTTGACCGCTGCCATACCATAGCATTAAAAAGTGTTGCCAACTTAAAGTTCTATACCTCTAAAAAACAAGTACCATATTGGATCAATAATTCAAGTTATCGATTTATGCCATCAGAAAATTAGTCTCGAACCCTAGGATGTTTACAAAGCCCTTCTGCTAGAAGCCTTCTCCTGCTTACTTGACTCGTTTTTTGTTTATTTCACAGACGATTGTCCAGTGAAATATCTAAGCGAATGGTCTTAATGAGATCTTTCCATAGAGACAGATCTTTCCATAGTAGACAGACCTACGCTCATGTCAGAAGGGTTGTGTACTCAACTTACAAAATGCAGTAACCAGCAACGAATATAATCAAGAAACATGTCAAAGAGAATTTCATTGGAGAAAATGTGAAATTCGAGGATCATACTATTATTAACAAAGTTGAAATAATTATGACTTCTGAGACAATTTTATTGGAGAAAATGTGAAATTCGGGGATCATACTATTATTAACAAAGTTGAACGAATTTTGACTTCTGAGGTATTTGTTATTGTTATACCCATAAATATCTCCCTTGATAATTTTTTCAGATTTTTTTGATAACATTTTTCATGTATTTCCCCCCCTGTGCCACCACTGAAGCAAAAACTGTCAGTTTAAGAACTGTTTTGGAAACTCTCATAAAGAACTTTCATTTGATACTCATATCGGCTACCTTCGATGAAATTTTTTTTTTCAGGGGTCATTCCCCTGTACTGTAATCATCGATTCATGGCCTATTTTTTCGAACCCTAGAATGGTTGCAAAGCCCTTTTGCTAGGAGCTCTCTCCTGGCTCTTCAACTTGCTTCACCTATGAGTATTAATTGTAAGCACTCATATTCAGTCATTCATTAAATTGAATCAAATGTTCAAAGCATGCACCTTAAACGTTGAAGTTGGGGAAAAATTACTCAAAATAATTCAATCTTCGCATTTAAAAAGCTACTATTTTGCTTTACGATTACTGATACCACTAACTGAACTGATTCTCAAAGATATTGATGATACCTATCATTCCTGAAAATTTCATGCAAATGCTGGCAAAGCTGTAGTGTCTAAGTCGATAAAAAGCGCATATGGTTCCACAGTAATATGCCGCATATTGCTTTATAGTAATACAGGAAGATTCAAATTGCTATAACTTCGTGAAATACTATTCGATCTTTATGAAAATTTCAGAAAAAATGAATGTATGAGTCATCTGTGTGCTGAATTTCATTGAATTTAAGGGTACTGTTAAGATTTTATTCAAGAAAACATAAAATTTATAAATTATACTATTACTAACAAAGTTGAGTGATTTTTGACTTCTCATGTATTTGTTGTTGTTGTACTCATATAGGCCTATATTAATGATTTTTTTCCAATTTTTCGGATGAAAGGTGTCCAATCACGAGGGGGGGGGGGTCGTAACGCGAAAAGTTCGTACATTTCCCCTTCCGCTGCCCCCCTTGGTACCGATAAGGCAACTTTAAGACTTGTTTTGAAAAGATCTCATTGAGACCTTTTCAATGACACCCTACTCGACTACCAATGGTGGAAAAAATTCTTTTAGGGGTCAGCTCCCAATATGGGGAGACCGCTCTGAAAAATTTTTCCACCCTTGAACTTTCAAGAAGTCACCACTTCTGACCTTTCAACAAAGTTTCATGGCAGTAGCCTCTATAGTTTCGGAGAAAAAGTGCTGTGACATACAGACGGACGAACAGACGGACACAGGTCGTGATAGCAATAGGGTTTTCTATTTTAGTACAAAACCCTAAAAACGATTAATCTTAAAAACGAACATGACAACATCATAATAATATAAAACCATGTGTAAACTCAATGAAAACTGAACACAAATGCTAAATACCATACCCTAAAATTAAACGTTTTTGTTTATTTGTTTTTTTTATGTTGGGGCAAAATGGCTGTTTCAGCCACTCTTTCGCGCTCAGACCTTGGTTAATTGCAGTCGATAACCCCATATATCAGACCCCACTATGTTCACATACATAAGGCATGGTTATCTCATTCTCTTCAAAAAACTGTTCGCAAATAGGGTCTTCGGCAATATATAGTATATATATATATATATATATATATATATATATATATATATATATATATATATATATATATATATAATCTTTACAGATGAGTACAAAGGAAATTGTGCCCTGTAATCAATCCAACTAGAGTTCTACACTGATTTCTACTGAATTTAAGTAAGAAACATGTTAACCTCTGATTTGAATCTTTTACCAAGGATTCTAAGGATTTATAAAGTCTATGGCCGTTACATCCCCTTCAAGACTCCGTCAACGTCTTCAGCCAGAAGTTTATTTTGTTAATGATATGAGAGCTGAGGACTCCTATACCGGGTTCCAGGGTCTAGGACAAGGTCACAAAGCTCTTCTTCGCTAAAGCGTCAGATTCGCAATTACACTCGTACTCTCTATACTCTAGAACCCAGAAAAGCCTGAACAAAGTGTGTCTCCCAACAGAATTTAGTTCATTCATGGATAATTTTCGATATTACTTTACGTCCCGAGAAGGCAAGCAGTACCGCCTGACTATCATTGCAAAAGTTGATTTCCTTCTAGTTCAGTATACGCTTCTGCCTAAAACACAGAAGCAGCATTCGTGTTTGTATCGGTATCTGGATGTATTGATTTAAGAATCATCCTGTTACAGTTTCCGTCGTCCAGGTAGTTATGTCTGCTTCACTGAATGGCAATTCCGAATGTGTCCTGTCTAGAATTCTGATAAGAAACATTCTATAAAAATTAAAATTAAACGTAGTAGGCTTTCTGACATGCTCAGAAAGTCTTTACATCATATAGATCGGTTACAAAACCCTCTTGGTTACTGTGCACGCTCATGCTATTTCATTTAAATATAACTTCAAGGAAAATCAAATACATCCTTTGACAAATTTTCACCCTTAATAGATTCTTTATTACAAATTGAACGACTCAACCTTAATATAGGGTTATCCATTTTACGCTTGGGAAAGTAAAGCTAAAAAAAACACATAAAATATTCAGATGGAAACAACATTTTTTATTCAATATAAAGATTGAACCTTGCCATTGTACATAATTATATATAGAATTCAAATGTTCTGCACGGGACCTCTTACAGGCCTCAATCCTTTTCAGGTAATTTTCAATGACTTTTCGGCACATTTGCGGCAATATCTCGGCCATAACTTCACGAATATTGGTTTTCAATTGCTCAAGATTTCGAGGATTGTGCGCGTAAACACGATCTTTTGCATAGCCCCATAAAAAGAAATCCAAAGGTGTTAGGTCGCAGGATCTTGCGGGCCAATTGACATCACTCAACCTCGAAATTACGCGTCCTGGAAATTTCTCTTGCAAAAGTGCTCGATTAGCCTGTGTTGTGTGGCTTGTGGCCCCGTCCTGTTGGAACCACATGTTCTCCAGATTATAATCTTCAATTTCTCTCCAACAATAATCGGTTAACATCCGTCCATAGCGGTCAGAATTGACTGTAATGGCTCTTCCTTGATCGTTTTCAAAAAAATACGGACCAGTAACACCACCAGACCATAATGCACACCAAACGGTCACTTTTTCCGGATGCAAAGGCCTTTCTGCGATCACCTGAGGATTTTGAGAGCCCCATATGCGGCGATTCTGTTTATTTACGTAACCACTGAGCGAAAAATGAGCCACATCAGCCTTTGTTCGAAAAATCGTTATCAATGACTTGTTGTTCAATCACCCAATTCGCAAACATTCTGCGTTGAGTATGGTCTTGAGGCTTAAGTTCTTGAGTGAGTTGGATTTTGAATGGATGGAGATGCAAATCCAAATGCAAAATCCGCCACAATGAGCCGTAAGACAAGCCCAAATGTTGAGCACGTCGAGGAATCGACCAATCCGGGTCTTCCTCCACACTTTGAGCAACGACTGCGATATTTTCAGCAGAACGAATGTTGCGATGATGCACAGGCCTTGCAATATCAATAACCGACCCAGTCTCTTCAAATTTTCTCACTGTGTTTGAAATTGTTTGCTGTGTAGGTCGATTATGTCGACCGTAATCGGCTCGTAAAGCCCTAAATGTTGATACAGCAGAATCACCATTTTTATAAAAAAAATTTATAATTTTAACGTGTTCTTCGACTGTTAAACGATCCATATTTCTAAATGGCAAACCTTCAACTAAAAAAAACACGCTTTGGATGACGTTTAATTCTGACTACCATGAAATGTAATAAATAAACGATTATATTAAATACTTGGTCCAGGTATTGCTCATACTAACAATTAAATTTATTTACACATGTAATATTTATACTTTTTAATGCGTGGCATGCTTGTTGAAATCAGTTCGAACCTGCAGATAATCTCAAAGTAGTGCACTACAAAAATCAAAAGATTAATATTCTCTGTTTAATCAGTGTGGCTGAAAATGATTCTCCCAAAAATAAAAAATAAAGCTGTGCAAACAATATACACAAATTGGCTTGCTCTGCCACCGAAAAATGTTTCAAACGAAATGTATTCACATGTTTTACGCTTCATTTGCGAATAGGCTCTATCATAATCTGCATGTAGGAGGCAATATGGTGGGCGTAGATAAAAAATAAAAAAATAACAAAAGTACTACACCATCCAATTTTCTTATGGTACTTGCT
Organism: Odontomyia ornata; assembly: GCA_963969285.1. Lineage (NCBI taxonomy): Eukaryota > Metazoa > Arthropoda > Insecta > Diptera > Stratiomyidae > Odontomyia > Odontomyia ornata. The sequence goes on along the minus strand of OZ017739.1, from coordinate 289,185,826 downwards.
CTACCGTCATACAGTACATTAACAATAGCACTGTACATATTCGTATATATAGTGTATACGTACAGCGTAAATAATGCGAACGAAAACGGCGGTGGTGGTTGTTGCAGATATTTATATTTGGCTGAAAAAAATACGTACCCCAAGAAACAGCATGTTAATGATAAGCTTATTTATACGTACCGCAATGATACACATACAAATTTTACCTTGAAAACATTTTCGCGTTGGTCGATATAATTAGTGGCGTACTAAGTAGTAGAAAATCGATATACAATGCTGTGACGCTTTATGAAAATTGTATTTATTTCATAGCTTTCGCAAAACATTTAATGTTTAATTATTTGTTAGTTATTCATGAGGGTTGTTGAGCATTTACCACATGGCATATTTTTTGGCTTAAAGTAAAATTTATTCAATTTTTTATTTCAGAAACCGTTGATTTAAGCCCAATACAATAAATATAAAACACAGTAAAAACAGTCTGAGCAATTTGCACAATCGGTTTCTCGATTAAAAAACAATTTAAATTTCATAGAACCTATTCTAAGGTGTTTACTTTATTCAAGAATCAAATTTGCATTGGTTTCAAGCTCTTGAGTAGGATCACAAAATGATTTCTTCTAATTCGCAATGTTTTTTAATCACTTTCGGAGTAGTTTGTAGATTGAATAAATAATGGTGACCAGTTAATTTAATACTTTGTACTATTTTTTCTATTGTTTGCAATCTTCACTGGACAATCTATGTTAGGTATGATAAATCGTTTGAACTCAACCACATTTATTTGTTAGCAGCGTTCAACTTTACGGATCATACTCGCATCTATCAATGCGCACTTGCATAATGTTCGTTGCGGTTTCATACTTAACATTTTCCAGAATGAAGCTCTTCCGAAGTCTTTAGGCGAAGCTCTACATTAATAATGAAATCCAAAGCCAAATCAAAAGGCCATTTGGCAATGTAGTCTAGTCCTTCGAATGATATTCAGAATTATCTTTCATAAACTTGTGAATAAATATTTAGTTTACAACTTCAGTTTGAGCAAATCACCAACAATATGTTAAGTATGATTCGCTTCTGAGGAAATATCTGTACAAAGCTCTTAGCTAAATATAAAGTTCGTACAACTAACAACAAAACTTTGCCGAAGAACTTTGCCTTTGAATAGTTTAATTGAAAAGTTCCTGAAATAGTCAACACAAAGCAGACATATCTGCTGACACGCTAATGGGGCATGGTCGTGTGTTCACTGCATTTGGTCTATTTGAATGCATTCCAATTGTTCTTCAAACTCAGATGGTATCACTCGTATATACGAGTATGTGAGAATGAATTATGAATTAACCCACTAGACTATATACGAGTACGAAACTTTTGACGCCAACATTTTATATCTTTTTTTTTGAATTTACAGATTCATATACATACATATATAGACATGTATTATAAAAACATGTGTTCTTATATCTCGTGCCAAAAATTTCTTTCAGCTGAACAAATTTTTCCCCGGGAGCCACATGCTACCTCATTGTGCAATCGACAGTGGATGAATTCATCATTTTAGTGCCAAATACTCGAAATTTGAATGCACTTGTGCTGAAAAATTGCAGGTTTTCTTTCAATATTATTTTCTCTCTGATGTATTACCAAGCGGATATTTAAAAATGATAGTTGATGATTGCGTAACTCTAAATGTTTTGCAAATAAAATAGTTCGGAAAAGTCCAGTTTTCTCCAATTTTACCCTGCATTCATATGTAACAAGACTTCCCCTAAATTTACCACCAACATTGATTAGCTTAACCACTTACAAAAAGCCCACAATTAATGGTTTAGTATGCGGGGAATCTATTTATAGCTGCCACAATTTGTAAATTCATCGTACTACTAGAGGAGCTCATTCATGCTTTTGCTGCGACATCGAAAAATTTGAATTACCGAGAGATATATTACTATATGAGTTTCTTGAGAGCTCCCCAACCTTGAATAAGGTAACTGATTTTTTTTATTGTTGGATAGTAATAAAGATGATCTTATTAAAAAAAATTTTGGAAAAAAATAAAGTAAAAACTGACTTCGAAACACCCTGAAAAGGGTAAGATGAATTTCATAGAATCGGTGCCAAAACTGTTTTCCCCCGTTTATTTATTTGATTCAACATACTGTTAATCATTATATTCATTTATTTATTTAATTTATTTCACCCTTTTCATGGCATATCAAATTTCCTTTTTGTTTATTTTTTTTTCTAAATATTTTTTATTTCAGAATTTTTAGAGAGTGATTTTATATCTACAAGAAAAGTTTCCTAAGCGCCAAAATCATCATTATCTATACAGGAAAGATGTGCATAAAAATATGGATTCAAAATATTCTGCCAAAGATCATTTTGATACATATAAAAGTTTATCCATATAAGCTGGTCATGAACCCACCCTTTTTCCCTAAGAACGGATATTTTTCCCAATATTGAGGATACATTTTCTCCAATATTGAGGATACAAATTCATTGAATCGTTGAAGTACACAAGAAATTCATAAGAATACGTTAAAAGATTTTTTTTGACTAAAGTATCTTCTATTATGTTATCGCTGCATCACCATTTTATGCATATTAATCCAATAGCCGCAATCAAAGAATTCAATATGCAACCTCAATCAAGATATATCACCAAGTCACAAAAAGCTTCTTATTAACCCTAACATTCGTTTACCTTTTCTCTGTACCCTTTGTCTTTATAAATGCTTTCATGAAAACATTGTGCGATAGTTTGGTGAAAACTCAGCTATGTATTTTTATCTTTAAATTTAGGATTAGGCATACAAAGAAAAAGTATGGGGAAAAATATTCGAGTGAAGCTGACAAACTTTGCGGTTACCGCCGATCTTTAGTATGGAAACCAATAACATTAACTTTCAGGACAAATAATGTATAAAGGTACTTCCTTGTTGAAAGAATGAATGAACTTTATAAGAAAATAATTTTCAAATAGCGATCAATTCTATACTTTGCAGTTATACAATCTTTATTATTTCTTGAAGAGATTTTGAAAATCTTACAAATAATATCTTTATCTAAGAATCATCATATCATTTTTAATTTTTAGCCAAAGGACGAATGCTAAGAGGAAAAGCATTCATAAAATTTTCCTCCAAAGATATTGCTCTAGTTTATGTACTCGTATCTTAAGTTATAGAATTTAAGCTACATTTCGAATTGATTTATTGGTTATTTGCGATAAAATTAATTGACTAAAATGTACGGTTGATTGAATATATTAAAGATACTGCTCCTTTTCATCATCCGTATCAAAAAATCCTTTATCATATTCTTGAAGATTTGTAAAATAAAATGGAATTATTTCATAAGAAAGTGCATTAAATTCATTTTTTCAATTTTTCAACTTCCCTCTACCCTATTTAACTGTTAATACAGGGTCTGTATAATAAGTAACCGGACTAAGCCTGCCCCGTGCCGTCAAAGCGTCTGCTAACCGGTATCTGGTGCTGTAGTGGTGGTGGGGGTCTAGGTAAAGGGAACCGGGCTGCAGCAGTTGCCTCCAAGCGCTTGGAGAGATAGCATCGAGCGAGAGCGGAGTGCGTGTTCAGTAACGTCGTCGGAGTGAAAATGGAGCGTACGACCGACCAACCGAACCAGAGTTTTTTAACCACGTTATAACAGGAGACGATACGTGGATTTCGAATACGATCCTGAGACGAAGCGGCAGAGTTCGAGGTGGCACACACCGGCGTCACCTCGACCGAAAAAAGCGCGCATGAGCAAATCGAAGGTGAAGTCGATGCTCATTGCTTTCTTTGACGTGAAAGACATTGTTCACAAGAGTTTGTGCCACCCGGCCAAACTGTAAACGGCCAGTACTACAGAGAGGTGCTCCGTCGACTAACCGCCCGGGGTCGCCGAGTCCGTCCGGAGATTGCCGATTCGTGGATCGTCCATCACGACAATGCTCCGTCGCACACCTGCCTGCTCGTCACCGAGCAGTTGGCCAAACTGTCGAGGAAAACGTTGCCACAGCCTCCTTACAGTCCGGATATGGCACCAGCGGACTTCTTTCTGTTCCCCAAGATCAAGAGACACCTTAAGGGGACGCAGTTTGGGACTCTGGAAAACGTTCAACGTGCTACGACGAGGGCTCTAGACAGCATCGAGGTTGCCGACTTCCAGGAAGCGTTCGGGGATTGGAAAATCCGGTATCAGCGTGTTATCAACTCCAATGGGGACTACTTTGAAGATTTCTAAAGAAAAATTGTACATATTTTGCCAATAAAAAATTTCCTGAGGTCAGTCCTGTTACTATTCAGACCCTGTATTTGCAGAGTCCTTCAAAGGAATACAATTCTATGCCGTTACGTTTAAGTTCAATATGTTTTCCTTCATTTGAAATATCTAAATCAAAATCCTTTTATTTGTTGATCAGTCGTGCTGAAAAATCGAGCAGTAAGTCGGAAATTTTCTTGTTTTAATGGCCTTTAAAATAGGATCTAATAGAAAGTAAGTCTTACACTTTGCCGAAAACAGGGCGGTTCTCTCTATACTCATTCAAAATTTATGCATGAATGCGTGAAAAAATCATCAACACCAAAAATATGTGGATCAAACTGATAACCTTCCCACCTTTGGAAGTTGGTTAAAAAAGGGTTAAAGCTTTGGGAAATAGTAAATATATTAACTGAAGCTGAAAGTTGTCCGCATTGAGTGTACTCATTTCATATTTGCTTAAAAATGTTTGATACTAAGTTCAAATGAAGCAGCCTGCGTGGTTAGAGTACTCGCTGCGTAAGCCGAAGGTCACTCGCTCGAATCCCGTTGGTGAGGACGAGAATAATTTCGAGTAATTCTTCGGACTTTTGACTATAAGCCCGTTCAGTTATTAGAAAATATCGCAGGTGGGTGGGCGGCCGGACAGCCAAAGCGTGGTACTGACTATACCACCACCTTGAGTGTCGATATAATAAGACATTCTAATTATCTTTAAGCGAAGGCCCAAATGGGGCTGTAGTGCTAAAGCAAAATAAAAAAGTTTACATGAAACCCGTTCAAACGACGTAATATGATCAAGGGAGGACTCACTCATACAATTTGTGCTGCTGGGGACCTATCTCCTCGGTAGTACGGTCTTAAAGCAGAACGCTCCACCACTGATGCAATTGCAGAGGTGGTAAACGCGATTAAAAAGCCGGATGCACATAGCCGTACCAAGAGACGGCTCGTTTTGTTGGCGATACTTAATGTTTGGAACACCTTCAACCCTTCTAGATGGTAGGATATTCTTGATATGCTGAAAATCCCTTTTCAATTTCCAGAATATCTGATGCGGGTTTTGAGGGACTAGTTGAAGGACCGAAGCCTGCTTTATATAATCCAGGGCCGATGAAGGATGCAATTTACATCGAATGTTGCTCAAGGATCTGTCTTATGTCTAGTCTCGTGGATCATATCGTACAATGGGCTACTGATACTAAAGCTACCAGATGAATTGCACCTGATCGGCTATGCGGATGATGTTACGGCACTAGTTGCTGGACGCACCCTCGAGCAAGCGCGACTTAGATAATGCTTCGGGTGAGGGGCTGGATGACTGCTCGTGGGTTTATTCTAGCACTGAAGAAAACTAAAGTGGTTATCCTGACAAAGATGAGAGTCCCCAGAGTCAGGATAATCAGTATTGGGTAAGTGCTGCTTGAATCGAAACCATCACTAAAATACTTGGGGTTATTGAACGACTCGAAGATGAATTTCCCTGAACAAATCAGGGTAACGGCTGCTAAAGCTGCTTGCGTAGTATCGGCTTTGAGTCGACTTACGACCAACGTAGGGGGACCCAACCCATTAAGACTTTTGATTTGATCCGTAGAGTCAGTGCTACTGTAGGGAGCAGAAATATGGGGTGACGCTTTCAGCAAGGAGCTGTACCGAACATACTTAGCACAGGTACAGGGAAGAGGACCATTGAAGATTGCATCTTCATGACCGTGAGTATCTGATTCGGCAGTGCTAATAATTGGAGGCGTAATACCTATCGCCCTCCTTGCTAGAGAGCGCCATACTGTCTACCTACGTTGAAAAGAAGATAGAAGGGATTCAGCTGTCAGCAAGGAGAGATAACGCACACTCAATGATTGGCAGCAGTCCTGGGTGAACAGCACAAAGGGAAGATTTGCGACCTTAGCTCAATCGAACGCACGATAAGACTGACTTCTACCCGGCCCAGCTCTTGACCGGGTATGGATGTTTTCAGGTTTAGTTGCATAAGCTTGGTAAGTCGCGGTCCCCCGACTGTAGGGTATGTGCAGGAGAGAAAAACGATGTCTATCACATAATTTTGCATGCAAAAGTTTGCACAGGCTGCGCCAAGAACTCTACAGGGGAAAAAGAAAGCTCTCCCCTGATAGTCTAATTGAAGAGATGCTTGCACCAGTTGACACATGCAACCATGTGGCACATGATGCTCGGGCAATCCTAAAAGATAAAAAGGGCTCACAGCAGCCGGGGAGTTCAAGGTTGGGGATTAATTTTCTAGCTCTAACTAATGGAGGAACCTCCCATCCTAAAGGTGCCCCACGGCGTAGCAAACCGAGGCTTAGCCCAAAGTAATCTGTCAAACGGTTGCAGACTCTGTTCCCAGGTTGACAGGGTAGGTGTCTGGTATCTAAGAGCTCCACATATAGTGCGTAAATAGCTTTCACCTCCCAATCACAAAAAAAAAAACCTATAATAGAGGGCTAAGCACATCGATGAGACCCTAATAAACCATGAATGTATGAACGGACAACGAGCTGTTGAGGAAGTGGAAGCGGCAAAGAAGATCGTGGTAAAACAGACCCATTAGTACTGCATTTCGGCTCAGGAGAAATGATTGGTTCAGCAATGGAGGTCAGGATCATCACCATCTATCGTGCGACAACCTAAGTTGGGCTTTGGATTCTAGAATTAATCTCCTCCAATCATCGCGGTTCTGCGACCTCGTCCCCTAGTTGAATGAGTGCCAGGATGCGCAATACAAAAATATAGAGTATCTTTGAACAGAAACACCATGACGAAGAGAGAAGGTTATTAAAAATGCCTAACATGGCGAATAAGCTAATTAGAAATAAGAAAAGAAAATTTTGTGACGAGTAACTTAAAAACATGAATCAAAGTTAAGGGAATAATAATGCAATACGAGCCTATAAAATAGTCAAAAGCTTATGATGATGGATATAAGTCGAAGACCACATTCTGTTCAGAATAAACTAGTCAGATATGCAAACAAGTTTAATGTAAGACGGATTTTACCATTAAAACACCTCTTTAACACCGGAGCCAATAGCCACCTCTGAAAAACTCGCACTAATCCCCTCAACTCTTCAAGAAAATTAAAAAAAAAAACTAGTATTGAAGAGATTCTTTCAGCTCAAAAATTGGGAAAACGGTGTACAGAATTCCAGCCATTACAATACGAGTACATGATAGTAAGGGAAAATGACGCGTGAGTAGAGCTCTTTCATTAGTTCTCCGTCTAAAAACAGGAGATAAATTACGGTGCAGAAACTATGCCAGCATATTGCTATTTCGGAAAGTATATAAAATACTCACCATGAAATCACATGACTGGATTAGAACTTATGGCAACAAATATCAAGGTCACATTAGAGGTCAACGATTGACCAAAGGTTAACGGTAAAGTAGGTGCTTGGAACACTTTACATTGACGTTCATCAAATTATTTTGGCAGCCAAGCCAGTTGCCATCTAAGAGAAAGAGAAGAGGAGTGAGTCTAGCCGTGTAAAACCCTGTATGTGAGTCCCGATATTTTTCTTTTAGAGGCAGCTTTTGCGAGGAGAATGAAATCATTCGAAACATCAAAATTTTGTTTACTTCTTCGTGTATTCATCGTAGTCAATCTGTGGAAAGTTCCATTTTCCCGCGATTTTCTGGAAAACTGTAGTGAATATTTAGTGGTGAACACAATACTTACCGTTCCGGCCAGTTTCACTCGATACATAGTAAAACTTTATTAAAACAACTGACTTAAAGGTTAGCAAATTACCTTGCGTTGTTCGGTGCCATGTTGCCCAAATTTCAATAGAGGTTCGAGTGAAAAGTTGTACTTTAGGTTAAAATTTAAAAGTTTTGTGGATTTGAAATCTCGAGAAAATTTTGTTCTGGTATTTCCAAGTTATGAATTAGAAGAAAATTGTTCGAAAATATTTACAACGTTTTGTTTTGATTACTTCATATTTTAACGCAAATCCAGTGGCTTAAATCAGAAGCGGCACGAAATTGAGGCATTTTTTAAGGGGATTATAATTTATCGTAATTTTTTATCATTTCAGAATTGTGAATGATATTAATATAAAAATGGAATCGTATCGAATCCTTAGAATACATAGAGTTGAAACGTTCCCAAGTGCTCAAAGATCATTTCAAAGAGAACCACATCATTCATCTAGCATAAATTTATAAGAAGTCATAACTGCAAAAAAATGTATGATTTCTATTTTTAAATTAATATTCCCACAAAATAAAATATCTATTCTTAGACTCGATGTGGAGTTGAATATATTAACATTTCTACAGCTACTTTTGGACATGTAAGTATATTTTATGTTTGATTAAAATGCCAATTTATTTATTTATTTTCATTTCAGAATTCAAATTCAGAAATTAAGCTAAGCTTCTAATTGTGTGGTTATCAAACAATCCCTTCAGTTTTGGCGAATAAGTCAATTGTTCCGGAAAGTGTAAGTGTCATTTAGTTGCCGGCACTTTACATTTAACACCCTCAAATTTAGGACTCTTTGACCGGAAATGACAAAATCACCAATAATCGTTATCCGAATATTTTAGTGGGATCTAAACGGAATTTGGAGAGCGTATGAATTTCTTATACTAAACTTAAATGTAAATTTTAATCCACTCTATTCCAGAATACGCTTTTGCCGAAGCCCATGATACCTTTTAATCTTTTGTTTAATATCGTCATGATGATTTTCCTGTTATAGATTCCTGTTGATTCAAGCTCTTCAGCGGCAACGATGTCTATGGGAGGCTTTGAAAGTGTAAGTTTAATATATGATACGTAGCATCAATTATGAGTCTGTGTGGCCTAGTGGTAAGAGCACGCATAAGCCGAAGGTCCTAGGTTCAAATCTCGTTGAGAACAACGTGATATAGTTCAGGAGATTTTTCGGACAGACAACGAGTGTTCACTCAGTGGTGATATGTACTGATTTAATCAGAACATATCATAGCTGAGCAGGCACACGTGCGCATTGTACTGACCAAACCAACTTCCAAAAAATCAATACGATCATGAAAATGAGATACTCCAACTATCTCTAAGCGAAGGCCCGAGAGGGGCTGTCGTGCTACAAAGAACAAGAAGAAGCAACAATTATAACATTTTTTATGCAGACTTCAAAACGAAAAAAATTAACAGGAGATGGTTCATTTGGCTTGCAGTATTAATGTAAATTTAAATATATCACCTAAAAGTTGAACATAATAATATTAACAATAGTATTTTACTAACGTATTCCACGTGAACGTCGTGTGTGATTTCTTCTTTTCAGTTAGGATGGTAATTCAATGCTAATTTTTTTCCAAAAAGGCGAAAAACATCAATCAAGGATTCCTTCAGTGAGGATCCAAGCGTTTTTTTTTTAGAAAAGGTGTTATTCACTGAGTACAAACAATATATGATCATAAGTGGTCACTATTGCTCTCTTTTAAGTTTGTTCTTCAAAAAGTACCTCAACTTCAGGTATTATTTTATGTCTAAAATAAGTCAGAAAGATATTTTATTGTCCGAAAACTGAATCAAACAATTCTCTTTTACGGTATGTAAGAAACAAATATTCAACAGAAGAAATATTGCCATTAATATTATTGTATCACTTAAATATCAACATCAATTCAAACGGCCTGGAAATAACTCTGAATAATTTACATAGCATTTTGATTTGGCTAAAGAGTAAGTGGGCTAGTTACGAATGTATCCTGTATGACATTTATAAATTATTATCAGATTAATGTTCAATGATAAGCATGAAGTTGATTGGAGTCTGTTGAAAAATATACCTCAGAAAACGAAACGGTTGATCTTCATGGTCTTATTCGAATTTTTCAATAATTTCTAAAAAATCATCTTCATTGATTGCACTTTAATTACTTATCAAATTATTCTTAGGAAACGTATGAGAAACTAATAAAATATGTAAATTTATTTTTAGTCAAATATTTTCGGCATGGCGCTATCAATTTGAATTTTCTCGCCATATGATTAGATTTGCCCCTCTTCTGCTGAGCCTACCCATGCTTTAAGCCACTACCACTAGAATGAAAGGAGACTTAAAAATACATAGCTGACATTCGGAATTTTTTTGAGCTATCATTTGTTCCTTTTCTTCCCTCCCCAAGGTTGTTATCTACTGTATTGACATAAAGATTATATTGAATAAAGATACAGGGTGTCGCAAAATTAATCATCTAATGCAAATGCATCGTACGTGAATTATATTTGATATTTGTGAACTAGACAGCTGCAGTGAAGGTCCAGGTGCTGTACTGCAGGTGTCTACTCCACAAATATCAAATATGATTCACGTACGACGCCATTTGCACTAGGTAATTAATTTTACGGCACCCTGTATTTACATTTAGAGTATCCTCGGTGCCTTTAGCTTTTATCATATTTCAATTCATAATTTGGTTTAAATAAAGGTTATTTTCAATTTAATTAGGTTTTGCGAAGGTTAAGAGCCTAAAAATGTTCCAATAACCTCATTCAAAACTAAATGTCATAAATTTGATAGTTTTGGTTTTGTAATGCTCTGAAAATAGTTCAAAAACTCAAAATAGCAAAAAATAAAATAAGCTTGAAAAGGGCTTAAAAAATAAATATGTGTTTTGCAGGAAAAAGCGATACAAATATGAGTTTGGCCTAAAAATGAGCAATGTATTAATTGATAAACCGTAGAAGAGGTACAGGCAGCCATTCGTGGTCTCAAAAAGAACAAAGTTTCTGAAATCGATGGAATACCGGCAGAACTACTCCTAACTGGAGGAACATACCTACACAACGTCCATCGGTTAATATATAGGATATGGACAGAGGAGTAGCTACCAGATGACTGGCGGTAAAGCATCAAATGTCCCTTATATAAAATGAGAGACAGGCTATGCTGTGAAGATCACAACCGCATTGCTCTGTTGAGCACATCATGTACGTGTAAAGTGCTGTTCAAATTCATTGAGCGAGGACTCAACCCCTATTATGAAAATATCATTGGAGAATACCAAGGTGGTTTTTAAAGTGGACGGTCAATTATTTACCAGATATTTTCAGTAAAATTGGAATTCGAAAAATGCTGGAAATATAATATCAATGTACACCAGCTCTTTGTAGACTTTAAATAAGTATACGTCAGTGTTTAGAGAAATGTGTACGAAATAATGCTTGACTTTGGCGTCCCAACTAAAATTGTCTGCATGACCAAGGTTAAAACGCGAAACACGAAGTCTTAAAACTAAGCTAACGGAAATTTGACTGAAAAATTTCCAACGAACTTAGGCCTTAAACAGGGGGATGGGCTTATCCCAGTGTTGTTCAATATTGTTCTGGAAGATGTGGTCAGGAAAACGCCAGTAGACACCCCGGGCACGCTACTCTACAAACCCACGTAACTAGAGCGTATGCCGATGATGACAGCAACATGTCCAGTTCAATACCAGATGCGAAGGAAGCGTTTATATAGCTGGAATTAGAAGCGAAAAAATTAGTCTCTTAGTCAACGAAATTAAAACAATTCATGAGACAAAGAAGAAAAGATTTGTCCGTATGACAAAATTTGACCTTAGGAGACTACAACCTGGAATATGTGCGTAGCTTCTCATACTTAGGAGCCCATGTTGATGGAAAGGATATACTTCTCAGAACTTACTTTGTTAAGATCAAGAGATGTTTACAGGGAAAATAAGATTCGCGTATGAAAGTCACTAACAAGACCTGTGCTGCTGTATGGATATGAAACCTGTGCTCTAATAAATGTTTCCGAAAAGCCCTGGACGTATTCCAGCACAAAGTACTCAGGAGTATACATGGCCCAGTAAAGCATGAAGCAGAGTGTAAACTTCGTTACAATAGTGAGTTGTATAATTTTTATGACGACACACCTGTACCCGCATGCGTAAAACTACGCAAATTGAAATAGGCAAGACATGTGGAGAGAATGGAAGAGCACAAGCTTCCGGAACGAACGTTGAAGGGTAAAGTACAAGGGTAACGCTTAGCTGGGAAACCGAGGAAACAATGAGAAGATTCAATGGATGCTGCCAGCAGATCGCTGCTTGAGATTTATGTTCAATTTACTCCCATAAATCAAGTAAAATATTTGCACAGGTTTTAAATACAAAATCCATATTTTTGTGCTTGTGCGTATACTTTAGTAACAAGTAACTATTGTTAGTCATGTTACGGTCTCGTTTGGGCCCTATTTGGCACATTTCATTGTAAATTAGGTTGAATGCATTGGTCACTTTCATTGTCCTTCTTGGGCAAATGTCGAAAAGTAAGTCAGGTTTTGGCTATTTTTTGGCTTTGCATAGGATCTGCATCCACTTATAGTTTGGGCCTTGTTTGTACCACGGATTGTAATTTGTTCACTCGGGTAGTCATGTTGGTCAGTTAAGCGCGAATGACAATGACATCAACCATAATTCAAGCCCAGATGAATAAACAACTTACAAATCCCTTTTCCACAAATTTCAGACCAAAACCAGTAGTTGGGCTGTTTCGGCTGTAATTCAATCTTACTTCAGAATAAATCATCAGAAAGCTGCTAGTCGATGTAAGCGGTAGATTATTGTATGAATTACGGACGACATGATGCTCTTGACAAGACTTGATGTGGCTTTGAAAGGAGCTCGGTAGAAAATTGACATGTTACAAAGTAAATAGACAAAAACAAAATACATGGCGGAGTCAAAAAGTAACCCAGCAAGCTAAAATTAATGCTCAACTAATGCAACATAGATTTTGTTGATGAATTTGTGCAGTAAGACGCCAAATATTGAACTACCGGAGTGAAACTCGTATAATATAGTACATCGTAGTATACTGACGACGCAAATTATATCAAATTTACTAATTAACTTGGCCGCTAGTTACATTAAGTGTATGAAATAATGTAATGTTTGAACGAAAAGTGCGCTGGAAAATCTTCGGCCTAGTGAAACAAGGAACATAGTGGAGACTACGTTACATCGATGAGTTGTATGAAAGTTACGCAAATTGTAATGAGCGAGCGAGAAAGAATAGAAGAAAACCGGCTACCCAAAAGAATATTAACGGGTGAAGCACAAGGTAGACGTCCAGCGAGAAGACTGAGGAGTCGATGGGAAGACACGATAAAAGCTGACAGCAGATCCTTGCTGGGAGTGACAAACTGGCGAACAGGGTCGCAAAACGGTGATGATTGGAGGAGATTCATCCTGGAGGTTTGTTTCGTCGCGCAATAGATGACAATGAGAACAAATAATATGCATGCACTGAGCGCCATGATTTTAATTTGCATTGCTATCATTTAAGCAAACAGTTCGATTAGGCAAAAATTTACTCATACCAAAATTATCCAAAATATGTTCTCTGGATAAATCCAAGTATGAAGTGTGCTTTGAAAAAAGAAATTATCGTCAATGTTGAATCTTTATGCGTACTAGATCTGCTCCTTCATATGGATTCGTTGCTAAAAATAATGCAAAATTAGCAAAATCTACGTACTAGGACCACTCAGAACATTCTGAACTCAGAATAGTCTAACCTTTATATAATGCATCTATGTATTCCCTAATATTTCTACCGAAATTTCATCTTCTTTCAAACAGAACAGCAGTTTCACTCCTTTTACTCAGAACATCTTTGAGTTCTTCGGAGTTCATGTCTTTTTAACCGGTCATGCTCTTTAATAGTATCACATTTAAAAACTTCCTTGATCTTGTGAAGATGAGGATTTTATTGACGCACTTAATGTATCTGTCAGTCATGGTCTTGAGCGACTTTGTAAAGACATCGTGAAGTCGTACGAGTAAATAGCATTCATAGTATTTCCTTCTGTTCCTTCTTATATCTATATTGTGTACCAAAGGTAGACCGAAATAACAGACAAATAAAATACAATTTTTGATAAATTTTTCATTCTTTCCGTGGCACCCTCAGATTTACTGGACTGTTAATCCACTTGAAGTGATTTTCGACCACTTTTCAAACGTTGTGGTCAGTATTTCAGCTTTGACTTAACAAATATTTTGCGTAGATTTTCCTTCACTCTCCGATATAAATAGTGCCAGTTTAAGACTGTTGTGCAAAATTCTCGCTGACATCTTTCATATGATGCCCATATTCGCTACCTTTGGTAAAAAAAAAATATTTATAAGGGTTAGTTCTCTATGTGGAGAAAATTCCTTAAAAAACTTGTAGATTTTTTTTTTGTAAATTGAACACTTTAAGAGGGCACCACTTTTGACATACATTAAAAAATTTTATCCTTCTAGCTTAGATGGTGTGGAGACAGCTTGCGGTGACACATGGGTGGACGGGCGGACGAACAGCTTGCGAAACTAGTAGGGCTTTGTAAAATTATTTTACGATACCCTAAAAATTGGTTCAAATAGGACGTCCAAAATGGGCTTTGTTAAGAAGAATTGCGGTAGTTATATACCCTATATCGTTTTCGGTGTTGAAAATATACATTGATTTATTGAATGCATAGATAAAATACAATAATTTGAATAGCATTTAATGTTTGGAATTATTTATAAAATTGCTATTCTACTCAGGCAAAAACAATATCATGTAAATGTTCGATTAAAAATATTTCACCACAATTTAGAGTACCTATCATGTTTCTTTCTTTAATTACTTAGCAAGCTGATAGCCATTCCAATGTTTTATCTTTCCAACGTTGAAAATATTGTTTGAAAATTGTCATTTAATAGTAAAGTGCGTAAAAGTTAAAGTAATACAATATAAAAGTAATTACATTATTAACCTTCGTGTATATTGCGTGAGTGTGGTATTTGAAGATAATCAATACAAATTGCCACAAAGTAGTTTAATTGCGTATTAGCCATTTTCTTGGTGTTCTAGCTCACTTTTTTATTGATTGTTTTAAAAAGAACTTAATAAATACACAAGTGAGATACGTTGCTTCTTAGACACACGCAATGCAACAAAATGAAAAGAAAATTGGTTTTCCAATTGATTAAAAACATGTCGTTTTTATAAAAGCCCTTATACTTTTTTATTCCATCTATTGAACAAAAGGTTTTCCTTTATGATATAAAATTATATTTCATTTATTTATTTGTTTATTAAATGATCAAGAGAACAGAAGGATTTACAAATGAAAATCAGTAAATAAATGAATGGAAGCAAGTAAAATTAGCAGGAGAGTGCCCCTGCCAGAAGGGAATTGTAAAATTATTAGAAAATAAAAAAAAACAATAACTTGATATTTTTTCATACACCTCCCCTTCCCCTGCATCGTTTGAAGTGAAACGTGTTGTTTTGAAAATTTCTCATCATGACTTTTGATTTTAAATCCATTTCGACTGCCTTTGGTAAAAAAGGGTATGGCGAGGTCCCCCTTAAAACCTTATAAAAATTATTTCATTCTGAACATTTAAGAGGGCGCCACTTTTGACCTTCTTACCAAATGTCATCGTTTGCGAGAAAACTTGCTGTGAAACACGAACGGACAGACGGTCAGACAGGTCGCGATTTTAGTAGGGTATTGTAAAAATTATTTTAACAATACCCTAAAAAAAGATAAAACGAAATTGAATTTTAGACAGTTCTTTCAATGATCAGACTTCCCAAAACAAATCAATGATCAAACTCCCCAAACAAATGTCATTTGGTGGCATTTTTTCTCGTTAATAGAGATGACATGAAGCGCAACTTTTGGTATGTGACTATATGGCAAAATATTTGGACGTATTGTTCAAATCAAATTTAGAAAACAAAATTTTTATTCCTCCACTATGTTGGGTGATTGACGTATTTATTTATTATTGCTAAGCTTAGGCTTGACTATTGACGCTGCGGCATTGGATGCATATGATACTCCAGATTTCACGGGGTTTACTGGAATTATGTTTGGGCGTTTATTTTATATTCTATTTTTTTTTATTTATTTGATGTCTATCGAGGGTTTTATGCGATACGATTTTGGATAACAGCAGTTCGCGCAAAATAATTTTTTTTTGACTCCACAGGATTTAATTTGTATTGTTTAGGCTTTCTTTGAACGTTACGAAGCGGTGCTGCATAGCATAGTTGGCAATCAAGTGGCCAAATGCCTGGCAGCTGAAACAATGGCTGACTTTATATCGGCTCACTACCTGAAATTTCAAGCACCCTATCTGCTGAAGGGCAGTTGGATTGCTAACTCTAGAAATTTTTACCGAAATTATTTTCAACAGATAATCTCCTTGTTCAGAATCTACTTACTTTAATAAACTCATTTGCAGCATGTTTTCTTTTAAAATTTTAAGGTGATCAACTGAAATCTCATCGGAGTCAAGACTGTTCAGCGGAAAGGTATAATTTTTTTCTGATTGTGTTATATATGTGAAGTGAGGAGCATTAACTATTTCTAGAGCACCCTGCATCGTTTTGATGTTAAGCAATGACTTTATTTTAATTTTCATTTTATCCTTATTTATTCACTCAATGCTAAAATCATTTACTTCGTACTCAGCTGATCGAATTTGGTTATTTTAGTGCCGCTTCGGCCAAATATATTCGAGAAATTTTTTGAGGAATTTATCTTATTTTTTGAATCCGTGCTATTTGCCGCAGGATTAGTAGCTTGATCTGCCTGGTTATGGTATATACGTTTATTTTAATTTATCTAAGAAAGTGTAATAATCGAGCTGTCTTCTAGGCAAACTGCTTGAAAGCCATCAGAATGCTGATTCAATTTTAATTGTAAATTTTAAAAATTTTTTAAATTTACGATTGAAATTCGGACATGGCAATCCCTTTTTAAAGCAACTTACTGTCAAATTGCACTGTCCCGCAGGGAGACTACATTGGATGAATGAGTGGGCTCGTCAAGAAACCCCGTTGTGACACAAGGGAGTGCTGTTGCTGATCGCCACAAGGAGGAAGAGTTTTTCCGTGCGCGATGATGATCACATGATTTTGTTAGGTCCAAATGGAATTTGACTGCTCGAAATACTTTAAAGTCATCATCATACAAGAGGCAAGAGGAATTAATTACAAAGGAAAGATCATTTATGAACAACAGAAGGAGAAGAGGCCCAAGAATTGAATCTTGTGGAACACCAGATGAAGGAGAAAAAGGATTAGACGAAGTATCAGAGAGACTTACTTGACAGGGACCACACGATAGATAAGATGACATCCAAGATAGAAGAGCACCCGAGATGCCAAGAGCGTCAAGCTTACGATAAAGAAGTAAATGATTCACAGTGTCAAAGGCCTTGGAGAAATCTGTAGTCGAGTATCCTTTGAGAAAGCCATGCTGCTCTGGAGTAATAATAGGAGCTAATGAGTTTGAGAGTCGATTATGAATAAACCGCTCAAGTAGCTTTGGAAAGCAGGAAATTAAGGTAATAGGGCGATAATTGAACGGCGGCGCCCAATTGATTTCATTCGATTTCCAAGAGGGGAGTCCAAAGATATTGCGAGAGATTCACACAAACCCACTTCGTTCATAAGTCATCTTGACAGCTCATATGACCTCGGTTAAACTCAGCTACGCAATATTTGACCATTGTAAACGATGGAGCAGACTTCCCCAGAGTAGAATCTAACTTGGCTTTGATATCGATTGGACTTAGACCTTCAAAATCAAAGTATTGTATCATAACGATGCCCGATTTTTTCCATATTTACAAATTCACTGAGAGCGTTCACTTTGAATGTCTGTAAAAAAATAATTATGGCGGTCACGACATATACGACAAGCAAATAGATGTCACTAAACACAGCAGCGGTGCTGTCAAAGGATCGCTTGAAGTCACTCTTTATCCAGATCTGGTCGAGTCCGTACGTACCGAACGTACTCCGTAATTATTCATATAAATGGCGTTAGCCATCTTGAAGTCGTATTCAGTTTTGTAACCTTTTGTTATTATTTAAATAAAGTTATATACAGTGACGACGCCTGTATAGTATTGTGTTCTACCCACATAATAATAAACGTACGGTTATGAATTTTTCACATTAAGTTGTTGAAAGGTGGTATTGTCAATCGCAGTAATAGTTTTTTTAAAACTACCTGTATTCATAAGTCAGGTTGGGCACTTTTGAGACTATCCTCGGAATTAGCCTCTTCGATTTACTATGGAACTTTCAATTCACGATAATAACTCGTGCGGAGTTTAATTTATATTGCTCGAAAATTTCCACAAGGAATCAAATGCTAAAGTCAAAATCATCATAAGATTGATTTTATTGCGTTTTTCTTTGACCCAACAACTAATTCTTCTGAAGGAATGCTAAGACTAATCCATTTTCAGTGAACCGCAATCTTGGCAAATCTTGCTGATGTTGATGCAAAAACAACTAACTTTATCATAACACTGCAATATACAATATTTCTGTGAATCATACACATGAAGTTGATTGCAAGTGCGCAAGTTTGATTCAATCTAAATAAAATGGAAACAACGGTCGATTGGCTAGTTTCATCGCGCCAGATCATCATTATAAGAAAAAACCACTTTATGTCTATTTTTGTAAAATGGATGTTTTCTCCAATGCTGCCTATTGATTTGTATGCTGAGAATAACGTAGTCTCTTTAAGAAATGGCAACTTTCAAATCTTAATTTTTATCTCCTTTCAAGAATGTTTTGCAGACATGTACTTCCTGTCGATTATAATAAATTAAGATTGACTAATTTAATTCCTCGTTCGACAATTTTATTATTGTTTATACCTATCAGTTGAATGAAATTGATGGATTAGCCAATATGGTTTACCTTTATTGCAACCAAAAACGGTTATTCGAACAAAGGTTGAAAATAAACAATTCATGTCAAAGGATTTCCCACATTTTATTGTATTATATACAACCAGTCCAAGATTATTATGAAATCCAAATAACTGATAAATGATACAAAGGACTAACCCAACGGACAAGTTAATATAGTCATGTTCGATTATGCATGAACTGAAAATATTTTCTGCCTTATTCCAGAAGGATCCGAAAAGGAAAACTGCAAAAGAAAAATGCTTTTTAAAGGGAAACATAGTATAAAATTACGACACCCAAAAACGGGGTGAGGGAAAACGTAATGACATCTTTCCAACTAAAATGCCAGAATCAGACAGCGACTGACACAAGAGTCGTCTTAATCGGGTTTCCGATCAATAAAGCTGGAGTTGGTAACCTACTTTTCTCCAGGGAAACAGGCAAACTTTTTGGGATAGTACTTTTGGCTCTGTGCCAACACTTTATTACTGGTGGTGGGCAATTTCACATTTCTGTATGTGTGCCTGCATGTTTGTAGGTGTGCAGCAAACAATTTGTGGAGTCACCACTTCCATTGAGAGATGTAGGATATCTAATGGATACCGTAACATTTCTGTCTCTTTCTGAGGATGTCCTAGAAAGTAAATCATACTCAAGCGCAACGTAGATGTATAAATACTCGTAGAAATATGTAATTGATGAATAGCATGGAATGCGCTTAATCCTTGTTGGCCTAAAACTATTGGCGTAAGGCAAGTAACAGCTCGGCAATAAGCCCCGTTCAGATATGTGTTGAGTAATGTTTTGTTTTGCTATAACATGTGGTTTATCACTCAGCTGAATGTGATTTTGTGAAATATATTGTATTATAAATTGTATTTCTCCTCCATCCTGACCAATATTTTCTCCTTCTACAAAGTTAGAGACATGACTTGCCTGGGAGCAGACAAGACTTCATCCTGCAGTTGATCCCGATTCCCTGTTGGATGCTACCAACAAACTGGAGAAGTGGGAAAATCAATAAAATCTAGGGCAACGTTTTGATATGAGTGCAAATTTCATTCAAAGTGACACATTTAGCTGTAGATTAAAGAATTTAGTGTAAGTTATAGGGGACACAAGGACACTTATGTAGGGCTAATGGAAAAATATAATGAGGGGGAAATGATGTAGGTTTTCATTTGAAGTAATTGAGCTAGTAGTGATATATAAATCGATTTTCGTGAGAAAAGGAGAATTTTAAATGCTTTGGAAAAGGGATTAATTAATTTGACGACTTAATCATTAAAATATAACACTTCGAGAAGAGCACCAAATCAAAAATATATATCTTGACAATTGTACTAAAAAGGTCAAATAAAATTTATGGAACCAGAGCTAAATCAGTTTTCCCCTGTTTTAGTTACGATTGATTGATAAGTTACTGCTTCTCACTTTCGGAAATGTGAATGTGAATTGGTTCCATTTCATGAATTTTACCTCACCCTTTTCAGTGCGTTTTGAAATCAGTTTTCCTTTTGTTCACTTCATGATTTTTAGTGACACCTATGACCGGGGTTCCTCTTGTATATAAATAATGATTTGTAATTAGAATTTAGAACACCATAAACCATGAACTGCTGTTTGAGTCTTGCGGAAATCCTTTGATTCATTTAATTGTTTTTCAGAACATTCGGAAATCTAACGAAGCTTGAAAACTCAAATATGCTGTAGAATCCTTAAGTATTTGAATTTTCCAAAAAAAAACTCAAACACATACCAATTGCAGGTAATAATTATTGAAATATTTAGTATTAAAAAAGAGCGTGAAATGAGTCTACAAATGTATCCTATTCTGATTGCTTATATGATCCTTGCAAATTTTTCGCCAAAATATGAATATGTACGACGATATTATAAAAATCATTGATGTAATAGCACAAATTATAGAAGGTCTTAATACATCTTTTCGCTGAACTCAAGTTGAAATATTCAGTTTAATGAAAAAAGCCCTCATTTGAAATGCTCCATTAATTTGAAAGGTTGGAAACATTCATCTTATACACCAAACACTAAAATTTAGGAAAACTGTTCTTGAAAGAGACTTAAGGATTACATATGTTTCATATTAAAGCATAGGGAGCAGACACGTACCCAAGTGAATATACTCTCAGAAAATATTCCTAGTGTTCAAGATAAGACTTATATTTCTGCTATTCCATAGCGGACTTAGGTGCACTATATTCTACCTACATACAAGTATACTAATAACTGCTACTCAATAGTTAATGTTCTCAACTTAACACTAAAGGAGATAATTTATTATTTATAATGATCTGTTTTTTGTGTGTTTGGGAGGTGAATGCTATTTATGCACACAGTGTGGGGCTCCCATGCTCATAAAAAAGCGGCTGGACTACCCACTAAACACCTCCCCTGTCAACCTGAGAACCTAACCTGGAACCGTTTGTCACATTACTTCGGGCCGGGTCTTGTTTTGTTACGCCGTGAGGCATCTGCAAGCCGGGGGATCCCCCTTCTAGCAGGAGGGGAGAGGGGAAGAGGAAGTGCCAGAAAAGCGAACCCCCAGTCCTAACGCCCCCGGCTGTTTTGACTCCCTTTTATATTTTAGGACTGCCCGAACATAATGTGCCACCTGGTTCCATTTATCCGGGGTGAGCTCTCCCGTTTCCCTTAGAGGTCTCTACCCAGGCTGTCCCATTTTATGTACGCAAAAAATGTGTGGCAGGCATTGTTTTCTTCTCCTGTTCAAAACCAACAATCAGGGGACCGTGACTTACCAATCTTGTGCAGGTAAGGCTGAAAACACCCATGCCCGCTCAAAAGCTGGGTCAAATATAAGTCAGTCTCAACATGCCTTCGATTTAGCCACGGTATCACATCCGGGATGAGGCGCGCAGTTCACCTTCCCTTTGTATAATTGACGCAAGACTGCTGCGAATCGTTGAGCAAGCGCTGTCTCTCTTCGCGGACAACCATCTCCCTTGCATCCTCGTTTTGGCGCAGGTAAATAGCGCGGCGCTCAATAGCAAGGAAGGCGACAGGTATCACGCCTGCAATAACTCTCACCTCCGAATCAGAGACTGTCGGATACGAAGATGCAATCTTCAGTGCTCCTCTTCTCTGTACCTGTACCAAACGTTTTCGGTGAATCTCCGTAATGACAGCGTCGCCCCATACCTCTGCTCCGTACAGTAGCACTGACAACACTCATCAAGAGGCGTCTTCTTGATTTACTAGGTCCCCCTACGTTGGCCATAAGTCGACTCAGAGCAGATACTCCCGAAGCAGCCTTCTTAGCCGTTGCCCTTATTTGCTCAGAGAAACTCATCTTCGAGTCGATCAGTAGCCCCAGGTACTTCACCAATGGCTTCGATTCGATTCTATATTTCCAATACTGATCATCCTTACTCTAGGGATTCTCTTTCTTGTCAAGATGATCACGTCGGTTTTCTCCAGTGCTAAACTGAACCCGCGAGCATTCATCCAGTCCCTCACTCGGCGCATTAGCATACCTAGCCTTAGTTGCGCTTGTTCAATGGTGCGTCTAGCGACCAGAGCGGCAACATCATCCGTATAGCCGACCAAACGCAACTCATCTGGCGTCTCCAGTTTTAGTAGCCCGTCGTAAGGACACATTCCACAAGTCCGGACCAAGGATAGATCCCTGGGCAACGTAGAGCAAGCTTCGGTCCTTTAAGTAGTTCTTAAAAAGCCGCATTAGATATTCTGGAACTTGAAAAGACTTTTCCAGCGTATCCAGAATATCCATCTGTCTAGCGGAGGTGAAGGCGTTCCTGACGTCGAGTGTCACCAACAGAACGATCCGTCGCTTGGTGCGACTATATACCTCTGTCTTCCGGACCGCGCCTACCATCTCTGCAGTTGCATCAATGGTAGAACGTCCTGTTCTAAAGCCGTACTGCCGAGGAGATAGGTCCCCAGCAGCACGTATCGCGTCAGTGAGTCTTCCCTTGATGATGCTCAGAAAAGAAATTGTAAATTCACCAACCTTTTTTTATGCAAGTAGTCCGTGTGGAGCAGTGGGTTAGAGCACACTCCGCTTGCGCAGCAGCTCAAAAGTTCAAACCTTGGTGGTGGCGTCGAGTTTGAGCTTCTGATGTTACTGTCAGACTATCAGCCCACCCAGCTGTGATGGGTAATAATTGAAAATTAGGTAAAAATCACATGGTTGAGAGTGATATTGACCATATCACCTCAAATTATGGAATGATATAACCTAACAATAAATCTCAACGCCAAGTTTCGAATTTAGACTGTTGTACGATGGATTAGAATTTTTTTCATGCAAAATCGATTTCATTTTCTTCATAGGCAATATCTTAATCAAACGACAAATATTAGAGAAAAAGGAAGCTTATATTTATATACAGTGAAATGGTGCTTCAACTCAATTTTGTCGCAATCACTAGGTGCTAACAGTAATTTAAATAATCTATATTCAGAGCAATGTATTAAAAAAATTGTTTAAGAAAGATTTTGAAAATCAAATGAAATGGCTAGGAATTTATATTGATGCAAGCTTGAACTTCGAGTATACTATAAAATTATGATGCTGCGGACATTCTTGGCCTTGTACGTAATTCGTAATGTGTGAAAAAATTAGTTGTCTGTAAGGTCGGTTTACGGACGATAATTTTAAGTGATCACGTCGTAAGAAAACATTGATGAAAAATTGCATACTTTTATGTATTAATTGAATTATTATCACTGAATTATCATTATTTTGTATAATACAAAGAAGGAGTTAATTGGAAATCACATTTTTTTTCTTAGGTAGTTATAAGTTCCCTTTTCACAAAACACAGAGCATTAAAAACCGAAAAGCATTTTTTGTTGGAGACGTAAATACAAAATTCGCTGATTCTGCGTTAATTTCCTTAAATATTGTTGCTGTTGTAGCTCTACAGACCCTTGCGCATCTTTGCTTAGAGGTGGTTATAGTATCTCATTGTATTGGCACTTCCTTAAATATGCTTTCGATAAGGCTAATAAGGCCAGTCCTAAAATTGGTCAAGTGAACCATTTTGGCTGGCAGCCCAATATAAAGGCACTAAAAGGATTGAAACGCGACAGAAAGCGCCATTTCATTTGGACTCGAATAGGAACTAATAGCTGTGGTTTACTGTGCCTATTTATTGCAAAAATTCTAAGAAAATTCATATCATTCATTCATTAGGGTCCAGGTTTCATTTTCATATGACAGCACAGGTTTGACTTGTGTTTTGTAGATATGGAGCGTATTTTTCCTATGTACAACTCTGGACTTTAGTATGGAAAGTCCGAAGTGATAGGCTTTATTCGCGGAATTTATGCGGCGTCTAATCTCGTCGTTCATGCTGCTTGAAATTTACTAAGAGTTGGTGCTCATTGATATTATATTCCAAGCAATTTTCAAGCACTTGCTTTACTGATAGTATTTGGTCTGTTGTAGACCATCCAGTTCAAAACCCTCCCTGATACTCTCCTATAATACTTTCGTAGTGCGGCTTTAATTTTCTTTCTATGATTTTGGAGAGCACTTTATAAGACGGACGAAGTAGAGTGATGCCTCTATAATTTCCGCACCTTAATTTGTCCCTCTTTTGTGTACAGGACATATTATACTTTTTCGTCAGTTATCTGTTAACTGCTCCTCTGACCATATTCTTCATATTAGCCGATGCAGAAGGTTATTTAGATGAGGATCCCCGCTCTGGAGCAGTTCTGCTGGTATTACATTTATTTGAGGAGCCACATATTTTTCTGAGGTCCCGTACTACTGCCTGTTGTTCTGCTTCTTGAATGTTAATAGCTTCAGGCGTTGTTGGGAACGCTGTGAATAGCTTCTTGAAATATTGCAGCCATAGGTTTTTAATTTCGACCGGGTTGCCTATGTTGCTCCTTGTGTACTTTTGCAAAGACTTTTTTGCGGATTCAATCCGTCTCTTAGTTGCTTACTAAAGCATGCGCCGATCTATCTTCATGTAGGGTAATGTTCTCGTTTAACTGTTGAATCTTGGTGTTGATGGTTAGTCGTTTCTTTCTTAGGCGAATTTTTTAAGCTTGTCAACGGAGGGTTTTATATTGTTTTTCTTTCGTCCAAGTTAGTCGCTGCATGTATTCTTTGTGTTTGTGGTTGGTTTTTTTAATCGCTTCCTTGCTTTCTTTGTCGTACCAGTCGTTCCTACTTTTCTTTGCCTGGTACCCCAAGACCTCTTCGCCTGCTTCTGCTACCGCATTCCTTACAGTCTTCCACATTATTTTGATGCTTTCATTACTTTCTCCTACCTGCGGGGATATATTGATGCAATTTTCCAGCGCTGACATGCATGTGGACGTTACTGAGCTATAATTTAGCTTGTGTATCTCCTGCCTTGGAGTGATTGATGTTCCTTGTTTAAAGCTCATGGAGATGCGGCATCGGAGCGTGACCCTTATAAGGTAGTGGCCCGAACCACAGACAGCGCCACGGAATGAGCGCATGTCGAAAATGCTGGTGGCCGCTCGTTTTTGTATGAGAACATGGTCGATCTGGTTGAATGTGCGACCGCCTGGGGATGCCCACCTTCTCTTTTGGATGTCTCGATGCGGAAAGCGTGTGAAGTCTACTGTCAAGACAGCTATAATGGGTTCTCATTTGCAAAAGGCTTCGAAAATTACCTCTATGTAGAACGTAAGATAGAAGCTGGAAAGTTTTCCACCAGAGAACGCCGTTAGTATGAACGAGCGAGTGTTTTTTAATTAACGATATAGCGTACGAAGAGCTTCGAAAATCAGATTTCAACATTAACGCGTTTGATATTGAAAAGTTCACTTTGCAATAAGGAGACTCGAAAGCATATGTTATCTCCGACACTTACACTTACTTAATGGCAAAACTAAAGAAAATTAAAGTTATAATGCATGCCATTGTGCGATGGAGCTACGATTCAAAGAAGCGCAATGGCTCCACACAGTATCAGTATCATCTATATACAAGATACTTGATTTCTAGTGGAGCTCATCACTTCTCAAGTGTACACTCAAACACGAAGAGCGTATAAAATATTCTGCTTTAATTGTAAGGGTGCGCATTCTGCCAAGGACCCGGATTGTAGAAGCCGAACGGCTATACAGCATTTAGCTATAGCAGCTTTTTTTAACTATGTGAAAAGATTCCTATTATCAGTTTTTCTACACACTTTGCATACATTTTTCGCTCTCCTTTAACGATTGTAAATTCTTTTGAGTTTAACAAGATAATGATTTGATAGATTTACTGAATGCTCACAAGGAGCCTTTTTCGAAGAAGGCACTTATTTAATTTGAAGCAGAGCGAAAACTTGTATTGAGCGCGGAGTCAGAATCATTGAGAACACCGGCGAGAAACTCACCAGTTATACTGATCAGTATGCAACTTCCTTCTTCAAAATTTTTCCGACATTTGAGTATATTGCAGTAGCGCTAAAAGCTTGCAAAGACCATTCACAAGTAGCTAAGAGAAAAATCCTGAGTGGAAAATTAAATGAACTTAATTTGAGTTCATCGTATGTGACCAATTTTTAATCTCGGAAATCTTAAAAACATTAGCCTCTGATTTATCGAGGGTTTTATGCAAATATGATGAATATTATTCATTGTAGAAAGCTGAAATAATAAATTAATAAAATAAATTTTTTGCAGTAACATCGTTTTGCCTATTTACTATATACTTACAGTCAAAAGTAATCAAAAATTATAATGGATAAAAGGATTTAATATCCTTATGCTCAATACAAATTTGTTAATTTCGTCAACTAGTTGTTGATACAAATACTCATGCAAATGTTTTTCGTCTTCAGCGGGTGCTGAAAAAGTTTAAGCCTTCTGTTCGTATCTATAAGTTTGGGGGCTTGGTCCGATTCGATTATCATATAATGCAACACTGAAAAGGAGCCTGACTGTAGCACGGAAATGCGTTGAAGAAGATATGTTCTCGCCCAATGACTAGACGACAAGTCCAACCAAATGCAATTCTAAGAAAACTCAATTTGACGTTATTGCAAACTTTCCCATTAAATTTTACTGTTTTCAAAATGCAAACAGGTTAAAATTTCGGAGGAGCCTTAACAAAAATATCGCCTTAGCTCAACACATGTTAGACTCATTAAACTTAAAAGAAATACTAGAAGACAAATTTAGTGAAGTTGACAATACCATTTGGAGGGCTAGAGATGCAAGCGTACCAAAAATTATCCGGATACTCAATGACCTTGAACTAGATGAGGTGACTTACAAACTAATTCAGATGCAGAATCGCCTTTGGCGGCTTCAGTAAAGAACTCAAGCGTCAGCTCTGAATGTTGCTGTGAATAACTGTTGAGAGAAAGAAATAGTATACCTGTATGTGTCCTCGCATTATTCAATTTCTTAACCTGTTAGTCAGTTGGTCCGTATTCTGCAACATGACCGCATCTAAGTTTTTCATATCCATTGAAATAAACATGGTGTTTTTTTAAACGCTTGCTTTTACTGCACAAACCCAACCGGTTATGGGCAGTGTAGTAGTGAAACTTTAGAAGAAATCGTGTAGTGCAATTGTTCGAATAATAAAAACTTTATCGCTAATTGAAATCATGAGTGACGATAAAATACCATTACTAACGAAATCATTTGATCTGTTTGAGGTGGCCTTGTGCCTTAAATCGTATAGACTATTGAATAACGCGGACGGGACTCAAAAATGCCCAGAGGAAGAAATACTGGAGGATCTAGAAGCATGGCACAAAAAGGATGCGAAAGCAGTTCGTATTTTGACTGTCGGTTTTTGTGATGACGATTATTCGACAATTCGAGAGTGTGTTACATCGAATCAAGTCTGGTGTAAAATAAAATCCCTGTACGAACAGAAAACCGAATCGAACAAATACATCCTGAACCAATCGTTTGACAGCCTAAAATTCGACAAGTCACAGTCAGTTGGCAAATTTTGCTCGGAGATTCTAGTCTTGAAACAATGACTAAAATTGTTTGGTGTAGAGCTGACGGATTCCGCAATGGTCGGAAAATTGCTAACGGAATTACCATCGAAGTTTGCTGCATTTCGAGATTGGGACCTAATTCAGTCGGCAGCGCGAGTGAAGAATCAGCTGTTTCTAATTGAAAGAACGACGATTAAAACAGAATAACATGACTCTGGAGAAGCATTAATGGTGAAATGTGACAAAACCAAAAATTGAAAAGCGAAAACAACAGTAGCCATCGCAATTCTGAAAATGTTGAATGCTTTTACTTTTACAAAATGGGTCCTTTTTGGAGTCAGTTTCGTGGGTTCAGAGCCGATAAGAAAAGAGGCAAGATCACAACGCAATGTGGCAGTGTATCTGGCAATGTTGCCAGCGGGTCTTGTTTTATTGCTAACAAGTGTGTTCCGATATTCGGTATATGTGGACAACATACAACAAATGAAGTGGATTGTGTCCCAAAGATCGACAAAAAGCTATTTTCGCTTGGTGCTGTAACCAAAAGAGGTTTGACATAATAATGTACGATGGTGAATTCAAACTCATTAAAAACGGCAAGCTCGAAGCTACCAGACAGCGAATGTTAAACAATTTGTATTTGATGGGCTTTGAGACCATTTTCGCGGGTGGTTTTGTGGCTAGTAGTGAAGTTTCACTACAAACATGGTATGAAAGGCTCGACCATGCCAATTATCGTATTATTAAAAACATGTTGAAAAGTGGTGCCGTCGATGGGCTGAATATTAAAGCGAGTTCACTAACTGAACTCGATAGCCATTTTGGTGAAGATTGTGTATTTGGAAAACACTGTCGTAAACCTTTCCAGCATATTAGGTAACGTGCAACTCACATTAGGGAGAT
This sequence comes from Odontomyia ornata, assembly GCA_963969285.1. NCBI lineage: Eukaryota > Metazoa > Arthropoda > Insecta > Diptera > Stratiomyidae > Odontomyia > Odontomyia ornata. The sequence goes on along the minus strand of OZ017739.1, from coordinate 289,156,973 downwards.
TGTTCGTTTGGACATTGTTGGATCAATGCGCACAAAATCCTTTGGCGGTGCATCGTATGCCGCAACCTTTGTTGATGACTATTCCAGTTTTGTGTGGTCTAAACTGATGAAAACAAAAAGTGAATTAATAGATAAAATATATGAAGTAATTGCCGAGCTAAGTACTGGTGGCTATAAACTGCATAAATTAAATTCGGATAACGCAAACGAATTTAAAAGTGAAGAGCTTTCAAAAGTGTTGCATCAACATTCGGTTATTCACGAGTTCCAGACCATGCGAGCGTCAAAATCGTACACTAGTCGAAAGTGCACGTTAAATGATTCATTCGGCTGGAGTTCCTTTGAGACTCTGGGCTGAAGCAATCGTTACTGCTGCTAGATTTCAAATTGATGTCATTCCATACAACGTCTAGGTAGAAAATCACCAGAGAAGTTATTTTTGGCAAGAAATCGAATATCAAAAAATTAAGCATATTTGGAAGTATCATCGAGCCAAATGGGACAAGAAAACAATAGAGTTGCGATTCGTAGGCTACGCTTCAGGTGATTACAGATTGTGGACTCCGGGTAGATCAAATGTCACTGTACGAGTATATCATGATGTTGAAATCAACGAAAATATTCCGATGCAGTTGGCTCAGTTGGTGCTACCGGCTCCTGAACCAGATCAACAATTTGAGATGGTTAAAAATAGAGGATGCGAATCAATGTTCGAGACAGAATTTGACGATGCAGCAGAGACAAAGTTGAAAATTGAACATTTTTTTCAAGTCAACCTGTACCAGTAGTACAACATATTGAATTGAGAAACAAAAAAGACGCAGTAACATCTCGTACGCGAAATAGACTAAAGACGATGAATAGTCTGTTTGCTAAAGATGCCGCCTTTTTAGCCGGTACCCAAATTCCTGCAAATTATTACGATGCGATGAAAGCCAGTGATGATAACGAGTAGAAGAAAGGCATGCCTTAGGTGCTTTGCGCACTTGACAAAAATCATACCTGGGATCTAGTCAGGTGTCTTGATGATCGTAAACCAATCCGAAACAAATGGATATATCGAGTCAAAATCAATATAGATGGCTTAGTTAATCGATATCACGCACGTCTTGTAGCGAAACGCTGCAGTCAAATGGTAGGGACTGACTATTTGCCGACATTTTCGTCAGTAACGAGGTTTAAATCCGTATGAACCTTGATGGCAGTAGCAGCGGCAAAACGTCATCTTTTGTATCAGCTAGATGTGAAGACAGCCTTTCTATATGAAGACCTGATGGAGAATATCCACATGCGGCAACCTGAGAGTTATGAAGATGGGACTGGACGAGTCTACTTGTTAAGCAAGAGTTTATACCAAAGATATATAAATAAATGGACGAGCAACGAGAATCTGTGTACTTGTCCATGTGTGAAGCAAATTTACCAAATAAATAAGTTATAAATAACTTACGCTCTTGCAACTATATGATTCCCTCTGCTTCTCCTTCCCCTTTGTTTCCAGACAGGTTTTTCTTTCCTCTCTTCAGAAGAATTATTTCCCCCGCTGACACCCGCGTACACCGACAAAATTTCATTTCACGTGCACACGATCGCGCCTTTGTTATCATTCGTAAAACAGTTTGAGTGCAAAATGACAACCGACTCTTACAGAAAACTCAAACGTCAAAGCAAAAGAAATTCGTAGAGGCGAGAAAACTTATGTGTCAAAGCCGATGGAAAATTCGCAAGTTTTTAATAAAACAGAGAACTAAAGTACCGATTTCGTACACGCGATCTTCAACATTAAAAACTATATAAACGTGAACGTGTTTCGGAGTGAATTCAGTGCAAAAACAAAAACATATCACTTCAAACCTCAACTGCACACAAGTTTAGCGAAGGTTGCTAATTGCTTCGGCTCTCGCGACCGGTTGCGAATCCAGTACTCTCTATATCTATGGTTTATATGGACTCAAACAAACACCACCATAGTGGCATCAAACATTCAACGCATTTATATGGAACTTTGGACATGAACCATCAACTGCTGAGCTTTGCGTCTACAGATCAGTGCAGCATGATTTGATTATTGCACTCTACGTAGATGATGGATTAGTAGCAGTATCTAACGAAGAGTGGACGTCTGCAAAACGAGTTTTGAGATACTTGTCAGGAACACTTGAAATTGGTTTTACTTACGGCGCAAATCGTGAGACTAACCTTGAAGCATACTGTCATGCAGATTTCGCATCATGCCCGAATTACTGGAAAAGTATTGCTGGTGTAGTTATTCTACTGAATAATGATCCTGTAGTGCGGGCATCACGTAAGCAAGCTATAGTTGTCACTTCAACAACTGAATTGGAGTAGGTTGCAGCTCATGACACTTCAAAGGCAGTAGTGTGGATTTGACGCTGACTGATAGATATCGGATGTGAACAACTGCGCTCTATATGGAGAATATTGATCGATAATCCAATTTATCATCGCTGTACGAAACACGTCGACGTAAAGTCATCATTCACGTACCTAACATAGATCAACTAGCTACTTTTTTTACAAAGCAAAATACAAAAGACAAATTATTTGAATCTTCGAGAATTAACTGATTTGAATTATGTATACTTTTTATTTTGTTCATTCTTGGCTTGAACAAGTGGGAGTGTTGAGAGAAAGAGATAGTGTATGTGTTCTCACGTCATTCAATTTCTTAATTTGTTAGTCAGTCGGTCCGCATTCTGCAACCTGACCGAATCTAAGTTTTTCATATCCATTGAAATAAACGTTGTGTTTTTGATAAACGCTTGTTTTTAACTGCATAAGCCCAAAAATTATACAACTCAATAACATGCTAGATCAGCAATGAAATAATCTACTCAGTAGTATTGATCACAAGGCAGCAAAAGTATGGAAGCTCAACAAAATATTAAAACGAAAGCCACAGGATCTTTCTTGAAAGACGAAAATGGCGCCAGCATTCATTCTTACCAAGGAAAAGCAGAGTTACTTGCTGATAAGTTCTAAGCATATCACAATATCTAAATTCACTGCAAAGTATGAAAAACACCTCCGTTTCGCCTCTCAATAAGCTTTTAAAATCCAGCGAAATAAATAATAAGACAATTAAAAAACATAAACATAGAAGTGGTAAATTCCTTGGAGTAGATGAACAACCAAATATAATTGTTAAGAATCTGCCGAAGAAAGAAATAGTTCTTATATGTCTGTATTAAACTTACTTATATTTCAGCCGCCTGAAAGCATGCCATTGTCGTACCAATTCCGAAACCAGAGAAAGACACACATAGTCCTCAAAGCTACAGACCGATAAGCCTACTACCAGCTCTCGGAAAAAATTTTGAAAACATAGCTTTGTTGAAACTAATATATTTTCCCTAATCTTTAGTTCGGTTTCAGGCATGATTACTCAACGCAACACTTAATACTTCACATCACAAAAGACACCAAAGCAGCTCTGAGTGCAAAAGAATCAATCGATATCGACCCCGTTTGGCACAAAGGTCTCCTCCACAAACTCAAGGAATGCAGTACCCCACTATATTTGCTTCATCCAATGGAAGGAAGAATGATGAGGGCAGAACATATTGGGTAAAAGTGCAAGCGTAATGTTCTCTGTGAGAACTGTACCTGCGGGTATTCTGCGAGGCGCATGCTCTTCACGCCAGGCTTACCCACAAACCAAAACTGTCAATTTGCGGCGTTTGGGAATGCCACGTGCTTTAATACTTCTGGCAACAACCCCAGCATTATCATTAAAAATCTAGAGACAACGCTGGAAAAAATTAGTAGTTCTTCTGCAGGCGGAAATTAAAAATCAATATTAATGAAATGAAGGCAATTTCCTTCAGCAGAAAACGCAAGCACACTATGCTTTCAGGTAGATTGATCAACTTCTTAGGCCAAACTATTTCATGGTCAATAATCTGACCTAAATACGAATAGGCTTTAAGTTTGAAAAAAAAAAACTATGGAAAAATTCGTGCAGAGAAAATTTGCTGGTAAAGCCAAAAACTCCTATTACCCGAACCTACGGCCACTATGTGCTTAGCAATTCAGCTAACAAAAATGTTTATGTGTCCTCAACTTGGGGATCTATTGCTAGATTAGTTGGATTTCAAAAAAAAAGATAAGCTAAAAATAAATTTAGTTGCATTTTTCCTCGCGTCAATTAAAAAGAATAAACGGTTCAATAAAATTAAATATAAAATAGTAGTTGAAATGAATGATATAATTCAGAGCTCTAACTTTAAGCAAAAATCATATGTTAAATATAAATTTATACTAATAAAGATTAATAATAATACATAACAAACTTTTCTTTTGCTATCGTACTCGCCTTAGACACATACGAGTATATGCATAAATATTCCCATTTCATATTGCTAAAGCTAAGTCGGAAATTATTTGAATACACCGCATAAAGTCTTATTATATACAAGTAAAGCCGCCGAAACGCGGAACCCTCTTTTAAGTAGTAAACAATTGTATTTTATATGCCGAAGAAAAGTGTGAGGTTGAAATTTGCACTACCAAACATTCTTCAATTTGCAACCAAAAATAATTGCTTTAGTCTACTTTCAAAGTCAAAGTCTCAAATCACATTTATGTTGTGATTTTAATTACTACCCTGTCCCGCGCAAGTGTATGAAATTGATATTTAAATTCAAATTATTCTAGCACGAATCACTCACAATACTGATGTTTTCTATAACAGAAAAACTACACCGTCTCTGAAATTTGGCACGAATTTCAAGGACGAAGTGTATGATTTATATTTTTAGAGTTTTCTCATCTCGTACAAAGCAGATGAGCGTAGAAATAAAAGAACGAAAGCAATTAATCTGAACCTAATCAGAAATTTATTGCAGTTTTCTGGATTACCGACCATACAAATCCTTTATCGCACGTTAAAATATTACGAGTATTCTTTAATACTATTCAAATTTATATCTAGGGAAACATACATAAAAAAATTAAACAATTAACATTCCAAGAATAGATTGTGTTTAAAATAATAAATTGCAAAGTCGCGACTCACCCAAACTTAAAATTCTGTTCTAATTATATACAAAATCTGTACATCTATATTAAAGCTTTTTAAATATTTCACTTAAGCAAAAAAAAACTTCGAATGGCTTCTGAAATTCTGAAAGTAATTATACTCGTATATACAATGCCAAGGCAAGTATGCATCACATGTTCATTGTGCAGGCCTGACGCCTAGGAAACCTGCCATTATTAATCAATTGAAAAATATCAGTAATTGTACGAACATAAAAAGTGCAAACCAAGCAGAGTCCTTTGAATTTGCAACCGAATTTAAACAATAATTAAGATAAGCTTACTGGACGCGTAAGTTCTAGGAAATTTACTGTTCATATCTCTCACATAAAACGACGTAAAACAAAGAATCCCATTTTCGCGCTGATTAATACACAAAGTTAAAAGTAGCAATAGAAAACACCATCAAAAGCCACTACCTCATCAACTTGCTGAATGAAACTTTGTTTGCCTATTTTGCTATCTAATTGGTATCACTCCCAAAGATAAGATATTTTTGTCGAATTTTTGCGTGGGAAATACCTCATGCATGTATCCGAGCAATCTGATTGTATTCAATATCTACATCGGTTTCATAGTGTGTGTCGGTGATTAAACAAAATATTTTCTATTGTCTGATGTTATCAATTTCATAACGTAAAGGACGATATCTTGTCGTCAGCTGATTCATATTGTAATATTTTGCTGCGTATTTTATGCCATTTGCAAAATTATTTATAGATTGGATGAATAATTTAGCTTTGGTATCTCAAAAGAATTTTAATGTACTTTGCTTAAGCTCAGAGTTGATAAGGTAGGGTAAGATAATAATTATTAATTAAAGAAAAAGGAAAATGTGTGATGTATGTATATAAGGAGGTCCAGAAAATAAACGTCACAAAATTATTCAAACTCTCGAATGTGTACATACATTTTTACTGGACTCAATTTTGTCCATACTCGTAAATGCTGCAACATAACAGAATAATCCGCAAAAAAGTTGCCAACTATCATGTTGTTCTTCTACAAATCATATTTGACTGTTTTAAGATTAAGAAAAAGCAATTGTACAGAAATAGATGCTTATTGTACAATATTACCATCTGAGATAAGCAGTCAATGATCTAAACGCCATCATCTATCTAAGGATTAATGAAGTCTACATTTCGTACCTTCACAACCATCTTTGCAATGCCTTAGGCTTGCGCTGAAAAAAAAATTGCTACTCGAATTTGCGTATTTTTATTTTAAACACACCCCTAGGGGTTCTGCGAATTATAATCTCTTGAAAAAAAAATTGTAAAACACTTTGAGATTGTAGGGCCATTACATACGCACCGGCTTTCTACCATCTTCAAACAGGTAAATCTAGCTCTAACGATGAGTTATATGCATTATTTGACGATCAACCTGTATCTGTCTGCGTAACGTTACGCAAATCGCAAAAGGCGGACCATGTAGAAAGAATGGAAGACGACCAGCTACCCAAAAGAACATTGAAGGGTAGGGTCCAAGGTAGCAGGAAGACTGGGGACTCGATGGGAAGACTCGATAGAATTTGACAGTGATCGGCAAGCGGACAAAGTCGTAGAACCTTGATATGATTGGAGGAAATTAATCCTGGAGGTCAAGGCTGGCTTGGGCTGTTACGCCATGGAGGATGATGATTATGATAGTGAATTTTCAGACCCGGTTTAGGATTGAAATTATCAGATGAACTGAAGGGATGCATTGAAAATGCATTCCCTTCTTTTGTTTACATTTATTTTTTCTATTCACATTTTCAGAGTGGTTTGTATATTTAAGCCTTACTTTCACTAGATACATCTCTGAGGGGCATTGAATAAGGAAGTAAATAGCTTTCGTATTTTTACCATAGAAAATGAAACATTGAAAACTAGGTTGCCTTTGTTGCGTTTATTTTTTTGCCAGATCTTGACTTTTTCTACGCCGCTGTAGTCTCTTTAGGCCAGGCTTTGTCAGACTGGTGCATCTTGTCTTGACTGAGCCAGGATTTCAGTTTAGGCTACACTGCTGATATTTGTCACTTCGGGTTCTAGGCATATAAAGACATCATTGGGATCAATTATCAGTCTAAACTTATGTTGACGGCATCAGCATACGCTTTCAATTGTGAAAAATCATAGAGTAGCATACCCATTATGTCAACTGGTATCTTCCTAATACCGTTATAGGGAGCAATATTGAAAGGATTGGGATAAGCGCATTTCTATGTATCGTTAGTGGTAGGTGGGTGAAGGCTATTCACGTTCAGAATGTAAAGCTTCCAGGGCTGCAGAGATTCTGAAATACCCGCCAATTAAACTAAACCATCCTTGTTTACCAACCCTCAATTTATCCGATTCCTTCTGTTCATAATCCATTCATTGTAGTCGTTGTTTGAGTAAATGCATATTTTAAAATTTCGATACATGCCAAATCTAATAAAAAAATAAAACAAGTTGGGTAGACAGAACTGCACTCATGTCAGAAGGGTTTTGTACCTCACCTACGGTATGCAGGCACATAGAATGATTTAATTCAAGAAAACTTTAATGACCTGCATAACAAATATATTCTTGCTCTAAAAGAAAAACCAGTGTTAGCCATTTTATCTAGCCAACATTTTATTGCAATATTGCCAAAATCATTGACTTAGCGGAATCTTAAATGTATTTGAATTATTCATCTTATCTGAAAATTTGGAGAAGTTCCAATCAAAAGTGCAGTGTCTGGATCGACGGGAAACCGATCTATTGGTTGTTGTTTTTTTCTGATAGATGACGTGAACCGCTTATTTCACATAATAGTGATTGCGTGGCTCATATTATTAGATGCTCTTTTAAAGATTAGATCTTAGACTATCTTCAGTCAAAACTTGATCGTCATTAGTAAAAAACAAGTTGGTTACAAATAATGGACGATCAAAGAGAGTATTATCGCATATTTTATTGTTTTACTTCTGAAGGGGCAAAAATGCGATGCAAGCTCGAATGGAATTGAGTAAAGTTTATGGTGAGGACTGCATTACTGAACGCCAGTGGCAGCGTTGGTTTGCTCGCTTTTTTTCTGGAAATTTTAATTGGAGATGCACGCATACTGGTCGTTCAACCATTACTGGTGAAAATAGAATATTGCGTTAATCGATCGTAACCGGCGTATGACAACTCGAGAGATAGCAAATAAGCTCGACATATCAAATTCAACCGTTTACTTGCACTTACAACAGCTTAGTTAAGCAAACAAACTGGATGTTTGGATTCCTCACGAATTAAAGGAAATCTACCTGAGGCATTAACATATGCGACTCTGTGCTGAATTGTAAATAAAATAACCCATTTTTAAAAAGAATCATAACAAGTGATGAAAAGTGGGTTGTTTACGATAACGTAGTCTGAAGAGGATCATGAACCAAGCAAGATGAGCCCCCACAATCGACATCTAAAGCCAATATTCACCAAAAGAAGATTATGCTTTCTGTGTGGTGGGATTCCAAGGGAATAGTCTACTTTGAGCTGTTTCCAAAAAATCCAAACTATTGATTTGAATGTCTATTGTCATTTACTAACGAAATTGAATGAAGAAATCAAGAAAGAATGCCCTGAACTGGCCAATTGTAAAGGCATGATGTTCTATCATGATAGCGCCAGACCCCACACCTCTTTAATAACCCGCAAAAAATTAATGGAGTTCAATTGTGAGCCGATGTTGCATCCACCCTATAGCCTTGACGTAACACCACCAGACTATCACTTGTTTTGCTCCCTTCAAAACCATTTGAATGGTCAAACTTTCTGTTCCGATCAGACTGTTAAAAGTGAGTTGGACCACTTCTTTGCTTCTAAAAACCAAGGCTTCTTCGAACGTTGAATTTTTCAACTTACCGAAAGATGGCAAATGGTCATCCAACAAAATGGTCAATATATCATTGGTAAATGTTTGTTGTTAATATAAATGAATGTACTTTAAAAAATCATGAAAAAAAGCGTCACTAATTACCGAACAACCAAATAAAGAATGAGTCGACGTATAGAACTGTAATTTTTTACATATGATTGATTTGATTAGTTATAATTTTAAAATGATATGAAATCGAAATACCACCTGTAATGATTTAACAATTTACGTCCGAACGCGGAACCGACCTCTCATCGGTTCTAGACGTTAAGTCTGAGTAGTGCCAACGGATGGTACCAACCGGTCAACCAATCCGTGCACCGTAACCCATTCACGCGGTGGCTGCTTGTCGGCCAGCTAGTTCGGAGAGGATTTCGGTCGCGGGTCTCCGAATGGGTTACGCTCATTTACATAATTCAGCCACCTATACACGCCCGTTTTTAAACGCGTTACAAAACAAAACCATACGGAGAAGAAACCTACTTTACGTTACTCCGTATTTCTTCCTATAACCAGTCAAAGAACAAAATCTCCTTTGTACTTCGCGTTCCCGAATTTCCGACGCGGTACCGAAAAGTATACTACGTTAACTCATCCCGACGAAAGCTGCTCTAATAAAACGGCAAAACAACAAAGGTACCGCGTCGGAAATTCGGGAACGCGAAGTAAAAAGGAGATTTTGTTCTTTGACTGGTTATAGGAAGAAATACGGAGTAACGTAAAGTAGGTTTCTTCTCCGTATGGTTTTGTTTTGTAACGCGTTTAAAAACGGGCGTGTATAGGTGGCTGAATTATGTAAATGAGCGTAACCCATTCGGAGACCCGCGACCGAAATCCTCTCCGAACTAGCTGGCCGACAAGCAGCCACCGCGTGAATGGGTTACGGTGCACGGATTGGTTGACCGGTTGGTACCATCCGTTGGCACTACTCAGACTTAACGTCTAGAACCGATGAGAGGTCGGTTCCGCGTTCGGACGTAAATTGTTAAATCATTACAAATGGGCCCCACGTTATATAAAAAAAAAAATATTGTATTTGATCTCACATGACCACTATGACATTGTGTTGGAAAGAAGATTTAAAATAAATAATAAAGTAAATATATACATATAACGTAAATAATAGATTGGCCTTTTTACCGCTATCTTATTGGTGTAGATGTTCATTTGTTTTATATGGTCAGCAAATGATAGATGACTATGAAATAATAAGTTGAACGGTTTGATTTCAATATTCAGTTTAAATAACTTTGATGGATTTTGTGTGTAAACCTGTAATAAATATTATTTCCAGATATTCAAAAAAAAAAAAAATAAACATAAAATGAATTGCTAAATAACCCCAGACTTTCCTTTTCAGTGGTTCGTTCTGTTTCAGCGGGAAAGTGAGTGCAGGGTAGGTATGCCGTCGCGAGGCTAGGGTTTCGCTAAATCCGCTGAGGTCGGTTTCGCGTCGTGCGCGGTACGCGGTACCTTTGTAGTTTTGACATTTTATTAGAGTAGTCTTCGTCGTGTTAATTTAGAGTAGCATACTTTTCGGTACCGCGTCGAAACTTCGGGAACGCTAAATAAAAATTAGATTTTGTATTCTTGTCTGGTTATAAGAAGAAATACGGAGTAACGTAAAGTAGGTTTCTTCTCCGTATGGTTTTGTTTTGCAACGCGTTTGGAAAACGGGCATGTTCAGGTGGCTGAAAAATAGTGTAATTGAGCGTAACCCATTCGGAGACCCGCGACCGAAATCCTCTCCGAACTAGCTGGCCGACAAGCAGCCACCGCGTGAATGGGTTACGGTGCACGGATTGGTTGACCGGTTGGTACCATCCGTTGGCACTACTCAGACTTAACGTCTAGAACCGATGAGAGGTCGGTTCCGCGTTCGAACTTAAAATGTTGAAAATCATTACACACCTTCTAATAAACAAAAAAGGACATTTTTAAAGTAATTGTCTTAGTTGATTACTCGAGTTACACATTGATTTTGAGAATCAGTGATAAATTGTAGTTTTGTAGTATTTATTATTAAAAAAGTAAAAAGTGTTCGTTCAAAATAAAAAAAAAAAATCAATATGAATTTCCAATTAATCATACTCTTTCTTCTTCTTTTTTTTAGGAGGAAGCGAAATGAAAGCTAGATATGCGATAAAGAGGGGGTTCCTGTTAAAATCCACGAAATACCGGTACGATTACGCGGTGCCATCGTTTGTGTTCTTTTTTTTATTAGCGTAGAGTATTTTATTTAGAATTCGAGTAGATTATTTCTGGCACCGCGTCGGCATTTATTTCGGAGACCCGCGAATCCGTTGTTCATTGATCAACAGCCTCGCAAAGGCAACGTTACAGCAATGACGAAATTTTCGGAGTGCGTTTTAAATGGGCATTTGACTCGTAAGCTGAAATGTATCTGGACTTAGCCTACTCGCATAAGACCCGCAACTGGAATTCCTCTCCGACCAGCTAACCTGTGAGCAGCCACTTTGAGTACACTAAGGGTGCTTGGACTAGTTGGCCGTTTGCGTACAGCCCGTTCGCACGTACCAAGACTTCATGTCTTTAACCTATGACCGGTCAGCTTAGAATTCCTTCGAGAAATCTCGAACGTACAAGGTCTTTTTAGAAAAAAACTATTACACCCGCGACCACAATTCCTCTCCAGATTTGCTGGCCGAAAAAGAGCCACCTCGGGGTAGACAGCGAGCATACGAACACGTATACTGCAACAAAGTGGCTTGCACTAAAACAAAGCAAAGGAGGTTTTTCTTTAAAGCAATTATTTATCATACAACTTTTTTGATAGGAGCATACTTCAGTTCTTCGTTGTTTTATTTTACCCGAGACTCAGTGCTTAGTATTGTAACCTAAATTATGCAGATGAGTTTAGTTCGGATGCATTATTTTGTGTAGGACATCTCTGTAGAAACTTTGATATGCTTCCTTCAAGTCTAAGAAGAATTGGAGCACTTTTTCGGCCGTTGTGTACAGTGAGTGATTTCTCTGTGCATTTCACAGCAAATATTGTATCCGTTTTCAATGTATGGAGCATATACTTTTTTGCCAATAGTATGGTAATTTTTTTTCTACCAATTCACGCCCTACATATCAACCGGTTAAAGAAGTTATGTGAATGCGTTTCTCCAGTTTGGAGCAGTTCTGCAGGTATTCCTTTCTTGTTTCCCGATGTCATAAAAGGCTGTACCTCATCTGCTGTTGGTGGTGGAGTCAATCTAATACTTACCTTTATTCGCTTACTTGCTCTTCTGAGAAGACAGCGGTGCAGAATAATTTTTGAAGTCGAGGCCAATCATAAAGAATGAATAACGATATAAAACCACGTTAAAAACATCGTTGTGAGTATGTGTGAATAGACGCGTAATGAGAAAAGTTCAGGACGATTTAAGTAAAGTTAATAAATTCAATGAAAATCCCTGATTATCGTCCTGAATTTAAATTTTGTGTTAATATCTTAATGCTATTAATTGTAATTTGGTTATAGTTCAATTTACTCACCACAACAAAATCTCTGAATGGCTGAAGAGTATGAATGTCTGGAAGAGAAAAATAGATATTATAAAATTGAAAAATATAAAATGTGATTATTTATACTAAAATTGTTCATGTATTAGAAATATATTTAAAAATAAAAAAAAACATAAAAACACAAATCAGACGAATTCAAAAGAAAAATAAATGAATACCCATTCCAAAAATAACAAGAATTCGTTATTTTTTATGAGGTTTCATGCTAATTGGTTCAGACTAGTTGACTAAATATTATTTAAATTGGCAACAGATTCGATTGTATATGACAGCAATTTAAATTGTTTTTGTAATTCAAGTTACATTTGCCTCTCAGTTCTAGAGCAAACTTTTGTCGAATCCACAGCTCCACTTCGACATAACATCCAAGAGCAAATGCCTATTAATTTTGTCGCTTAGTGGTTTCCTTTTCCGGTCTCTCTCAGCGTGTAGCTGATATTCGCCAGTATGAGGTTGTTGGAACTAAATACATACATACTCGTAAATGTGTCTAGCTCGTACCTATTCAAATTAACTTACGACTGTAGCAGATCCCACATGTTAGACTGCACTTTAGTTGGTACGCAATTAAATATCATTCAAATGCATTTAAACTGAATATTGGTTTTGAAAAATGAAACAAATACCTTTTGATTTATTTTAAAAATATTTCTAACTTTAAGTATTCCCGTATAGAATAGCGCCCCGGAGCTAAAGAATTCATATCATTCACGTAATACTACCACTGCAGACATCATTTATATGTTAAGTAACCCGTGCTAGTTCTAATGACGAAAGGAAAACTACAATGGAACAATTCCAATTGATTTATCTTGATAAATGACTGCATTGTAGAAATAGCCGTATCGCGAGTAATTTTATATCACGTGTTCCCGGTTCGTTCCATTTCGTATCCAAGCCCAAGTAAATACAAACAAGTAAATAAGTCTGGGACAGCAATTATTATATTGCTCCATTTTATCACTTGTTTCTAGGAAAAAACAAACAAATATCTGAGCAAACAAACGTACTGTTCCGTAAAAGATATTAGTCTTATGCAAAAGTAGGCAAAAAATATCCCAAGGTGAAGTGGTGATAATTTTTGACTGGATTTAAGCGTTCGTTGTCGCCTGACTCTGATCATTTATATCGTCATATATTCGGAGTGTCAGGTTGTTTGGTGACGCTAGTTTATGTGTAAATTGGTATTATTTTCTCATTACGTGGGAAATTGAATGATTATTTTTAGGTGCCTCTAATGAAACTAATTACCCCGTTGCCTCGACGTGCTTGCGAGTGGCGTTTTGAGGACAGTGTGGCAATGGATGATGTATGTACAAACGGTGTATTTTGTCGCTCTCTAATTTATTAGACGGGGTTTAGTTAAAAAAATTTAAAGTGGGGGTACCCATCGGCTGTGTAGTCTAAACTTTAAGGCATGTAGTAAAAATTAATTTTTTAAATGGTTTCAAATAATGCATGTGTTTGCTTCTTGGTCAAATAAATTTAAATACATAACATTAAACGCAAAAAGGACAAGCCAGCTAGAGAATATAAGGAAATATGATGAACATTTTTCGGCTTATTTCATAGCCAGCCTCTTGTACGGAAACATTTATTCGCGGATTAATTTCCTTTCTTATCTAAGCACCTGTAATTTACGCTGATAGAATATGTATCGCAGCCTTCAAAAACAATCGACAAAACGCATCCATTTCAACCAAAAACCTATTCAATTAATTCAAATGAAAGGCAACTTTCTTAACAATGAAGACACTATTCTTCAGGTAAGCACCTCTTAAATATGTTTTTGAAGTTCGATCACAAAATATTTAACGATCGTCCATTTTTAAATTCAATTCTATTAGTAAGGAATTTAAAAAACAAACTTTACTACAATTGGTTTTGTCTGTTCGTCTGCGACAGTAATTTGAAATATATTAATGAACGACTACCTTTCTGAGTGACAAGGTCAAAATTAATGGTCGCTTCAAAAAAATTTTCTCAAAAGAATTTAAATATTCTTAAGATTCTGCTTTCATCTCAGAAGATGAATGTTTTAATACGTGCGAAAATTAAATTTAACCATAAATACTTCGCAATTAGACATAAAAAGTGCTTGAACAACGGGTGTCTAAGAAAATAATCGTTGGAAAGATGAACAATGAAAGCCAATTGGGAACCCAAAAAAGGTTAATCAGACTCTAGTAACGGAATCAGAATCAGGGCTCATACAGGCTTACATAATTGATGGTAATGTATTTAGCATGCAAATGCCCAAAAAAGATTGTAGCATGATTACAAACACGAGGTTTACATTAATCAAGAAACATAACTTTGATTCAGGTTGAATTGGTGGCACTTTTCGTGTAACAAATGTATTAATCTTGCTGTTGTTTCCTATCATATCTCATTTTGTTCTTGCTTTTTTCATTTCGTTGTTTTCCAGGATGTCGTTTTTATTAGGGTTTTGTACTAAAATACAAAACCCTATTGCAATCACGACCTGTGTCCGTCTGTCCGTCCGTCCGTCTGTATGTCACAGCACTTTTTCTCCGAAACTATAGAGGCTACAGCCATGAAACTTTGTGGAAAGGTCAGAAGTGGTGACTTCTTGAAAATTCAAGGGCGGTAAATTTTTTCAAAGGGGTTTAAGGGGGGTCTCCCCATATAGGGAGGTGACCCCTCAAAAAAAAATTTCGCCATTGGTAGTCGAGTAGGATGTCATGAAAAATGTGTTTCCTCCCCGCGAATGGACACCCGTGATCTGAAAAATCTGAAAAAAATATCAAGGGAGATATTTATGGGCATAACTATAACAAATACCTCAGAAGTCAAAATTCATTCAACTTTGTTAATAATAGTATGATCCTCGAATTTCACATTTTCTCTAATAAAATCGTCTTTGACATGTTTCTTAATTTTATACGTTGCTGGTTACTGCATTTTGTAAGTTGAGTACAAAACCCTTCTGACATGAGCATAGGTCTGTCTACCCAACTTGTTTCTTTTACAATTTCCTTTTTATAATTTTTTACGAAAACTAGTAGTTTTCTGTGTTGGTTATGTTATGGGTGTGAAACATGGACCCTATCCCAAGCATCCGGAAACACATTGAACACCTTTGAGCGACGGATCCTGAGACGAATAATCGGAGGGAAGCTAGACGGGGACCAATGGTGAATTCTATACAACCATAACCTGTATGAAATTTTTGACGAAGTGGAGGTCTCAACGATTGTAAGACTGCGGGAGCTGCAACGGGCTGGACACATGAATCGTATGGAGGAACAACGGATACCCAAAAATATAAACGTTGGGAGAACTGAAGGCCGGAGACCAGTGGGGAAACCGAGGAAACGCTGGTCTGACTCGGTCGACGAAGACAGTCCATCGCTGCTCGGATTTCGAAATTGGAGGACGCGGTCAGTTGGAGGCGCTTTTTGCAGGAAGCAAAGGCCCGAGAGGGGCTGTAGTGCTAAGAAGAAGAAGAAGTAGTCTTCTGTTATTAAAACAATTCGATATAATAAATTTTTATATGTCTTCCCTTTCTATTTCGTTTGACAAGAATTGATTTTAATTTAAGTTAAAAATAAAATTTGAAGTGTTTTTCTTTCAATGATCATGATCAAAATTGTAATTAGTCTAACAAGCAAATATCAACTTTGTGTTTTGTTGTATCAATATCTTTAGCAGTGTCTTTGAATAATATCATTAAATTAGATGGCATAAGTCAGCGAAAAGTATAATACAATTGGATCAAAATATTTGCATAGTATGACATCACGACTAATTGCTAGGAACTAATGATCGAGTCAATTAAATAATTCGAGTCAACAAACGGGCACGACTTCAAATTGGAAAGTATGATGGTTGCAGATGATGAATTGAAAATTGCAGAAGACAGGGAATGAAATAAAAGCAGCCTACCAGAAGGATTCGATTAATGATATAAATGTTTCCAAAGTTTTTCGACGCGATTGCGACACTATTGATAACCCAGCATCAGACGTGGTATAATCGAGGGAAAGTTGTTGTAGTAATTTTGGGAAATTTTTAATGCCGTAACTGCCTTGAATATTGCTTGATTCTTTTGAAAGTTGCAGTTTATAAAGATTTTATGTCGGACTCCATAAATTTTATTAAATATAAGGGTATCCTTCTTATTCCATTAGGGAAAATGTAAAATCAACAAACGATGCTATTATTAATAAAGTTTGAATTCTTTAGTGTTTAATTACTTAATTTAAATAAAATAATCTATCAATATTTGACTTTTTTTCAGGGGAAAACTTTTGTGACATTACTAGTAGATTCGCTAGAGGACATCGCCAAAAAGGCTGCTCTCCTGTAAACCCTTTGAAATTTTTCCCGCTTCAAAGCTACAACTACAGAGCTTTCTACAAGGTATACTGGACAGACAGGTACGGATTTTGATAGGGTATTTAATGAAATCCTTACGAGAGTGCGGTCTCATTGAATTCGGGATCAAAGTGGAAGAAGAGTAAAGGTTATGAAAACAGTAGTTCATTAAGCATGTTGTGAAAAAAATGAATCGTATATCTGGGCAATACCCATTACTCCCTGTTAGTTCCAGTCAATTACACTATTTGGTGTAATTGTTTTCTCCTAAAAATTATGCGTGATTAATGCGGCAAAATGAAGAATGAAAATTAAACAAAAGAGCAAACAGAAAAGCCTACTATTTTTGTGAGTATGCAATATATCCCAGGGCTCTGCAGAAAATTCAGCAGGGTCATCAAAGATTGTGGTGAAATCCAGCTTGAATATCAAATCAAAAACACATTGAGCTCAATTTGCATAACTACAAGCTGGGTAGACAGAGCTACGCTTATGTCGGAAGGGTTTTGTACTCAGCTTACGATATGCAGACACCAATAATGAATAAACTCAAGAAAAACTTTAACGACATCCCCAACAAATACATACCGGTTTTAAAAGGAAAACCATTACTATACCATTTTAATTTACGGCCATTTTGTCGCAATATCACTAACAACTATTGACTGAATGAAATCTTAAAGATATTTTTAATTATTTATTTTGTCTGGAAATTAGAAGATCCAATTAAAAGTGTACTGTCTGCTTCGATGGAAAGCCCGAATGGTAGAAAAGCCGTGCATTCTTTTTGTTGTACTTGGAGAGCTTTCAAATTGCTATTACTTCAGTGAATACGATTTAACTTTATTGAAACTTCCAGACTAGAGGGACGTTTCCTAAAGCTACTTTAATTTAAATTTAAAAGTACCTGTATGAATTCACAGGGAAAAATGTTATATTTACAAATCCTACTTGTATTAACAAAGTGGAGTGAATTTCAACTTCTAATATATTTGTTATTGTTGTAATCATGAAAACCTACTACCATGCATTTCTCAGCTTTGAAATGTATTTTTTCATCTAGAGTTAATAGCCTGTACCTTAAATGGTGAAATTTGGGAAAAATAACTAAATTTACTCAATGTTCTCGTTTAAAACGCACGTCATTTTGTCTTACTATAACTAATATCACTCGTTGAGAAGATTCTGCAAGATGTGCATGATATACATCCTTCCTGAAATTTTCATGCATATTCTAATAGGCCCCTAGTGTCTGAATCGATTGGAAGCACATATTGCTCAATAGCCACGTATTGTTGTTGTAACATTGAAAATTTAAACCACCAAAACTTCAGTAAATACTAACGATTCTTCTGAAATTTTCATAGTTTGTTAGCCTTATAAGGTACCTTTACTATTTTCTACGAGAAAATGCAAAATTGATAAATCGTATCTACGAGGGTGGTTCAAATATGATGGCGACAAACACTGTAGATGGCGCGCACCTATTTTTTGAAGGTCAAGGGTTGAGTATGAGATAGCTGGGTCCCTTACGAACAGCATGGCATAGTTTTCGTTGGGAGTGCATGTTTCACGCGCGTGCTGCGACCATGAGTGAACGTCAAGTGCCGACCGCCGTTGGCAACGTATTGTCATTCGTTTTTTGGTGTGGGAAGGCCTTAAAAACACGGAAATTTTTCTGCGTTTGCGAAATCAGTTCGGTAGTGGAATTCGCAGGATGATAAATCCGGAGTGTAGGGGAGTGTTCCACTACCTTCCACCCCGATTCCGATATTGTATGAAGGCGTTTATTATCCTAGAGAAGAATCGTACTTCGTGCTGGAATGCTGCTCCGTTTCGAGTGATAAGCGGGTTTCACGTGTGTTTTCAGAAGGTTAGAGTAGTATGCGGCATTGATGGAACGGTTGATGCGTATAGATTATATAGATTTGCAAACATATTAATAAGGTAAGAGGTATAAAACTACAGGAAAAGACTGTATCCGAGCCATCAACCATAAAGACGAGAACAAACACAATAACAAAATAAAATAAAACATAAGTAAGGAATTAGCGTAGTATATCGTGGTCTATTAATTGACAACGAGTAATCAGGTGTATTTTATTCTTTTGACCCTTGATGGTGGAACAAACTTCACCCAGAGCTGGTGCGGCCAATGGAAGCACTCCGGGAATATCTATATGCTTCGATATTCTGGAGCTGTGCGGAAAATTCAGAAGGTTCTTGAAATATGATACCCATCTTTTATTAATCCTGCTTTCATCAGTGATGATGTTGCCGATGTCATGACGGCAGTGCGTGGTCTTGGGTTGATCACGTCGTGTCAGGCTTTTCACTACTTTGTATGCTTCTTTTGTGCTGTTGCTCACTAGAATTGCCTCGATACTTCTCAACTGGTTGTCATAATTTTTTAATTTCTTGATTTTATTAGTCATCTTATTTGCTACTCTTCTGAGATTTTCTTAATCTACTCTCTTCGTCCTGGGTTTCCTACCTTAATATTGTTTGTACGCCTGATTCTTTTTGGTAAACGCATTCTAGCACTCATCATCAAACTAATCATTTTTTTGCGCCGGATTTGATGTCCAATCGTATATTCTACCAGGGTCTTAATTGCTGCTTTCAATATTAGAATGGGTGGAATACTATTAAAGCTGCTCCAAGCCGGGGGACGCATATACAATATATTCTTCAACGTCAGTTGATATGTAGGATATAGGTGGAGCAGCGGCTACCAGATATTTTTGGAAAAATTATTATATCGTGAAAGCAATAAGTGAGATAAACTGCGTATTGAAGATAAAGGAGGATCCAGCCAATTGCTGCACAAAATATTTGAACGAAAAATGAAGCTCTTGTATGAAACAACAGTCGTAAAACACCAAACTTATTTCCGAAGTGGATAGTCTACGCTCGATAAAATAGATAGACAAAAATACCTCAAAATATATCTTAGATGTTGGTCATCTCTAGTTAGGCTTCGAGCAAGCTATAAGATGCCTGCTAATTAAAAATACTGGTCAGAACGATAAAATCTACAAAGCTAAATACTGAGTCTCAGGTCTTGGTTAACGGAGACCTTACTGTAGGCTTTCCAATTCAGTCAACCCTGAAAAAGGGGGATATGCTTATGGTATCTTACATTACTCTGGAAGAAGTAGTCAGGAAGACGCCAACTAGTATCACACTTCATAAGTCAAAACAATAAGCAGGGTATGCTGATGACGTTAAAATTCCTCGTATGTCAACATCAATTTTTGAGGCCAAGGAAGCCTTCATACGCCTCAAATCAGATGCAATGAATTGGCCCCTTGAGTAATAAAATTAAAATTGAATTCATGGTCCAAATAAAGACAGACACTCCGGACTGAAAAAATTATCTTATGAGGCTATAGCTTTCAAGTAAGGATATGTTTCTTTACTTGGGGATCTAGCTACATTGAAAGGGCATAAACAAGGAAGATATTCAGCAAATGACTAATGCAGTAAATTATATCTTTCAAGGCTTGTTTATCTGAAGAATCAGAGATGTGCACATATGTGCTCTTATATAGACACACAACCAGGACTGCAAATTTTCCCGAATTGACCCTGGGTATATTCGAATGAAAAATGTTTAGGAGAATATATGGTACAATCAATCATGCAGTATAGCAGAGACTTCATGACAGTGATTTGTTGGATCCTAAAACCAGATCCTTGCTTAGAATTTCAAAATGTTGAACGTGATCGAAAAACTGTGATGATTAGAGTCAAATAATCTTAGAGTCGAGGCTCAACTTGAAATTATATTACACCTAATCATGATTTTTTATTGAATACTGATTTCTAGAATCAACTATAGAAATAATTTGGTTTACTTTACTTTCATTTTAAGTTCTAAATACCCAAAAGGGCCGATAAATATGGCGTTCAAGAAATAACCTCACCCTTCAAAAAGAAAAAAAAACTGATAGTGATATACTTCATCTTAAATTAATTTGAATTTAGCTTGATTTCATACAATTCGAATCAACTTATTCAACAGTGAAGTACTTAACAAACAAAGGTGCATGGGAACACAGATGGGAGTAAGATTTTAGTTCACATACTGATTAAGGGAATTCCTTTTAGAAATCGGCCTGCACAAAGGATATGATTAAGTTTTTTTCGGATTTATGGTGATTATTCATGCTCTGTTTGTAGGGGGTATATGTGCCCATAGCAATGAACTATACCCAAATTGATCATGAAAAAAATACATAGCTTAAAATACACCGAGAAAAATCACACAAAAACCATGTATATGCCATACAAGATTTGAACCACTTTTAGATCTGGTGAAATTTCCGGCAATCTGGCTAAAAATGGTACATCACCCAAATTTGTGCTCAGTCATCCAATAAAAAAAAACCTGAAATTTATCATACAAGCGAAGGCAGAGCATTCTTTCGTCACCCTCTCTGTGACAGTCATGTATTCTGAAACTCTTATTTTACAATTATTGTATATACCATCATTTATTCTTTTATATTCTTTTCTGCACATTAACTAACTTTAGCTGATCTTGAACTCGCTTCACACGAGCACAAGTCGAAAGCATTCCGCCATGGGGTATGTTTCTTTACCCCGAATCAAATCATGTACACAAGGCACTCGCATTCGTGATAGCTGTTATGCGTAATACTGATTGCTTTATCAGCTTAGTATAATTTTTCTGTCTAAATTTCAAATAAAATTTGTCCAGTGCGAG
Organism: Odontomyia ornata; assembly: GCA_963969285.1. Taxonomy (NCBI): domain Eukaryota; kingdom Metazoa; phylum Arthropoda; class Insecta; order Diptera; family Stratiomyidae; genus Odontomyia; species Odontomyia ornata. Next base: position 289,135,426 of record OZ017739.1, on the reverse strand, counting down.
CGAATGTAATTTAACTAGGGTCATGTATGACTTTGCCCAACTTTTCATCATTATTATGAATGAACGCATCTAAATAAATGTATTTAGGTGGTTTTGCTCCAGGTTTGTGGAGTTTGTAATCCATGTTAACAGAACCGTATTCGCTTCATGAGTTGTATGTCTGTCCGTCCGTACTTGGGTCACAGCAGTTTTTCTTTGAACTTACAACAGCTACTGTCACAAAACTTTGTACGTAGATCATTAGTATAGCCCTCTCCATAGTTTACGTATTAAAAAAATGCATAAGAATTTCAAGGGAAGTGGAAGATATGGAAGGGACATCTTTTACCAAAGGTAGTCGATTTGTGTATTAAGTGAAAGATTTTGACGAGAACATTCAGGATCAAGTTTCTAAAGAGTGGCAGCAGTGTTGAGGAGAGGGATAAAATCTTAAAAATGTGCGTCCTCCTCCTCGTGATTGGGAATTTTTGAGCCGAAGAATCTGAAAAAAAAACCGTGGATATTGGTTTTAATGAATAGATGGGCGACAAATACTTCCAAAGTCGAAATTTGCTAAACTTTGTTATTGATAGTATGATATGGGAATTTAAATATTAGTCTATAAAATCAGAAGGGAGTCTATAAAACCAGAGGATATATAATATGCTCATATATCCTGGAAATAGCATTATATTAGTATAAGACAATTTTAATAGAATTAAGTATTGTTTTTTACAAAACTTTCAACTGAATCCTGATGGGACCGCTAATACATCGTGTCCACGTGACGCGGCGAACTTATTAAATAACTTTTTTTTCAACAATTGATGGAAGAATAACTAAAGAAATCGTTGCCAGTTCAGCAAGCAATTTAAATACTACAAATATCTCAATAAATTCCATCCTTAACATTCATCAAAAAAATAAAATGGAAGTCTTAAATGTGGTCAATGGATTGAAAAAGAATACGGCGCCAGGCATCGATAGCATCAGGATGAATGAGATTAGTCTAATAAAGAAGAACATAGCCGAGATTATGGCAAATTTCATAAACGTGCATATTAGGAATGAGACATTTCCGGAAGAAGAAAAACATGCAAAAATAGTTCCTATATTTAAAGGTGGGCATCATCTTGGCCCGAATAGCTATCGCCCGATGGCGCTGCTGACGGGATTTAGTAAGGTACAATATTTGAAAAAATACTAAACAGTCGATTGACATCATTCTTAGTTGAAAACTCTATTGTAAGCCAACATAAGTTTGGTTTTCAAAAGAACAAGAGTAGTTTGGATGCCCTACATTCTGTTACACGTTTCATCAATCTAGGACTAGACAGAGGTGACTTTGTCATCGCAATTTTTGTGGATTTGAAAAATGCATTTGATACAGTTGATCATGAACTCTTGCTTTGTAAACTTGAATCGTATGGTATTCAGAGTAGCCCTAAGCAGTTGTTTAAAAGTTATTTGGAGGGAAGATCGCAGAGAACTTTGATCAACAATGTCCTGAGCGATCGGGCACCTACGAAAACAGGAGTTCCCCAAGGCTCAATAATCGGCCCAACGTTGTTCTTGCTACACACAAATAATCTAAATACATGTGGGCTGACGGGATATCACACATCATATGCTGATGACACAGTTTTACTTGATTCAGGACGAGACAAAACTGCCATTGAGAACACTATCAACGAGGACCTAGCAAAATTCCATCAGTGGTTCATCGAAAACAAACTAGTATTGAGCACTACAAAGATAAAATATATTGTGTTTGAACAAAAGAACAATGGAGACATAGATGTCGAACTAAATATTAACGGCGAAAAATTGCAAAGAGTGCTAGAAATGAAATATCTTGGTCTTATCTGGACCATCGTATGACCTGGTTGCCACACATAAATAGCTTAAGGAGGCAATTAGCCCCAATAAAAGGATTGTTAAGAAGATATGAGGATTTTCCAATGCACATCAAGAAACTTGTTCTAAATGCGTTTGTCCTGGCGAAATTGCAATATGGAGTACTTATTTGGAGTCAATCAGCAAGTAACATATAACAGTATATCCAGGCTGCTGACCTAAGCGTTAAAAAAACATTCTGAAACTGCCAATGCTTACTCAAACTCAGATCAATTCGTCATACCTTTTGCCAGAACGGATCGTCTTAAGAAGGATGCAACGAATGATGCTCTGCGTATATATAACATTCTACCAGAAATGGTTAAGAAAGCAAACTCATTTTTGGTATTCAAGAAAAGACTTAGGGTGCATTTAATGAGCACTGATTTAAGCGTGGACCTGTAATTCTGCTTCTATGAGCCCAGTCTCTTAGGGCGTTTTTTTTTACCCTATCGGCGAGATACTGAAGTGACAGTTACTCAGAGTTTTTTTAATGCGTCGTATTATATTGAATTTTTTTATCTCTGAGAGCTGATCATGATTTTTGGACTAGATGTTCATAAAAGGGACTAGTTCACATTATATTGTGTGCCCCCTTATACCGATGTATTAAACACGGTCTGGGTGGCACAAAGGACGAAGCGATGTAATGTGAATGCAGATCGCATGAGCATTGTGCGACGAAGAAAGAGTGATCGAGAGAGTGGTAGGTTGTGGAGGTATTAAAAAAAAACATATGCGATTTGAGATAAATGCTCACTGTACTGTTGTGTTAATATTATAATTAATTGCTGGTTGCTGGCTGGTTTTTTCATTCAGTCAATGCTTCTAAGTAATATTGCCACAAAATGGTGGCTGGTTAATATGGAATAACAATGGTGTTTCTTTGAAAGAAAGTAGGTATTTATTTATTTTTTGTAGATATCCTTAATGTTTTCTTGAGTTTGTTGGTTGTTAGTGTCTGCATATCGCTGGTTCAGTACAAAACCCATCTGACATAAGTGTAGTTTTGTCTACCCAACCAGTTTATACATCAAAGTGGCTGTTGTTTGACCCATGTTGATTCGATGCCATGTTTATTAACTTATATGCCCCAAAAAATGCTGATTAACTAGAGTTTATATATTGTTAAGTGCTTGCCATCTGATGATTGGGGTAGCTGCATGATCTGTCTTTAGATTGTTTAGACATGCCGTGAAAAGTAAGCGAGAAAAAGAAAAACCGATCCATTGTGGATAAGAAGGATGGCCGAAATAATTGCCTCGCATCCTACTTGCATATGGTGGACCGGTTTTTCATGTTATGCTTCATATAAAAAAGGCCATTAACTTAGGATCTTGATAGTATTTTTGTGTTAAAGGGTGAGGACTTGATTTGAAATATGTTAAAGGCCCGAAAGATGATTTTACTTCATCCATCATGTATGTTCATTTCAATACAATCAATAAAAATTTTACTTTCTTTGACTATTCAAACGTCTTTTAATTACTAGGTCGAAGCCATAATTCAAAAATAATGTTTTACCCTTTATTTCAATCTATTAGCAGCTCCTCCGTCATTAACGTATTATTGCAAAACAAGCTGTGAGCTATTTTTACAATTTCTCTAGCTTTTTCCACCGTATGAGTAAGGAAAGCTCCATTTAGTTCGCATATGTATGTTTATTGACGTGTTTTGTCTGCCTTTGGCTCTAGAATGCGTACTCCATAAAAAAAACGAAATTCTATTCGAAGAACACGTAATTATAAGGTACACGAATGCAAAACGTAAAAAAATTGTATTTTCATTTCGCAAACGCGTGCATGAATATTCTTTAAAAAAATATTGTTTACTCATTGTCAGTGGGATCACATGATGGTAATTAAGTTAAGTTTTTCCTTTAAACATACTATTTATGGTGTGTGAACTTGACCAAGCTGATGAGAAAATTGTGTTTTTCGTACATGTATCCCATTATTGTTTGAAGGCGTCATAACATTTCCTGGACCATGGCCAAGATATGCCAGCGAGAAACTGTAAATAGCGTGTAGTGGCACCTCAAAGGTATGAGTAATATATTGAGGAATTATGATGGCTGTAAAGTGTAAATAAATTTAGAAATTCGATTTTCGTGACGCGACATCGCGGGAAATCGGGAATTATCAGGCAAATATGACTTTCATTAAGTAAACATGTGACGGTGAAAAAGATGCCATATGAACCTTGAGTTAATTAGTTTAAAATTTCAAATCATATTTATTTGAAGGTAGTTGGCTATTAATAAAGTTGTTTTGGCTAATGCTTATTACTTAATGTAATAGTTGGCTAGCATTTGAAAATTTAAGTTTCTAGCGCAAGCATTCATTTTATTTTTGATTTATTTCGAAAATATACTTAAGTTCAAATAGAATGTCGACTATGACAAATTTTGTATGAAATGGTGCACGAAATACCGAAATTAAATTTAATATCTACACGAGTTCACTTCAGGATTTTATTAAAATTAATTTTGAAATTCATTTTAATGGGGTGCACATGAATAGAGACAGAAAACACGAAAACTATTTTTTCGACGTTCCTGGTAGAAATTTTACAGGTATTCCTATAAGATTCCCGATTCAATAGTTATTAATCGATGTGGCTTTGATATCATATGATTACCTATTATTCTAAGTTTTAGAGGTCAAAGATAGAACCTTAATGTGTTGTTCTTGTGTTTCTAATAATACGTGCCTGGTATAAAATTGGCCCCAGTTCTTATTTATATGTTATTCTTGTCTTGCTTTTTGTTTTTGATTTTTCATCTTTTCCGCATAATATTCTGTTTTTTTATTGATCTTCATTGTAATTGGCGAATTCATAAGAATCAAAATTCAAGTTAAGCGACATTTCTTTTCATCCTCTGCAATTTTATGACCATCGCCATGTAATGCAATCATGAGCATTTAATTTTCCATCTTTCTTCTTGTAAAACTTTTTAAATTCTACTTTACATTACCTCCGCCGCTAAACTTTATCACCACTTTCTGTAACAGAAAGATTGGAAACAGTGTCTTTTTTGATTTCGGCCTCTCTATCACTCTCATTATCCTGCGAAAGATTTAAACAAGTCGAGCAAGCAGGAGAGTGCTACTACCAGAAGGGCTTTGTAACCATCCCAGGGTTCGAAACAAGTTTTCTGAAGGCATGAATCGGTGACTTGAACTATTCATTCAATATTCTACTTTTATAAGAAATCGTTAAAATTTATCCAAAAGATGCAGAGTTTTTTTTCATACGCAAATAATCGCCGCCATTTTGTTCCAGCTTCAATAATTTTTCTGAATACTCGGCCAATTGAACATATTTAAATCAAACATTATTCCTTGAATTTTCATGAAAATCCGAAGAAAATAAGAATGCCTAGGTCGATTAGAAATATGTATCAACCATCAGTACGTATTATTGTTGTATTAATTCCATACAATTGAAATGGCTCTAACTTACTTGATTACAAGCTGTTTTTCATAAAACTTTGTAAGCATAAGGATCTTATATTAATCTACATAGCTGTAAGATTTTAAGAAGTTTAAGAGGACCATTCTGATTTAATCGCAAAAAACGTAAAATTGGCGAGCCCTACTATTACGAACATAGTTAGGTGAATTTTGATCCTGAGGTATTTTGGCCCTTGTACTCACAAGGAACTATCTTTTTGGGGGAGGGATAAGGAACTACCTCCGAGGGGGGAGGATACGCATTTTTCGAGCATTCTACTTCATCCTGGACCCTTGATGCATAAAATGTTTTTTTTTGTATCAGATTCTAAAAATTCTGATCAAGACCTTGTATTTAATTCCCTATTCGACTACATTTGATAAAAAATTGCTAAGGGCTATTTCATATCGGGGGGTACCCCGTAAAAAATTTTAAAATTTTTGATAAGACCAAAACTTTTGAGAGACTACCACCTCTGACCTTTCCACAAAGTTTGAACTTTCAAGCTACTATAGTTTCTGTGAAATTTTTCTGTGACGCACGGAAAGATAGGTCGCGAAACTAGTAGCTCTTTGTAAAATCTTTCTTAAAAATCCCTAAAAATGTTTTATCTCTCAAATTTGACAACTAAATTCAGGGTTTAATTATTCACATTTGCTAACGAGTCACCGTCATCATTTATTGCCTTTATCATGTTTTTCCTCAGAGATTTACTTTCTTTTCATTGCCTTTGTCCGCTTTTTAACTTTTCCTGATACTGCCAGTAGTTGTCAGAAACTTTAATCTTATTTATATTTATAGCACATTGTGATATTCAGAGAATTCACAGTCAAAATGAATGCTCCGTAAAATTTACCAAAAAATTCAGTTGGCTTGTTTGAAGTGAAACTCGGTTAATGATCGCCTCATAACGTGATTGGTAAGTCGCGGTCCCCCGATTGTCGGTTTTGCCCAGGCGTGGAAGACGATGACTGCCACATAGTTTTTGGGTGCACAAAATGGGACAGGCTGCGGAGGGACCTATACAGGGAGACAGGAGAGCTCACCCCGGATACTACAATCGATTGAGTAATGGAGCCAGCTGGCAGAGAAAAAAACGTCTTGCACGCGTTGCGTGTAGACGTGTTTTTAATCGCTCTTGTCTTTAATTTTAAAAATTAATTAGTTTTTCACAAAAGTCAGTTTTCAAAAAATTAAATTAATTTTTTATAAGTCAGTCAAAATCAAATTTTGCTTTTATTGGAAAAAGCATTTATCTTTGAAGGAATCGACCCACGGAATCATATCGAATATTATTTTACTTCGATAAATCAACAAAGCTAATAATCCAAAGGCTAAAACGGGACTGCTGGTATGGAGGAGCCGAACGGCTTCCCTCCGTTAGGGGACCTCGGAGAGAGTAGCCGGGAAAGCTCCGTAGATGGCGGATGTAAAACTCAAGTTTTCAGAAACAAACAAGAAGTGATTCGACTTATAGTTGAAAATCAGGAATTGAGACTACGACTAAAACCTTCGAAGATATGTATAAGAAAAGTACGAAAACTCAAGATGTAGAGCCGGTAATGCAAATAAATGCGGAACCTAAGGCCGAGAAAGCTATCAAACAAGTCATCTCAGAAGAAATACTAAGTGCTGGAGGCACTAATGACAGCCAAAACTATTATGCAGTGCTGGATGGACTCCAACCAGAAATTGACATAAATATTAAAGGTAATGCTAATTATGATAACAATGACAATTTTATCCTTTACTTAAAAAATAAAAATAAGGAGAAGAAACCAGCTCGCAGTTCTGCTTGCCCTTGTCAAAAAGTTTCCAAAAATACAGAGAAAGTTCCGTCAATTAACGTGTTCGGTCAAAGCGGAAAAGATATGGTTCCGCTATTGGCAGCCAAAAATAAATTAACTAATTTCGAGATTTAAAGAGTTAATGCCAAAAAATTAACAATCAGAACAATATCACTGGTTGATTTCAGATCAGCTGAAAATGCACTGAATTCTGGGGAGTTTCCACACCCCAAAAAGTGAGAAGAACCAAACCTATTTGTTGAACGGCTTGGACTATGGAGAAGATACCGTCGAATTCTTCAGGTGCTCAAGGAAGCAGCATCTGAAATTGAATTTATTTCCGTTATAAACTTCGGGACAAGAAGATCGACGGTAGAAAAAAAAAATTTACCACTTTATTTGGTGCAGATTTCAAGTAAGAGTAGTCCAAGTGATCTTCAACAAATAATATACTTGAACTTCCGAGTTGTGAGGTGGGAACACCTCCAGAAAAAAGAAATGAATCAGTGTTATCGTTGTCAAAGATTTAAACATTCGGCAGCCAATTGCATCATGCATTATCGACGTATCAAATGCAGGAACGTTCATGCTCCCGGTGAGTGCAAATTCGCTCGGACGGAGAGAAAAGAGAAATTATACTGTGTTAAATGCGGTGTTTTTGGTCACCCGGCATCATATTGAGGATGCTCCCGATATCAAGATGCAAGAGTAAAATCTGCAGTGGCTTAGCTCCGAGTATCATTTGCATTCGCCGCTAGAGGATCATCAGAAAATGCGGTAAATAATATAAATAATCTAAGTGGCAATAATGAGATGCTTCACAAAATTTACCAGCAATTAAATTCTTTATCGGGGAGAATCGATAAACAAGATACGAAACTAATTTTGATTTTTACCGTTTAGGGCTTTCAAATGCCTCAAAATAACTTTTCATCCAGTCACATTCCCATGGATAGGATTCGCCTCATCTCGATAAACGTCAACTCTATTGTTACTATACATTGACGTGATTATTTCCTTGAACTCATTGTTAAGCAAAAGCCTGACGTCATGCTTCTCACTGAAACCCACCTCAATTCATGGTACACCATGCCATTCAAGGATTTTGAATTCGTAAGAAACAGTAGGGTAATACGTGAAGGGGGAGGAGGCACCGGGATATTGGTTCGAAGACCCTATTGTTTCCAAAATATTGCAGAAGTCGAAGTCAAAAGCTTTGAATCGCTTGAAGTGTACGTTATCAAAATCTCACTACCAGGTGGGGGGATGACCTCTTCGTTATCTCTGCCTATGCAACTGATGCAACTGTTCTCAAGCTCTAGGAAGAACTCAATTCCTTGTTTGAAATACTCAAATTGAACAGGCTGCATAATCATTATAATTTTGCTGGTGACCTGAACGCTAAGCATACATCATGGCTGAACACCACCAATAATCCAAGAGGTGTATTCCTGAAATTAAGGTAAACAGAGAACCAAATTGAATACAGGTACAATCTATATGGGTCGGACTTTCAAACAAACCCTGGGGCAAATTCATATTTGGACCTCTGCATCGCTGACGCAAGACTTGAATTCAGCTTAAATAGTCTTCAATGGAAACTGCTGGCGCTTCGTTATGATAGCGATCATAACGCTGCCGTAATGGAAATCAATCATCAAAGGGATGGTCTCTTCCTCTTTCCAGTTCAACATGAAAATTATCGGTTGAATTTCAAAAAAACAGACCTTAGAAAGTTTCAAAAGAAGTTTAATTCAGAGTACTAGAAGCAATGTCCTCCTTCTGGTGATGGCAACGCTTGCTCAATGGTTCGTAATCACAAGAATCTAACAAACGATGAAATAGATCTATATTTGTCTAAGTTAGAGGAACTGACGTTGGAAACGATTGAGAAAGTAGTTCGCAAGATTAAACATTGAAACAATATGGAAGGATATGAAAAACCAACCATTGTAAGGTTGAAAAGATTGAAAAGCCTTCTTCTCACACGCGTCAACAATATTTATCGATGATTTTTGGACTACAACCATCCCTCGTTGGCTTTGTTGAAATTACACCTGAAGAATGTCCGGAACTTAATCCGTTCATACTTCAGGAGTGAGGTCGGCAATCAATGGGTGGAAAAATTGAGGGGTATTAGCCCACAGGACCCAGATGGCGTTTTCGCGAAAGTAAATAGCATATTCCGTAAGAAGTCTCGAGTGAAGCTATCGAATCTTGAAATCACTAGTGATGAGATAAATCTTCTCTATAGGGCTGGTATCGAAATTGATAGTACGACTCCGGATAGAAATGGCTACATGATTATATGTGAGGGATTGCATAAACATCCTCTGATTTGAACAAATTTTAAATTGGTTCATCCATCAAACCCTGAGAGAGGGAATCAAATACTTTTAGAGGCCGATGAAGCACAAGTTTTCGACTTCAAATCAAGCCTGAACGACGAATCAATTCTTCATTTCAATGAAACATTAACATCTGACCGCATACCAAGCTTGAATCTTATTAATTATTTTGTCAGCTATGACGACTTGTGGTTCATATTTCGCAGGATAAACAACAAGAAATCATGTGGTACTGCTGGTATTCCAAATAAAGTTCTCCGACATTTGCCTGAGATGGCTATTAGAAATTATTGCATATTGTTCAACAACATGTTGAGCAATTCATATTTATTCATATGGAAAAAGGCTAAGATATTTCCGCTCTTGAGGAATGGAAAAGAATCTTCATGCCCTAAAAGCTATCGCCCAATCAGCTTGCTGCCTAATATCAGCAAGGTGTTTGAAGTGATACTCAATAGAGCATTAAACGCCCACATTGAGAAATATGAGTTAATGTCGAATTGCCAATTTGGTTTTCATGCCTGGCATTCGACCATACATGCTATAACGAAAATGACCTCAGATATCTCATGGAAACTAAATGATAGAGGATGTGTTGGAGCGTGTTTCATTGATATTGAGAAAGCCTTCAATACGGTGTGGTTAGATGGACTAGTTTTTAAACTCCTTCAGGACAAGTTCCCCAGACACCTTGTCGCCATTATGTGCAATATGTTATACGAGAAATTTTTCGTTGTAACTGATGGAAATCTGACGATAATGCGCAAATTCAAGGTCTTGAATGGTCTACAGTTACTGCGCCTCTGCTCTTCTCAATCTTCATTCGCAAGCTATTGAACGGCTTAGATTTTAATCCTCGCCAACGTGATCATTGGTAGCGTTTGCTGATGACCTGATCATCTATACGGCAGACCAAAACGCTACAATAGTTCAGAGCAATCTCTAAAAAATGTTCAATGGTGTGCAGCTCTACACAAACGATTGGCGAATGGAAATCAATGTGCAGAAGTGCGAAACAATTTTGTTTCGGACAACGCTGCAGGGGGCCAGTCAAGACCTGAAACGTAATTGGAAGGACTTCCACATTATGGCTTGCGAGGGTAGGTCAGAACGGGGGTCACATAAATCCTGTGTTCGATATCTCGGTGTTCATCTCGATCAGTATCTGTATTATACTGAACATGTCAAAATCGTGCTCAGTAAGGCACAAAAAGTAGCCATGGCCCTACGAAGACTCTTTCATTTCAGATACATTGATCAAAAGGTCAAAATTATCTGTTACAATACCGTGGTTAGGCCAGTTTTGACATATGGATCTCAGACCTGGTACAACCAGACTGCTAGTACTATGGAAAAATTAAGTTTTCGAAAGGAAATGTCTTCGTGCATGAACTGGCTTGTACAGAAAGCCTGAGACGGATTGGAAACATTATATATCGAATAGAAGAATTTATCAAACTGCTAAAGTGACAAGAGTCGATATCTTCATATTGAAACTTCTTCGGAATCATATCGCAAGAAATGTAACTGTGAGTGAAAACCCTTGGATTTCACAGCCGTTCCACCCTACAGATAGGTATATTGCGACTTGCCTTGCTACTTGCTTCGTTCCTCCAGAAGCATTCGTGTATTTGGACATGAATCGATATGTTTTTGATTATGATGGCGTCCCAGTCATACATCACATTCATACATGTAGATGGGCCACCGATAAGAAGATAAAATATCCTCCGAATTTGAGTTCACGAGACCAACAGTTCCAATGGAGATACTCATTTGCAAGATCCTTGAAGCTGATCGAGTTGAGACGGGGCAATCTAGGTATTGGTGGCTGAATGACAATGTCTAAATAATTTGTGTTTAGTTTCAGTTTTTGTGTTTTTCATTATTTCGTTTTTAGTTTGAGCTCATTATTGCTACATTTAGTGTTGTTGTTTATTTGTGTTAAAAATTAGGGATAGGTTAGGTATATGATATGTTTATTATATCAAGTTTAGAGATAAGGTTAAACGCGTAGTTTAGTGAGTATAAGATAAAGTTTTTGATTGAATTTTATTAGAATTAGGTTATAGCATTTTGGGTGTAGGATAAAAGTTCACTGTTGTGTTAAAATTATGAATAATTTTTGAATAGTGTTGGTTGGGTTCTTCTCGTTTTTCCAATCAAATCATAAATTATGTAATAATCTTAACTTGAATTCGCTATATATTAGTATAAATTTAGAGAGCCATTTGGGCCATTAAGTTTTTGTATTTTGATTTTTTGGAATTTGCTTTATATTCTTTTCAAATTTATAACGATTAGTATTGAATAAAGCGCTTTTGACTTTGGAGCCAGCTGGCACATTTTGTTCGGGCAGTCCTGAAAGATAAAAGGGACTCACAGCAGCCGGGTACGTCAAGGCTGGGGGATCGCTTGTCTGGCAGTTCCTTGCACCCTCTCCCCTCTCACTGGAGTAGTGGTCCCTCAGGTTTAAGGCATCTTACAGCGTAAGAAGATGAGAGCTGACCGGAATTAATCTGTCAAACGGTTCCGGGCTGGTTTCTCGGGTTGACAGGGGAGGTGTTTAGTGGGTAGTTCAGTCACTTATGAGCATGGGACTCCCACACTCAGTGCGTAATGGCATTCACCTCTCTGTGCGGGATTTCCGGCATCCATCGCATGCGCCCTCAGGTAGCGGATAGGGAAAAGTTAGATTACGATGTCACATCTCCAAATGTCAGAAACAATGAAAGCCATTGATAACGAAATACAATCTACCTAATTTAAATGATGATTGGGTGAAGTTAGCATATATATTGTCACTAAAAGACATACTTAAAAATGGTCTCGCAGGCAGGAAAAATTAGCAATTATATCCAAATTATGTGGAAAATGGTCAAAGATGTGATCACAAATACAGCCGAAAAGGTATTAGTACGGTAACCAAAATATGATCGTTATAACCGGTTTGATGAAGAATGTCAAGACGCAGTCAACAAAATTAATTAGGCACACAAACTGTAATCCAAAGCCCAACTTGGGCGAAAAAGGAGCAATACATCATCCTCAGTCAAAAAGCGAAAATTTTGTGCCGAGAGAAGAAACGACAATCCATCAACTGAAAAGTAGAGCAAATTGACGAACATATGACGCCAAATAATGCCAGCTCGGCGTACACGTCAACTAAATAGTTTTGAGGGGGGAACAAACCAGTATTAGTCAATCGTAGTGATATTAAAAGCAGCCGGAAGTAATATTTCCAAAAACTTCTCACAGCACCCACATCATCTATCGTCTTAGTCTCAGGAAAATACCAGCAGACACCACGGGTACGCTACACTTCAAGTCCATGCAACTAGTAGTGTATGCCGACGGCATTAATATTATTTCCAAATCAATTCCAGATGCGAGGCTGAAGCCAAACGCGGAAAAAGTGGGCCTCCTGTCAATAAAACGATATCTAAATTCATATCCCAAATAAGAAAAGACATGCCTGTACGATAAAACTAGACCTTGGGAGACTGCACATGGAAAGCGTGGATAGTTTCTTACACTTAGGGATCGTAGCAAACAAAGTCTACTCCTCAGTACTTCCTATGCTAAGATAGTGAAATCTTCACACGGAAAATAAGGTTCACGTATATAAGTCACTGATAAGACCTGTATTGCTTTATGGGTGTGAAGCTTGGACTCTTAAAAATGTTCTTGAAAACCTCCTGGGCGTATTCGAAATTTTTTTTATGACACACCTGCAGGCGTAAAGCTATGCAAAATTCAATGAGCAGGACATGTAGAGAGAAAGAAAGAGCACAGGCTCCCTAGACGAACGTTAAAGGGTAGAGCGCAAGGTAAGCATCCAGTTGAGAAACCAAGGAAATGGTGGGAAGATTCAATCGATGTTGACAGAAGATTTATCATTGGGACTTCTAATTAGCAAACGAGGTAACAGACAATGATTGGAGACGACTACTACTGGATGCGAAGGTCTGAATCGAAGCTATCCCATAAATGATGATGAGGGATAAGCGAATTCAAAAGACGTGAAAAATTTGTGCACCTCCTCGCAACTGGAAATCTTTGGGTAAAAAAAAACAGCCCGAAAAATAGAAGAAGTAGGTCTTTATGAGAAGAAAATTACCACACAATTGTAGAATTTTATACTTTTATCTATAAAATCAAGAATTGACCTTTGAATTTGCCAAAAGCTCCTGTCTAGCCACCTTAGAAATAGGTACGTATGCACTAAAAATTCAGTGAAAGTTGAGCTAACAGCAACAATTAGTATTACAACTGCAACAAAATGTTATACTGGTTTATGTATGTATATTTACGAATTATCAAGAAAATTTCAGAAATGGCGTGTAGCATTAATATGCAATATGACTATGAAAACAATGATGTCAACATACTGTGGCAAAACGGCGTATACATGATAAACATACTTTTTATTCCGACCCGATTTAAAAAATCTATTAAGTATGAGCCAAGTGGTCGAGATTTTAGAAGACAATATTTTATTTACTAACTCTTCTGGTATTAATACTCCCCTGCTACTCCTCCATATTAGTTTATAAGCATAAATTAGGAGTTTATCACTATCAATATTTAATTGATCACTTTTTTTTAACAATTCTGTAGTTCATAGGCCAACTTGTAATTAGGTAATGAGTTTGTAGGATGTTGAAATAAATAAATAAATATTGTAAATATTCTCAGGGCTTTTGATGATACATAAAATAAAACTTATGTTATTCACTAACAGAAGAAATATTTAATGCCTTACACTACCTGTGCTATCTGGAACGCAGAAAGTAAAATATCCTTGATTGAATCGAAGGAAACGTATCCAAACAAAATTGACTGTAACTTGTAAATCTGTAGCTATCATTCTGTATTTAAAATAATATTTAAAACTAAATAGTGAATATCTTACACAACAATGAACGAATCTTCCCTTATTTCATTTTATTTACAAAATTAATATTGATTGGACTTTTTTGGAAGCTTAATGTCAAGGACACAGAAAACGTTCAAGCTTGAAAAATGTTTAGGTCTAATTGCTCTGTTTTACGTGTTATCGTTATGAATTTGTTGGACATATTTACTGGTATATTGCCTTTTTCAATTTTGTTCGCTGGCTCGTTTTTTAAGTTTCTAAGTAGAGCCAATACGCACAAGAGCAAAACGTCCTGGCATAATTCTTTTTCAGTCGTAGTTCACTGGATTTTAATGGGAATGTCTACATTCCGAGTTTACTTTGTTAGCATGTGCAGCAAAATTTTGCGGAGAAAGTTTCAATCACCTTTTTATTTCGTTTCTAATTGCAAACACCTCAATGAATTTCAGAATTATTATTACCATTCCACCACTCGTACATTGGAAAATCCCCAAAATAGAAAAGCTTATTTGTAAATACACAACATGAGAACTTTTCCACCATCACAACCCATTTTATTGATTTTCTCAAGCCATCATCGTCTTATTCTCATTCGTTGTGATCAAGGCAACACAAATATGAAATATTTGTAGACATGTGTGTGTTTTATTACGTCAATGATTGGCTCCTGCAAGTTAATATCGTCAAGTTCATTTGACGTCAAACATTTTTGTTATTTTTCTTGAATGAGGAGTAAATACGTGCATAATAAATTACGTAGACAGTATGTCATTTTCTCTGAATGAATACATTTGAATAGCATATGATTCTTTTCAAGTTTAGTCAAATATATTATATGCTTGGTTTTTTCTGGATTTTTGGAAATTTTCAGTGCATATACATCGACAGAATTTAAGGACCCTTGTGTGCATGTGTTTTTCAGTATAATTTTAAAATTGGTAGATTATACTATTGTTAGCAAATCGATTATTTAACTTCAAATGTATTCATTACTTTGGCACTCAAATATCTTCGACTGGTTGCAGTTTTTTTTTGTGTCGAGGAGTTCATGAAGGGGCACATATTTTTTGACACTTTTATCCTTTCTATTCCGCTAAACATCTTCTATTCAGTTACAGAAAGTCCTGAAAACAAAAAATTTGGACCCCACGTGGCCGCCTAAGGATAAAAATTGTTAGGGGTAAGACAATTCTAAAAACAGTGTTTGAAATTCTTCTAAGCGGGAAACTTTTAAGAGGTAGATGTTTTTGCTAATTTCACAAATAACTTTGTTGTAGCTACTATGCATTGAAAAAATATGTAGTTTCACACGTATGGATAAATGGAAAAGACGACACTTACTTCAATTTGGCGTCCTTAATCCATATAAGGCCTAAATAGATGGACTAAAAACTTTAATTAATCATGAAAAAATCATGTGTTTATATTTCATACTTTTGACAAATTTTCACCATGGTTACATGCATGTGTTTGCACACGTTAAATTAACACAAGTTAAAATAATTTCCATTTATCATAAACTTGAATTATTTGATTAGGTCGTTGGTCTAATGCGAGTAAATTTCGCCTTTGAATTTCATTTCACTGGAAATTTAATTAATTCAAATGAAATGTCTTCAGACGCATTTGCTGGACGTAAAGTGACGGCGTATACACATATCTATGCAAATATTCACTATTGCTGATAGTTTTGTGATAATTACTTCTAAATGAATTCACATGATTATTTAGTTAGTAGGTTTAGAGAGAATATTATGGAAAATATACCAATAGTAGAAACAGCAATTCTTGGTCACGTATTTTAGAAATATTAACATAGAAGCTTTACTAAGGCTACCTGTAATTTAACCTTTAAATATACCGGCATTTTAGTACTGCTGAATAAACATTTATTGAACTGGAAACTTTTCTTCGAAGCCGCTGTTTCGTTAGAAAAGTTAACATTTTGGTTGAATAATTCTTTGAGGGTTAAAATTGCAAATGTTTTGATGGAGATGTTTAGACAGCTGTACATTATTGAATGAGCTTACAAAAACTGGCAATGGATTCTCACGGCAAGGTTATTTTACAATTGTTTGATAGTGTAAGGGCTAATGAATAAGATTTGTAAGATCACATGCTTTCACAATAGAAACCGAAAGAACAAACACGTTGGAATCACTAAGGGATTTGCCCACGAAAGATGGAAAGAGATTTGTGCAATAAGGCGGAGTCGATATTTAACTGAGTAAAATTTATAGGTAAAAGTTTCTCGTAGAATACGAGTAGTGTATTGTTGTGGAAATCAAAAAGAGTTTATTTTTATTTTGCTCTACAGAGGATATCGGATACACTAGGAAAACATAGCTAAACGTATAGCAAGCGGGTGGGTTAAACTATGGGGAAAACCAAAACAATTAAATTTTTCATCAGCGTACGCAGAAATTGTTCATTTTGTGGATAATATTAATTTAAATTCAACCAATCTTTTTCCATAAAAAACACACCATTTATTGGATCAATTTACAATAATTGAATTATCTTATATTGATTTAGGACTCTGCGATGTTGTTTTTATTGCTTAGCTTAATGTCTTCCCTTTTTCTGTGGCTTGAAGCTGAATTGTTCTTCTTTCGGTAACAACCTCACTTAGTCGATTTAGTAGCACCCGCTCTACTATTTTCGACAGAGAGGATAATAGGCTAATAGGTCGTCAGTTTTATGGAAACATGGGGTTTTTATCAGGTTTTGGAAGAACAATGACAATTGCCAATATTTTGGGGTATTTTCGAAAGCGGAAAAATGCGTTGATAGTCGCTATTATTGCGTGTTTGATATTAAATCAAATCCTGGTGCTTTCTGTCTGTTCAGTATTCGTATGATGTTTTTTACCTCTTGAAGATAGGTGCTGTGTATTTGGTCGGAATCTTCAATGTTTGTCCTCACGAGCCTGTTGGTGAACGGATTGACGTAATCTTCATGTTCATCAAGGTCCTCCTCATCGGATGAATTTTCACAGAACTACTGTTCTATAGTATCTGCGAAGGCCTCCTCCTTACCAGAACTGTCGAATTTAATACCGTAAGGGCCGTGAATGGGTGGTATTATAAGTTAATTTTTTAAATGAAAGTATTTGGAAACCCTCCAGAAACCATCGCACCCAGGCTCCAGACTTTGCAAGAAGCTCTCCCATTGTTCATTACGGAATTTCCATATCCGATTACGCATTTTGTTTGTAATTTCATTTTTTGCTGGCGTGATGTAGGATCATCTGTATTCCTAGCCCTTCCTCAAACTCGAATCCTCCTTCTTTTTAATTTTCTGATGACGTTAGGGAGTTCATAGGGATTTGTCACCCATATCAGAGTTGTGACTGTGTTGTCCTCTTTTGGCTATAATATTTTGCCTGTAGTTTCTTCTATCCTTTTTTCAGTATTGCTGGCTGTTTCAGGTATTTGAATAATGTTTTCTTTACCCAGTGCGACTTGGAAAGCTTGCCAATCCGTTTCCTTCTTTACTTGTAGAGGCTCGTATAGGTTTATTTCTCCTATTAAGAAGAGTACCGTTTTGTGATCGGATGAAAGTTCGTCGAAGACTTCGATGCGTACATCTTTTTCAAAGGTTATATCACATACCTCTAAACAAAATGATATCGAGAGGATAACAATTGACGTACCCATAATGTGTTGGCTCGTTTGGGATATGCAGGCTTAATGGGCTATCTGTGATGAATCGATTTAACTCAGTCCCAGCACGGTTGCTTCTCACAGCTCCCCAACTTCGGTGATAGTCATTGAAGTCTCCAGCAAGGAGTATGGGACCCTAAAAGTCCAGAAGTTTTTTAATATCTTCAATGAGCGTAGATGCATGTGGGCGGCTATATACCCAAACGACCATGAATTTAAAAGAATCCGTCCGCGCTCGGATTGCAGGGGCTTCTAGCGTTTATAAAGTAGGTGCCAATATGAGATTATGGTTCACATTCCTTCTCACAAGAATGTCCGTTCCACCTCCTCTACCTGTTGTTCTGTCATTTCTGTACAAAGAATAGTTAGGGAAGCACAGGCGATTTCCAGGCTTCAAAAAAGGTTGCCTGAGTTGAGTCAGCTCACCAGTCTTATCAAACAGGGAGTTCACATTACATGCCAAAATTTTGAAATGATCCATTAAGGTCATTATTGTTTATTTATTAGTGTGTTATTGATGCTATTTTGTGATGCAAACATGCCCTGAATAATTTTCGCTATCATGTCTTGCATCATGGTTTGAAAATGGTGGCAAAGGGTCTGTCCATGTTATCATTTGTGTTTTGTGGAATGTTTACTTGTTTTTGTTTGTTTTAAGTCTGTTGTTGTGTAAGTGTTGTGGTGGTTTTATTGCTATTTACAGCTGCAATTTGTGCAAACGATTTCCTGAAATTCACTTGATTTCGAGGGCATCCACCATAGTTGACTGGATGTTCTCCACCACTATTCACGAATTTTGGCATTTCCTCTGCTATTTTAGCGCATTTTGAAAAATGGTGGAGCCCATCGTATTTAACACAACGGGCCTATGCGCGATAGTTTTTGGAGGAATGTCCAAACTGCTGACAGTTGTGGCACATAACTCATCCTGTACGGGGGCGCTGCGCTTTGACAGTGCACATCAGGAGGATCTTCACCAACCTGGATGGCCCATCTCTTAGTTTTATGTAGTGGATTTCGATGGGGTGAAATCCCTGGCTCCCTAGATCTTCCTTGATATCGTTAATTGATAGTCCATACAGACCCCTGAAGACCACATCCAAACTCCTTTCGTCAGGGAGGATGTACGTGTGGTATTGAACTTTCATTTCTGTCATGTATTTTGTCAGTTTTCTGTGGTCTTGAAGTGTCTTCTAGGATCTTCAAGTAGACTTTTTTGGCGGATTCATGATTGATTCCAAGTTTTTTCATGTCTTTTAGGATTTGGGTCCACTTTTCAAGATTTCGAAGGGTGACGGATACTGTTGTCCATTTCTTGTCATTGTCTGGGGATTTGGATGGGGTGGGTGCTGTGGGAGTAGTTTTCGGTGGCATGGCCAGCTTTGGTAGAGCCATTGAAGGAATGGGCGGTGGCAGAGCAGGAAATTCTTCATCTTCCTCAGCAGAGTCTTTCTGTATGAACTCATTGTCCTCATTTTCTTCTTCTATGGCTTCCTCTTCCAATGTTCCTTGTTCCGAAGAAGGAGGAGGAGCTGTCCGCCCTGGACAGCTTTCTGATGTGGAAGATGGAGACTCCATTTTCCTCTTTTTGTTCTTATTTTTCTTTTTTAATGTAGCCAGCGCCAAATCCCTCAATTGCTTCATGACCTCTTTATTAACTCGGCGTTGTTCTGCTAACTCCAAGTTTACGGTATTTAGTTGCTGTTGAGCCTGTCCCAAGTGCTGTAGGACTTCGCTAGGCTGTGCTCGCACAGTTTGCGCAGTTTTCAATTGAAAAATCAGCAGAGCAATCTGCTGATCCTTGTCCATTGTGGATATATCCACCATATCCACAACCCACCTAAACCAAACTCAAACACTTTGAACCCTATCCAACTATTTAAATATGTGTGATGCGAGTGAAAAATAATCAAAATAATATGGTCTCGCAACTAGGGAAAACAAAAATCACTCAGCCAGAAGACTCCTTGATTTTTGTTAATTTGCTTTTCTTCCTCCTCTTTCTGCTTCTCGCTGGGATCTTCCCTCATGCTTTCACTTTCCACTTTGTTCATATTACTATCACTGCCGCTACCACTATCGCTTCTGATTTCAATCACTGTCTAACCCAGACTGTCTAAGACAATCGTTTCACCTAGTTGTTTTATGCTAAGGGACATTTTACGTTTCTGAGTCTTTTTTCTGGACTCTACATATTATTCGACAAGCTTTTCTGATTATTTTTTTGTATGTGTGATGACTTTAACCTTCTCAATCCTAGCTTGGAATCATTTTGTTTCCGATCTCTTGAAAGTTTCACTGTTAATATTTTTTTTGATGCCTTTTTGCTGCCTCCCGCAATTTAATATTTTTTTTTTTAACATAAATGGCCGGTTTCTAGACTTGACAAAAAAGAGAATCTCCAGAGTAAGAATGATCAGTATTGGAGACATGCTAATCGAATTGAAGCCAGAGGTAATACCCGGGGCTACTGATCGACTCGAAGATGAGTTTCTCTGTGCAAATTAGGAAAACGGCTGAGAAGGCTGCTTTGGGAGTATTGACTCTGAGTCAACTTATGGCCAACGTAAGGGACCCCAGCCCATCAAAAAGACGGCTCTTGATGAGTGCTGTAGGGTCAGTACTACTGTACGGAGCAGAAATATGAGGCGATGCTCTCATTAACAAGATATACCGAAAACGCTTGGCACAGATACAGAGAAAAGATGCACTGAGGATTGCATCTTCATATCCATTAGTTTCTGATTCTGCACTGATAGTTATTACAGGCGTGATACCTGATGCCAGTTGTGCATAATTTTCACCATAAACTTGTACATTTATCCTACCATTTTTTCATGTATTTTGCCTAAAGCAAGCAACTAATGCCTTTTACAATGACGATAGACTGAAGTTTAAATTTTCCTCAATAAAGCTCGACGGCCGTTTCGACATAATTTAAAGTTACTTATCAGGGTACAAGCAAGAAATACGTTTGATGGATGGATTTCTGCAGTGGGTAGCCTCAAGATAAGGTTTATTTGAAGCTGATATTTCGGCATTATGCACACTAATGCAGTGGTACAAGGTTTTAAAAATACTAAGTTTGAATTTGTACTGATATGATAATTTCATTATTTTTAAGATAAGACTCAACAGTGAAAATGCAAAACCTAATATGTTATCTAACAAAAAAAATTCTTTTCGGGAAAATATGAGTGCAGCTTCTAAATGTGAAGTGTTGAGAATAATGGTGCCAGTCTCCTAAGTGAAAGAACCACTTATTCTTTCACCCGGGCCATCTTTGACTATCAACATGATAGCACATGTTCTTGGCCCGATGGAGACCAGCGTTTCCAGCATAGGGCTGGTGCCAGCAAACAGCGGTTTCGTTGTAGGTGATGAGCACTTCTAAATATGGCCAAATTATATATGTACTGTAATACAACTTTTTGAAAAACATAAAATCGGCTTCGACATGTCATAAAAAGGATAAAATAAATTTCATTAAAGCGGCGCCAAATTCATTTACACAAATTAATATTGTTGTAGGGTTGTAGGCGATAAAAAATAAAAAAGTCAAGGAAGGCTTAATTTATTGAGTTTGATAAATTGCTATAAAATAAAAAGCGATTATTTGAAACGGTGAGCATTTTAACGTAAAAAAGGATTTAATTTAAAAAAGCGATTATTTTTAACAGTATTTCATAAGTTTAACGAAAATTAAGGATTCAATTTCAAATCACGAACACTGTAAAAAAAAGTTGTCATAGGGTTTCTGTTATTTTTTTATGGAAGGATAGAATTTATTAGCTTTGCGAAATTGATTCATGCTGATATATGTAATTTACTTACTTTTGTCCACCAATTTAATCCACCGTGGAAAAAACTGTAAAAGAGGAAAACAAAGTTCAAAACGTGCTAAAATATAAATTCAAACGAATATAATAATAAATTTTGGAAACGCCCAAAAATTTTAGGTACACATATTGCATAAATAGGACTCTGAATTAAATGATATTTTCTTTCTTAAAAAAAGCCTGCTATTTTTGCTCCCCAAATATCGATATTTTGTTAGCAAGTTGTCTCTTTTTTGAGTGGGTTCAACAACTGCTAACTCAGGCCATGAAGAAAAGCAATTAATGAGCACAAGGTCACCGTAAGAACGGTCAGCAGCTGTTGAATTGGTCTAAAAGAACACGTTAATAAGTCTAAAAGCCTGATGCCTATATCATCTACATATTGAAAATAAGAGACTGACGACTTGAAATCAAAGCCGACAGCTCAGTTTAGCTAAATTATGATGAACGAGCCTTCAGTTCAGTACACAATCATTTTGCATTTGTTAAGTACCGTGTGCTAGCTTCACTTCGTAATCAACTTGAGATCATCCGTATTGAAACGAAACATAAACAACCAATACCAAGAATCCATCAAAAATCGAAATCTGCTTTGCTTTGGTGCCTGGAGGCATTTAAGACGTCTACGTAGCGATGGCGGACTTTGGTTCAAAAACAAAAAAAAGGATCCGGGTTTTCGAACCAAAAAACTAGTTTTCGATGAAACTGGTCGGATTTTCCCATCTCTACATGATGACCTGCAGGTGTGGACTCATTGAGCGCAAATTACCAAATGACAGATTGAATTATATTGGCTGTCGCGACTCTGAAAGAATTAGTTAATTGCTTCAGCCCTTTATCGTCTTCTTGATTGCTGAGTCTGTAATCTCAACACTCAGAAATTCGGGGCTTGGTGTCGATACCCAAGGTTGTGGGTAGACTACGGCAAGATAGTCAAGAAATAATAGCTATTAGGATATGGTTAATAGGAAGTCACAGTGTGCGCGCTTCCATTTAATCATGTATAAATTGCGATAGTTGCGCGACTATCATGTCGTAGTCCACCCGCATCCTAAGACATCTGCACCGGTGATAGGTGCTAATGTTAACATGACAGTGGGTCTTCTGTGGCTACATTGAACATTTTCAGCGGAAGGAGATCGCGCGTGGAGTCTAATAGTGGAAATTAGGCATACGCTACTCCCTCTGAAGTGATAAAGCCAGTATAAAATGAAAACGGTTATGACTCTTGGATCATTGTGCTAACGTTGAAGCGAACTGTGGCCTTTACTCGTCATTCGAAGCGTGTAGTTTTGGTTGCCCTACTGTGTTAATGAGGTTATTTGAGTCGGTTACGATGTAGACAGCCTTAAATCTATCGATTGAGATGTTGACAGCGGCCGTTTCATATCAGCTTTGAAATGCTTGGCATATCTAATTATCACTAGATATGAATATGCTGGTGATACTGGCGCACAAAAGCGTGGGTGGATACCGTTAAGTTCTTGCAGACGAAAATTCATATTAAGCTGTAGGCAGTTTAACAGGGTTGCAATGACTGCATGCAGTAAGGGTTGCAGGAAATCTGTTGCATTGATGGCTGGCCGGAGTGACCAGTTCGCCAGGGAAACGAAGTGCTGGATCGTTGATCACTTCCACAACGGATGACTGAATACCTTCTTTAATGTCAATTACAGTCCCAAAACAGCTATGGCAAGCTTTGCGTCCGCACGATGCTTTGTGATATCGGGTTGGAGTTTTGATGCTGCGGTGTAAACGCTCGATGTTTACGTTTGATGCTGAGTGGTATGATGAAGATCAAAGATGAGCTGCTCCCAGGATTTTTGTGAGCTCGCAAAAAAGCTTGGAGCACAGGTCGGTTGCAATTTTGATCGAAATACCGGAAAGATGGTAGCAGTAGTATTGTCTAGCAGCGAAACTGCTTTGGGCCAGCAGATGTAACGAACTTTGCTCGTTAGGTAAAACCTGTAAGCCCCTCTTGGTGATAGAGGCCTGACTTAATCGATATAGAGATTTGAGAAGCGTTCATCTAATAAACGATAATAATGAACCAGGTGATTTGGTATGTCGTTTTATTTGGTTACATCGGCAGTCGAGGTAGGTTCTAAAGAAGGAAGTTGTGTTCTGATTTACGCTTGGCCGAAAATATTTATCGCTGATAAGTTTCTGCGTCAATATAGGATACAGATGTATATACCGTACGTAAGAATAAACTTATTCTGCGGTCATCATGCAAAGCAATGGCAACGACATCCATAGATGTCCAGCATTTTCTACTTCAAAGGTTGCTTGAGGCTTGTGTGGTTATGCAGCAAGGAGTTGAAGTTATTGTTGTTACTTTGTGCTGAAGCTAGGGCCCAAAAACCGGTTGGCTGTACCATTTTCTATGCCAGGGATGCGACGAATGTCGATGCTGAACTGGGGTAGTCCCAAATGGAATTTCTGTCGTGAATATTACTATTCTGGCCACTGTTAGAAGGCAACTTACGGTGGTTTTTGATATGAAAAGATGGAAAATTTACTGCTTTTTAGTATATGCATGAAGTGTTTGAGAGATTCATAATTGCGCTGAGCTCCGTATAGCAGGTGATGGACTTCTTTTGGGTATTATTTTAACTGCCTGGACAAAAATGCACTTGGTGTTGTAACACAATTTAACACATGATGTAAGGCGGTTTCAATGCCATTTTCAGAGACGTCAATCGTCAGTGACTATCTTGCTGAAATGTTAGGACGTACTCGTAATGGTGCGCTTACAAGCTCATTTTTGGTTTTCCTCAAAGCTGTTATTTCCTTCGGCATCCATGCCAGTTCTATGTTCTCCTTCTGTTTTTTGCCAGGAATAAGCGCTTGAACTTCGGATTTATCAAGCTTGCATTTATCTGCGTCAATGGAAAGCTCATGTATCCTGAGATTATCAAAAATTTTTGACCAGTATACCTGATAAACTTCAAAACACGGCAAACAAATCACAATATAGATGGACAAAACATAGTTCAATTCATGCAAGACCTGTGCATTCACTTTGGTCAGGCGCATATCGTGTAATGCTAGGATTACACGATATGCGCATAAATTCAAATAGCATCAAAGCCGTCCAAAAATATAGTTTTGTAGTGTAGTCTAGTGGTTAGAGCATGAGACGCATAAGCCGAAGCTCCCAGGTTCAAATCTCGTTGGTGAACAACGTGGTTTAGTTCAGGGGATTTTTCGGACAAACTACGAGTGTTCACTCAGTGGATATATGCACTGATTTAATCAGATCATATCATAGCTCTATCACCAAGAACAGGCACACGGGAGCATGGTACTGATCAAACCAACTTCCGAAAAAATCAATACGGTCATGAAAATGAGATACTCTAACTATCTATAAGCGAAGGCCCGAGAGGGGCTGTAGTGCTAAAAAGAAGAAATATAATTAGCTATCGGTCGGGGACTGTACATGCGCAGAGGGCACAATAATCTCCGTAGGGTCCTTAATCAAAATTCATCTTGCATACTCTTGCAAGACGACTTATCCCATGTTTTACCAGGAGTTCGAATTCCTTTTTTGTCACGGTTTGCTGCCTTATTGCATAGATTCAGTCACGCTGTAAAGAAAAAATTGCGAAGCCGCAGAATTCAGACAACAGAGTATATCAATGGAACGGGTGGCTTATCTGTGAACTGCATTTGCCCTACCGAAGTAACTTTAGTTACGCTGTCTGTTAGAATACACATACAAGCGACTATATGAATTTCGGGACTGCCATTGCGAAATGTAAATTCTTAGAATTTTAAAGGCGAATTGAAAAAATTAAAGTAGATAGTTCAAAGAAAGGATACGATATACATAAAATTAATTTTCAAGTGTACAATTGCTAAATTTTGGGAAAAATTATGCAAGAAAAAGAGTTTCCGCATACACAGATACCTTTAAGGTAATACATTGACATGGAGTAAATTTCACTTATAGACAAACAGTTTTGATATTTTGCAAATAACCGTCCAATTCTACATAAAACGAGTACGAACATATGTGTACTCGTATTATCTCGATTTAACCGAATTTTTTTATCATATAAGTCTACTTGTATAACAACCGTTAAAAATTAAAAGAAAACCATAAATTGCAAAAAAAAAATTAATTACGGCTTTGAAATTTCCTCAAAAATTGAAATAATTATTTTTTTAACTGGAAAAGCCACCGAACCTTGTGTATTTTGGTAAGCAGCCGCATCTGTTTACCAAAAAATAGCAAGACACGACGACTTTTTCAGACAAAAGAGAATTGGCTTACGGATACAAAAGAAACAAAATAAATGACTGAAATAATTATCTATGAAGCTTATTCTAAATACGCCACCCAAACAATGGGATAGAATCGATTAGATAGAATTATTTAAAAGATTACCATGTGCATATTATATGAAATAAAAAAAAAAACTTTTATTTGGGAAACATTCTCTTATTTAATGTAGATAGTTCAGAACTATTGAAAAGTTTGATATCAGTTTCCTTCATGTCAATTCAAACTACCAAATACTTGTGATAAAATTTTTTAGGGGTACTAAAATACAAAACCCTATTGCAATCACGACCTGTGTCCGTCCGTATATCACAGCACTTTTTCTCCCAAACTATAGAGGATACAGCCATTAAACTTTGTGAAAAGGTCAAAAGTGGTGACTTCTTGAAAGTTTTGGGGTGGAAAAATTTTTCAAAGGGGTTTAAGGGGGTCTCCCCATTTAGGCAGGTGACCCCTTAATTTTTTTTTCACCATTGGTAGTCGAGTAGGGTGTCATTGGAAAGGTTTCGGTACCGTGGGGGGGCGAGGGAAGGGGGAATGTACGAACTTTTCGCGTACCCCCCCTCGCGACTGGACATTCATTAGATAAATCTGGAAAAAAATCATGAATGTAGGCCTTTATGAGTACAACAACAACAAATATGTGAGAAGCCAAATTCACTCAACTTTGTTAGTAATAGTATGATTTATCAATTTTACATTTTCTTGAATTAAAACTTAACGGTACCTTTAAATTCAATAAAATTTATAAGATTGACTTGCCGTGCAAGTTTCATAAAGATCAAACAGTATTTAGCGAAGTTATCGGGGTTTGAATTTTCCTGTATTACTATGGAACAAAATGCGCTGTATTACTATGGAAACATATGGCTATGGAACAATATGCGGTTTTTACCGACTCAGACACTACAGGTTTGCTAGGATTTGCATGAAAGTTTCAGCACTGATAGGTATCATGAATATCTTTGAGAATTGGTTCAGTTAGTGGTATCAGTAATCGTAAAACAAAATAGTGGCTGTTTTCAATGAGAAGATTGAATAATTTTGAGTTGTTTTCCCCCAAATTCATCGTTTAAGGTGCATGCTTTCTACATTTGATTCTATTTAATGAATGACTGAAGATGAGTACCGACAATTAATACTCATAGGTGAAACAAATCAAGGAGGCAGCAGATAGCTCTTGGGATTTCATGATTTGAGAGATCTTTGTTAGTTGAAAATGAAGAAACAATGGATTTTGCTTGTAATTTTTAAAATAAAAACAACGTTGTTTCCTTAACGACTATAATTATTTATTTTTTCAGTAAATACGCATTTCGACACGGAACATTCGATCTTCTTCAGTACACTAAAGAATTTTCCCTATTGATCTAGTATTTATACAACTTACTTTTTCCTACAACAATCATAAACTTAATCCTAATTACTTTACAAACAATAAATCTATTAATTTAGAGTCACAATTTCCAAAATCTCCCTTCAATCTCCGGTTCGCAGGTACTTTTCTAATTTCGATACTTTCTCATACATCCAGTTTATTGCTCCTTAATCCCTCTTTAATGACCCTAAGGTTATCCATTGTTATCTCATGTCCTTCGCTTACTATATGCTCAGCAACTGATGATTTCGCACAATTTTTCTTTTTGTTCTTTATGCTGGCGGCTTCTTTAACGTCTTCTTCAAACCTTGTCCGTACTAATCGTTTAGTTTGACCCACATATACTTTTTCACAAACCGGACACGTAATTTTGTATATCCCGCTTTTTTCGTCTTTGAGTTTCCGATCTTTTTCGCTGCCCAACAGTGCTTTAAGCTGCCTATTGGTTTGAGCTGATGTTTCCGTAACACACTCGCCAATTGTCCATACATTGTCGAATATGGTACGACCCCTCTCCGCTTGCATACAGAGTCCAACACTTTATTAGTTTGGAATAATGTTGTCATGCTGTTTCCCCTTATTTGTTTCTTCTTCTTGTTTATCATATTTTTAATAGTTATGGGTTCAAATCCATTCAATTTCGCTGTGTTGATGATGCAGTGCTTTTCCCTTGCGTATCTCTCTGCCGTCAAAGGAATGGTAAGCAATCGATGAACCATACTGTTATACGCCGCTAATTTTTGGGGTTGCGTACGCCACGTGGTTGCCGGAACAGTTCTTTGAGAGTTAGTTGGCTTACAATAAATGACAAATTCCAACCTTCCGTCACTCCTAATGATCCACGTATCTAAGAAGGGGATCCGACCCTCTACCTCCATTTCTATGCTGAATTTTATGTTGTTATGAATGTTATTCAACTTAGTAATTAGTTCATTCACTTTTTCTTTGGGGGCTATCGCTATAATATCGTAAACGTACCTATACCATATTCGTGGCATCCATTTTTTCTCTTCAATGATCTGTTCTATGCTTGACATGAACATTTCCGCTAGCAATGGTGATAGCGGATTCCCCATTGCTAGTCCTTTGGTAACTTTATAGAAATATTTACGGAACCTGAAATAATTTTCATTCATGCATAGATTTGCTAATTTGCCACACAGAAGCACCTTCCTTCTCCATTCTATTGAGGTGTTAAATTTTTCGAGCCATTTGACTAATTGAAATATCACCTGTTTTGCCGGTGTGCTTGGAAACAATTTCTGTACATCAAAAGACACTAACACTTCGTTATTGATAACGGTCACATTTCTCAATTTACTAATTAATTCTGTTGAATTTTTTATTGATCTCATTCCATATGGATTGCTTAATTTTTTGCATTCACTGGTTATCCATTTTGCAAGATTATACGTGGGATATTCAAATTTCCCATATTTTCAAAATTTCCGCCAGCTTCACTTAGTGCTTTTTGGATTTTCCTTTAAACGAGCAAATCTCTTTGACATGTTTCTTGATGTTATTCGTTGCTGGTGACTGCATT
Source organism: Odontomyia ornata (assembly GCA_963969285.1). Lineage (NCBI taxonomy): Eukaryota > Metazoa > Arthropoda > Insecta > Diptera > Stratiomyidae > Odontomyia > Odontomyia ornata. The sequence continues at coordinate 289,106,365 of OZ017739.1, read as the reverse complement.
TTGTAAGTTGAGTACAAAACCCTTCTGACATAAGCGTAGGTCTGTTTACCCAACTTGTTTATGTTTAGAATGCACTCTCAACAGATAAATAGTGATTTTTTAGGGTTTTGTAAAATAATTTGACAAAACCCTACTAAAATTGCGACCTGTCTGTCCGTCCGTCCGTCTGTGTGTCACAGCACTTTTTCACGCTAACTACCTAAGCTAGAAACATCAAAATTTGTATGCAGGTGTAAAGTGGTTCTCGCTTCAAAATTCAACTACAAAAATTTTATAAGGTATTTAAGGGGGGGGGGGGGGGTCTGCCCATATACGGGAGTGGCCCCTGAAAAAAAATGTCATCATCGGTAGCCGATATGGGTATCAAATGAAAGGTCTTGATGAGAAATTTTCAAAACAGGTCTTAGTTTGATACTTTTTGCTTCGAAGGACGTGCAGGGAGGGGAAATACACGTAAAATTTGTGTCACCCCTTGCGATTGGACACCTGTGATCCGAAAAATCTGAAAAAATTATGGTGGTAGATGTTTATGGGTACAACAACAACAAATGCCTTAGAAGTCAAAATTCACTCAACTTTGTTAATAGTAGTATGATACTCGAATTTCACATCGGTACATTTAAACTGCGCGAAATTTGATATTTACGTAGCCCTACTAAGGGTTCTTAAGCCTTGTAAGTTTGATGAAAATCGAATGATGTACACGGAAGTTATAGCCGTTTGAAATTTCTCCAATTACAACAACAATAACACATGATTTTGGTATTTTATGGACTTTCCATCGAATCAGTCACTGCAGTTTTGACTTGATCTTCTTGAAATTTTCCAATAAAGTCAATAACATTAATATTTTTGAGAATGGCGACCGCTGAAAGTAGAAAAACAATGGATTTTCTTTTAAACTTGCACATTTCTTGACGTTATTCATTGCTGGTGACTGCATTTCTGAGAAGTTGGGTACAAAACCCTTCTGACATGAGCGTAGGTCTGTTTACCCAACTTATTTTAATTACAATGGTATTTTTAATCTTTGACATTGAAATTGGCCTTATTTTACCTATTATTCCTATTATCGATTTTTCTAATATATTTGTATGAACAAGTAGAATTATATTATTTATTGCTAAATTATCTCATCATTTAGTAATAAGGCGATTTGCAATTTAATATATAAAATATAATACGGTTAAGATTTTTTGTCGAATTTATATTATTTTTATATTTTTATTTATATTAATACATTATCTACTTTATATTAAGGAAAAAATTTATTTTCGTAGCAATTTATTTTGTTTTATCATCCAGTTTTTGAGTACAAAAATAGCGTACTGAGGAAAATTATAAATATGGCTGTCTTTTAAAAGTGATAATTTTTTTCATTGAAACAAATGGTTAAATTTGTGCCAATTTATTTGAAGAATTCATAGCTATGAAAACCATTAGTGTAGGCTGAAAAAAATATCAATAAATTCAGGGGTAAATAGGCAGGATTAAATTCAACCGAAACAGAGCCAAATAATATTTTGGAATAATTTTTTTTCTGTTTGTGAAAAATATTTTTACGCGCTCATAAATCTATCAGATGAAAATTCAAATTTAAAGATACTTTGCAGCATACATTTGTTTAAAAAAATGAATCAACAAGCTTTCATTAGCGAAAATTCGAGAAAAGATGACTTCAAAATATGAAATTTCATTTAAATAAATTTATCTTTTATTATACTGGCGAAGCGTAATTGTTTAAATATAAGAACAACAACTTTTTTTAATTAGAAATACAGGAAATGGGAGGTGATTTTAATCGGTAAGAGGAAATCAACTTTCATATTGTAGAAAAAAACAAGCTGGGTAGACAAAGTACGCCCCCGTCAGAATGCTTTTGCAATCAACCTACGATTTGCAGACGTAAGTAATAAATGTATATAATTCAATGACCTGTACGGAAAATACTTAGTTTAAGCGAAAAACTATTTGGTAGCCAGTTAAACTGCCCCCCAATTTGTGGAACGTTTATCAACATCGGTGATTAAATTATGAAAGATCTAATTAAAAATTTAGTGTATTATTCGACAGAAAGCTTATATAGGAGACAAACCGTGTGATGTTGTAATCAGAGAAAATTTAAATGGCTGTAACTACAACAAATATGATTCAATTTTGTTTAAACTTACAGAATATAAGGACTTTACACAAGACTATTGAAGTCTCGATACGTGCTGAATTTAAGGGTACTCATACGATTTTGTTAGAGGAACTGTAAATTTTAAAATCTTGCTATTGTTGACCAATTTCAGTCAATTTTGACTTTTAAGGAATATTATTATTGTATTCATAACTATCTCCATGATTTTTTCAGATTTTTTAGATCAAAGCTAGCTTTCCCATCTTCATGCACGTGACCTGTTTTGGAGAGTTCCAATCAAGCCCTTTGATTCGACACCCCACATGACTACCTTAGGCAAAAAATTCAAAGGTCTATGAGGAGGCCCCTCTTAAGTAACTCTGAAACATTTTTTGATGACAAAACTTTTAAGTCATCACATCTGTCCCACTTACCCAGGTTTGTGTCCATAGCTGCTATAGTTTAATCGGTTTGGAGGAAAATGACTACTTGTATAATGCAAATCTGGACGGACAGACAGACGGAAAGATAATACTGATTTTTTAGGGTTCTGTATGTTAGTATAAACCCCTTAAAAAAACAGGGATGAGTGTTTAAACAGGGATGAGTGTTTAACTTCGATCTTGAATGGCTAGCAGGAAAAAGAGCCAAATATTTTGTTTTCCAATTGGATACGGAAATAAAAAATGTCTGTGTTTTTGTATTGATAAAGTCTAAATACGCTGAAAATACCTAGAAATATAATAATAAATATTCCGCAAGCCCCTCTACAAAATAAATTCTAGAGAATAAACGTTTAAGCATTTAAAATGAGGTGAATCTTATTTTCCTTGCCTAATTTCTTCATTTTTTTCGGCAAAAATAAAATTTGTTCTGATTCGATCAAATATTCTATTAATAAAACGAGAAATGTTCTCCAAATCCTATCTGACTATTGTCTATAAAAAGGAAAAGTAAATTTATTGGCGTAAAAGGATAAATCGAAGTTCATATTAATAAACAAAGGTGGGTTCCCCTCATGTTAAATCAAACATATAAAATAGAATTTTTATTCATACATTAACCTGCTGAGAATACTTTCATTGAAAAAATTCAATGAATACATACATGCATATGAACATACAATATTAGCATGAACTTGTAATTTTTTTTGCACGGCGCATATTCAATAAAAGTTACTTGAAAGAGGGCTTTTTCTCGACCAATACTATACGATTGGATAGAACTCAATAGTATTCTGAAACTATGTGGCATTGATGATATATGGAGTAGAATCTAGTTCAAGTTAAATGAATAATCGATGCCAGCTCTTGGAAACTGATCCACTTTACAATGTGTGAGGGTTCGAAAGACGAGACAAATGAAACCATCATGAACATACATATGTTCGCGGCATAATATTATGTAACGTATCTATTGGCATCCAATATAGATTTTCAGACTTTAGGTTGAGCTATAATAATAATCATTAAGTGGTGGGTTATAATATTGCTAAAAATTAAAAAATAAATCAATAAAAAAAACTTAAAAGCAAATACATCCAGATTACAGTTTTAGAGTCGTTTCATATATTCACAGACCAGGGCGGATCAGTTAAATAACGACTACATTCGGCTGTTGAGAGGGGGCACACTGATTTTTGCGCCAACAATTGTGGAATAACTGGTTTAACAATAATTGTTCCTCCCTCTCAAAAAGGTCAGAAACATTGATAAATAAATTGAAATGCTTAAAAATTATAAAAAAACTCGATTTTTCCAACTTTTAAACCGACTTCCAAAGGAGAGAAAATTATCAATTCATCGCCTATATTTTTTATTGATTTTTTTTATGCATGTTCACGCATAACTTTTGAACGGGGATGGATAGAAGGGTTCTGTTTTCGGGAAATAATACGTCTTACTTTCTATAAGGTCCAATTCAAAGGACAAGAAAATCAAATAATGGTAAAGGATTTCTACCGTTAAAACTATAAAATTTCAGACTTTCCCCCAATTTTTTAAGATTCAAGATCTTTATTTGGTGATTTTTTATTTTTACATAAATACAATTCATCAATAGCTTAACCTAACAATATACTTGCGGGTTGCGCCTTAGGGCTTTTCCCGGAGTTCAATAATAATTTACTTTAATTACATTTTATTATTAATTTTTCGTATAAAGAAAAATTTAAAATGTTGACGCCCACAACATTATCATACATTAATAGATTATAAAAGAAATTTGTAAAAGTCATTTGCTCCAACAACTAGTTTTAACAAGTTGAGTAAGCAGGAGAGTGCTCCTACCAGAAGGTCTTTGTAAACATCCTAGGGTTAGAAGCAAGTTTTTTAATGGCGTGAATCGATAACTTGAATTATTCATCCAATACTTAGATATGAAATCGTTCAAATTTATACAAAAGATGCACAGTTTCTTTCATAAGCACAGTGCAGCCGCCATTTTAATCTAGCTTAAATGATTTTTCTGAATGCTCGGCCGATTTTACATGTTCAAGTTAAACACTATTCCTTAAATTTTCATGAAAATTGAAAGAAAATAAAAGTACCTAAGTCAATTTTAAATATATATAGGGTTTTCCAATAAGAGGTGTTACTTTGAATAGATCTTCTGATTTAACACCTTGCGACTTCTTCCTTTGGAGCCACGTGATAGAGAAGGCCTATGCCAATAGCTCAGCGTCAATTCAAGATCTCAAAGATGAAATTCGTGAGGCTATCGAGGACATAGGGCAGCCACTTTGCGATTTGGTTATGGAAAATTTCATGAAAAGGATATGGTCCTGTAAGCGTGTCGTAGTAGTTATTTGCCCAATGTTAGTTATTGCTATTAACGGCATATCTTCTGCTTTATAATGAACTAAACATCCGATCACTTGTATTAAAAAATGGCATTTTTCTATTAATATCAAAATAACACCTCTTATTGGAAAACCCTATATCAACCATAAACACGTGTTATCGTTGTTGTAATTCCATATAATTGAAATGGCTATAACTCACTTGATTATGATTCGATCTCAATTAAATTTTGTGAACATATATATCTTATGTCAGTCTATATAATTACAAAATTTCAAGATGTTTAAAGGTACTGTTTTGATTTTATGGGCAAAAATGTAAAATCTACAAATCATACTATTTTTAACAAATGGAGCGAATTTCGATTTCTAAGGTATTTGTTGCCCTTGTGCTCATAAAGGTCCACATTCGTGATAATTTTCAGATTTTTCGGCTGAAAGGTGTCCAATCGCGAGGGGGGGGGGGGGGGGACACAAATTTTGGGTACATTTTGCCTTCCCGTGGACCCCCTAATTCATCAAATAATTTTTTTATTTCAGATTCTAAAAGTCCTAATCAGGACCTTTCATTTGATACCCCACTTGACTACCTTTGATTAAAAAAAATTTTTAAGGGCCAATTCGTTATTAGGGGGGACAGCCCTTAAACATTTTTTAAATTTTTGTCAAGGCCTTAACTTTTGAGAGACCATCACTTCTGACCTTTTCACAAAGTTTGAGCATTCTAGCTTCTATAGTTTCTGAGGAAATCAGCTGTGACGCACGGACAGACGGACGGACGGACGGACAGACGGACGGACAGACGGACAGACAGGTCGCGAAACTAGTAGGTCTTTGTAAAAAATTTTTTTAACAAAGACCTAAAAATTGATTTACTTAAAATTAAGTACATTATTTCCTTAAGACTACCTTAAAAACTACTCATTCACTGCGTCCATAGAGCGGTTGTCCGTCACTCTCCTGACAACTCCCGCCTTGTGCTCCTTGGCTCTCCTGATTCCCGCTTCCGCCAGCTTTTCTGCATACGATTTTATCGGCTGCATTCCTGTCTCCTGGTACAGCACCTCGTTGGGGTAAGGCCATCCGTCCTCTCGTCTGTTTAGGCCTATGGACGCCCGAAGGATTTTTCACTCCACTAATCCTTTCTTGCCGCATATGTGATGATCGGACAAATCAATGTTTTATAGGCCAAAACCTTGACTCGCTGGCTCACTGTCGAATGTTTCCCGAACAGAGGTAAAAGAAAATGGTATGCATAAGTCACTTTTTTCAAAATATTATCAACGTGAGCACTAAAGGTAGCTTTCCTGTCGAAAACTACCCCCAGGTACTTCGCTTGCCTAGAGCAGTGCACCATCTATCCATTCAACTTAATCCTGGAGCCACAGATGCCCATTGCACGACGACCGAAGTTGGTATTGGGGTCCTTGAAAACAATAAATTCACATTTCTTTGCATTTACCTTGATCCCCCATTTCCGTTAATATGCAGTAAGAGATTTCAAATATTTTTGGAGCCGCATCCTAGCGAAGCGCAAATCGTGCTCAGATGACCACACTAGCAAGTCGTCAGCGAAGAGGTTCACCTGGTTTCCGGGCTTACATTCATCTCTTAAGCCCGGGCCGTCAGAGGTGAATATGTTGAAAAGAAATGGGCCTAATATAGACCCCTGTGGGAACCCTGAGTCAATACTAAATGGGTCTGACCTAGCTCCACCAGCCACCACAAAGGCTGTTCATCCTCTCGTGAAACTGCCTGTTATTTTCACAATATGGGCTGGAAAGTCAAGATATATCATTTTGTAGAGAGGCTTTCTCCACATGGATCCGGCAGCTACAACAAGCTTATTGTTGCGCCAGCTTTTCGTTGTATCGGCTTGGAACTCGGTCATAGCATCCACCGTGGAGTGAGCTCTTTTGAAGCCAAATTGTCTTCCCGGCACAATTCTTGCCCGGCAGAGAATTGTAGGATACCTTCAAGCATTACCCTTTTAAGAAGAATACCAATATTTGAAAGCAACGAAATTGGATGAGTATCGAGTACGTCAGTACTGCCCGACTTCTTGGGTATTGCGAATAATTTTGCACATTTCCATTGCTGAGGGAAGTAGCAAATATTAATGCAATTATTAAGAATGATCGGAGGAGAACAAAGTAGCATATAAACCATCAGCCCCTGCTGATTTTTTGGAATTTTCCTCCAGTGCCAGCAAAGTGAGTCTCTCAGGACTGACAAACAGACCATGGCCAGTAAGTGCGTCAGAGGGGTTTGAAACAGAGAACCGAGTCAAGCACAATTGATCATTGTCCCTGTGGAAGTTCGTTGTGGTGCTGCTCACTTGCTAACGGAAGAGTCCTCACTTGCTTTCTCTCCTTGAACATGTTTCGCAAAATGTTTTGCTTTGTCATCCATGAGCATGGATCCATCATAAGTGAGGACCTCGGGCAGCCTTTTTCTGTCCGTTATCCTATTGATGTGAGGAAACATACAGGGACCTAGTTTGATACTTTCCAGGGCCTGTTCACATCGCTCGTTAGCAAAAGCCGTGGTTCTCCTCAAGATCATTCGATTTAGAGACGTAATCACTAAGTGAATGCGTTCATACTCCCAGTTGACCATATTTAGATTGCGGTGGTAGATTCTTGCGAGTAGCTTTGTAAGCCAAGTATGTCTACGATGAAGCTCCAAGATGTCTTCTGGTAAATCTTGATAAAAGTAATTCGTCGAGGATTTCTTAAAGGAGATCTTTGAGATGACCGTATCCAGGGTTGAATTTATGCAAGCAACTCTCTCATCGATTTCAGGAATTGAAAGATTTTTCGATCTTTAGATCGGAATTCCCTTCAATTTTCCATCAAAGTCAGCACTTACTGCTTCCCAATCAATTCGCTTGTATGGAATGAAAAGTTGAGGATCTGCAACCTCAAGTTTCAACCATTTTTTCACTCTTAAGATCGGCCCAACCAAAAGATTGTCAGACTCGGCGTCAATAACTCCACACTTGAAATTCCTCCAACAGTGGGAGAGATTTACTAGATTAAGAGACACAATGAAAAAGTCAATAATAGACGCGCTTCGGCGGGACGTAGGCTCTTTCGGAGCAATCAGTATGAGATCCATATTTGATTGAACCTAGTTAGAGATAGCTGTTCCATAACTATTAGATGCGATATTTCCGCACGAGGGATGCTTCGTATTAAAATCACCTCCCATGGGGTAGAAATCGAATTTTTTTGCACAGAGTTTCCAAGTCGTTAATGAGTTCCCTCACCGAGTATCCATGTCGAACATAGATCCCCACGAATGCAGAGGTGCACCCTTCCAGCATGGAGCTTATTATTTCTGCTTCAATACATTTCAGACTTGGAAGGCAGTGCCTTTGGACCTTCAGGTGAACTTTGTGAGCCATAGCAACTCCAAGACTTCCCTCTGGATCATCACACCTTTGGATCTTGTATTTCCCCAGATGCACTCTGTGTCTTTCTTTGAGTCTTGTTTTCGATATAACCATGAAGCCTGGTCTATGGGCGTTCACGTATTCTTGAACGAAATTCCTTTTATAGCGTGGAGCTAGTGAACATATGTTGAGGATGGAGAGTTTAATGGAACTCATCACACAACATACTTTAAAGGCGAATTCTAAGTACGCAGCTTTTTTCTTACTAGAGTTAGTGAGTTTTTTATATTTGGGGACAAAAGAGTCACTTTTCGAATAAGCGTGAACAAGTCACACCCAAAAAATTGTTGGCAGTCAGTGCTCAAAATCGTATTTCGGTCATTCTGCGACTGCTGGAGTTGCTGCATTGGTTGCTGGCAGAGCATATTTGAAGAAATATTCCTTTGAGAAGCAGATACTGAAAATGCTATCGAGTTATCGAGCAAATAACATCCTTATGTTGAGCCCGCAAATATTGTAGTGTCATAAATAGGATCTAAGCAGTCTCACATTCTACATAGTGTAGTGGTCAGGGCCCCACTGCGTAAGCCAATGACCCATGGTTCGAACCCCGTTGTTGACAAGCCCGTTCAATTATGATACGTATTGTTTTAAAATCAGAACGTATCGCAACTGGGTGGACGGAAATACGGGCAAAGTATGGCACTGACTATATCACCTTCTTGAGCTGCCGTTACATTTGATCAAGATAGTGAGATCCTCTATCTCTAAGCGAAGGCCCGAACGGGGCTGCAGTGCTAAAGCAAAAAAAAATTTTACAGTCACTATTATTTCTGGATATTCTCAAGAGAGTATTGAACTCTATTGATTGTATCATCATATCAATATGGTTTATCCCAAAAGTTTTGATTTATCACAACCTTCGCCAGTGAACTTCTATACATAATCAGTCAACTGATAAAGATAACATTGTTTGCCGATACACGAAAACACTTCCGGGAACTATAATTCATTGTCATGTTTGGGATATCGTGCGATCTATTAAGTTTTTATGTTCAATTTCAAGTTCATTCAAATAACTTTGATAACGCATGCAGGATTCAAATAAATTTAATAGAAAGGATTTTCTTTGATTGTAGCGACTAGAATGTTTAAAACTTTCTAAGAAATTTATCACGGCCAATTGAACATATTTAAATGAGACACTATTCTTGAAATTATCATTAGCCTGAAGAAAATTGTAGTCTCTAAGCCAACTTAAAATTGTATCCGCCACCAATACGTGTTGTTGCAGTTCCATATAATTTAAACGGCTATATATCATTTGATTACAGTCCGATTTCAATGAAATTTCGTTGACATAAGGATCTTACATCGATCTACATAATTATGAAGTTTAAATGTATCAACCCGTAAACCGAAGGTCTCTTCGAGCGATTCTCAGGACGGACTATCAGCCCGTTCGGTTATGATACGTGTTGGTTTAAAAACAGAACGTATCACATCTGGGTGGACGGGCACATGGCCAAAGCGTGGTACTGACCAAATCTCTTTGTGGAGTGACGATACATTCGATCAAGATAATGAGACACTCTGACTATCTCTAAGCGAAGCCCCGAAAGGGGCTATAGTGTTAAAGCAAGCAAAAGTGTACCACTTCTATTCTACGCGGTAAACAGAAAACTGACACATCACACTATTGCTAAAAAGTTTGTACTAGGGATAGCGGTTTAAGACAAAAAAACCCGATTCTTCGGGTTTCCGGTTTTTTCATATTCGGTTTAACCGGCCGGTTTTTACAGCCAAAAATTAGTTTGTAGAAGAACGAAATTCGAGTCAAAATTAAATGTATATTTTTATGTCCATTGATTAACTTTAGGTATAAATGGTTATTCGGTTTTTTACTCACAAAATCATTTTAATCAAAATGTACTGGAGGATATTTCATTCATAAGAGATTAGTGTATTAATTCAAGCCGATAGCTTACTGCTAAGTGTAGTGAAAGTAGTTAAGGGTAAATGTCTGTGAAGGACTGCAGCGATGATCTGCTGCCTCAGCGGAAGAGGATCTTGAGGTCCGCCGAGATTGGCCTTGTGGCTAGCGTTGCAGTGTCGTGGGGCGGGTTCTTGTCCCCGCACAAGGAGCCACTACAAAAAAATTTCACATCCACGAATTTCTGGGGTCAAATAAATAGCGACCGAAGTCGAAAAGGAGGTAATCAACTAAGGGTCAACGGGAATTGCTGATTCAAAGAATGAACTGGACCTGGGGAAGACAGACGGACTTCAGAGGGCTTCATCGTTACCGACGATTCTTATGGCCCACAAATAAGAGTGGGGCATCCAGATGGTAGCGGTGCCCCCTCGCACCCTCCAAACCGGATCAAGATCAAAACGTAGACGTGGCCATGTATTTCCCATTTGAGCGAAAAACTCATACGAACATAATTTGCATGACGTTTTCCCTTAAATGAGGAATACAAACGTAACCAATTTATGCCATAGCGTTATGCAATGAAATCACATAACCCTATATCATAAAAGGGCACGCGAGCGGAAGGCCACACTACCCGGCAAGAGCCCCTATTAACAACAAAAAAACGGGCGAGCGCGTACGATGGCTAGCCCATGCTAGTGGAGGAGCCTGCCATCGATGCGGGTCCTATACCCGGTCAGGTCGAGAGAAATGGGAAGACCGTTGGGTAAGGTTTAACAATTCATTTTATTCTTTTTACTTCAGTATAAGTTTCTTTATTTCTATTTACAACCATCGAGGCCTATGTAAGCATTTTATAATAATCAAATCAATATAAAGATTCAAGCAAATTTCATTATTTCATGACAAGCCCGAAAGCGTAATGTAGTCGAAACTACTACGACACACTTCATCGGAAACCGCCGTATCACATCTTATAACCAAACTCAGATTTCGGTGGTTATTGTTGCTTTTATACTCATAAAGTAATTCTCTTTTCAGATTTTCGCGTCAATTGTAAATGATCTAAAAAAAAAAGAAAAAAAAATTGTACAATTCTAGTCTCTGTTTCGAAAATTCTTATGAAGGCCCTTGATCTGAGACAATAATTGACTTCTATTGACGAATTGATGAAAAGAATCCTTCAAGACTTCACCCTATCTGACACTTAATTTTATAACACTGAAAAGAGGAAATTGCTATGATAAATAACCGCACACCTGACCTGATGGTCACAGCTGAGTTTTCAATAAGGTTTTCATTCTTCTTGTTGCAAGACTTTAAATAGGACTCAATGCCTTACCGACAAGATAATTAGAATAGAACATAGAAAAAGAAGTAGTTCAGTAAAAAAATGTAAGAGCATTTGGATGAAATAATAAATTGGTCGAATCATGCGCATCGCTTAGATTGCTTAAATTTTAATCCCAATGTAACATGCACTTAAGCAACGTATAGTAAAAGCTAACATGCTTAGTAATATACAAGGGAAACTAAAAGGAAAGACGCTATTGCATCTAAGCTTAAAAAACTTATGATTTGATCAATTGCTTTCAACCTTATGACGAATTAAATTACTTCCAAAGGCAAATGCATTATAAATTCAATCTGTAAAGAACGGCAAAGAAACTGTTTTCCTGTTTTTTGTTTTCATTTGTAGCTGGTTTCTTACCCCTTTCTTCAATTTGAAAGAAAAGACTGGTTTAAACCGAGAGGAAAACACCGGATTCCCGAATGAAAATACCGGCTTTTAGTTAAACCGATGCAGTTTTCCCCATCCCTAGCTTGTACTTAATCAATTCATAAAATAAAGCAATAGCTTCATAAAACTACAAAAAAGTTGAGAGAGGACGTGGTTTACGTAGGTTCCTGCCAACTAAAAACTGCTTAAGCATTAAAAAGGAATGTAAACGAATTCTTCTTCTTTAACCTGCCTGTTACATTACGACAAGGTGATCAGCCACATATCGCGGAGAAGCTACTTCATCCATTTTATGACCCTGAGCTCGTTGAGTCCGATTTTTTTTAACCACATGGGAAGAGCATACGATGCCATTTTGGCAGCCTAGGGCCTTCAAAGCAAATTTGACGAAACCTTCCTAAGAAATTGTTACGCTGGATTACTTAGAAACGGGAGCTATCATTACAGGTTTTAACTATGCACACCAAACAAGAAGATTGCGGAAACCGATTTTGGAAAACTTGAGGATGCTTCATTTTTTTAAACTTGAGGAGTAAACTGCGAGTTCAAGTCCTACTTCACCAGGGCTGCAATGGCTGCCATTCAACCAGAACTGCTACTAACTTTTATTTCTTTCTCGTTTTCAGGAACAACTCTTGGAAAAGATATTTAAACGCAATAGAAAGATTGGCTGCTGTAGAATGATGAATTTTGAAAGAGTCAACGAAAAACATCTTTTCTAAAAAAATTTATGTTCTTTAGTAGCGATAGTCTAAGTGTTGTCTTGTCACGTGACTATGTTGAAAAATAAATTAAATTTTCATTTTTTAATTATTCGTAATGTATTGGCTGTTAAAAGACGTGAAATACATATGAACTTGTAATTTATGCAAGACTTAATCCTCACAAAAAAATGTATTTCTTTTCTGCTTCACCCGTTCTGCTTTTTAGTTTGACATAAATTTCAAAATCAAATATACTCTTTTTCAACGGGAGAAATATCCTCTTTCATGTACTTTAGAAGGCTCCTTTACCACGCTAAAGTTTTTTTGAGCATGTATTTACAGATGACACAAAAACTTAGATAGGACCGTGTCTTCAAGATATATTACAGCATCTCATCTTCTAACGATTCTTTAAGCTGATGGGATCTCCAATTATATGCTTAAAAGGCTTCCCCATGTTTTTTTTGCTCTCCTTGCGGTCATTCTAAATAACTGCATTAACATTTGCTACTTTCCTCAGCAATGGGAATGTACAAAAATATTCGCAATACCCAAGAAGTCGGGCAGTATTGATGTAGTCGATACTCGTCCGATTTCGTTCCTTTCAAACATTGGTAAGCTTCTTGAAAGGGTAATACTTGAAGGCATCCTACAATTCTTAGCCGGAGCAAGAATTGTGCCGGAAAGACATTTTGGCTTCAAAAAAGCTCACTCCACGGTGGATGCTATGACCGAGTTCCTAGCCGATATTACGAGAAGCTGGCGCAACAATAAGCTTGTTGTAGATTGCCTGATCGATGTGGAAAAGCCTTTGACTTTGTATGGATCGATGGGCTTCGCTACTAACTGATAAATCTTGGCTTTCCGGCCCGTATTGTGGAAATTATAGACAGCTTCATGAGGGAACGAACTGCTTTTGCGGTGGCTGGTGGAGCTAGGTCAGACCCATTTAGTATTGACTCGGGGGTTCCACAGATGTCTATATTAGGCCCATTTCTTTTCAACATATTCACCTCTGACGTCCCGGTTGTAAGAGATGAATATAAGCCCGGAATTCAGGTGAACCTCTTCGCTGACGTAAGTCTGGTCATCTGAGCACGATTTGCGCTTTGCTAGGATGCGGCTGCAAAAATATTTGGAATGTCTTACTGCATATTACCGGAAATGGGGGATCAAGGTAAATGCAAAGAAAAGTGAATTAATTGTGTTCACGGACCCCCACAAAAACTTCGATCTTCGTGCAATAGGCATTTGTGACTCCAGTGTTAAGTTGAATGGGCAGATGGTGCACTGCTCCAGGCAAACGAAGTACTTGGGGGTAGTTTTCGTCAGGAAAGCTACTTTTAGTGCTCACGTTGATAATATTTTGAAAAAAGTGACTTATGCGTACGACATATATTTGACAGCGAGTCAAGGTTTCGGCCTATAAAACCTTGATTCGTCGGATCATCACATATGCGGTGATGATATGGATTGGAGCTCCGAAAAAAAATGGGGCAAGATAGGATTAGTGGGGCGAACAATATTTCGGGCTTCCACAGGACTATACAGACGAGAGAACGGACGGTCTTACCCCAATGAAGTGCTGTACCAGGAGACAAGAATGCAGCCGATAAAATCGTATGCAGAAAAGCTGGCGGAAGCGGGAATCAGGAGAGCCAAGGAGCACAAGGCGGGAGTTATCAGGAGAGCGACGGACAACCGGTCTATGGACGCAGCGAATGAGTAGTTTTTAAGGTAGTCTTAAGGAAATAATGCACTTAATTTTATGGAAACCAATTTTGATTTTTACAAACTTCTTTTATAATATATTAATGTATGATCATGTTGTGGGTGTCAACATTTTAAAGTTTTCTTTTACCAAAAAATCAATATTATAATGTAATTAAAGTAAATTATTATTGAACTCCGGGAAAAGCACTAAGGCATAACCCGCATGTATATTGTTAGGTTAAGCTACTGATGAATTGTATATAAATATGTAAAAAAATAAAAAATCATCAAATAAAGATCTTGAATCTAACGATTCTTTAAAAGATGAATTGGCCAGTAGTGAAATTACATTAAGATTTTTGAATCAGCTCCTTCCAAAAATAGAGGGTCTCATAGTTAGCCTATAAAAGCAGTTGAAATAACGGGCTAGAGCACTAATCAAACCACTAGAAATAGTATATTCAATGTATTTGCGGTGCGGAAAGAATCTATTCTTTTAGTTGCTCTTGTAGAATGAATATGAAAAATATTCTAGATTCATATCTAACAGCATGGAACAGCATTTTTCAAAACCTAGAAACTTATAAGGTATAATTGATAAGTGATTCATTAGCAATCAAGCATCAATCAATTATGATTGCAAACAAATTGTTATTGATAACCTGTTTTAACGGAAAACAATGTAATTATGAACAATATGCACATTTAATGAATATTTCCATGTGAGTTCTAATATATGTTTCACTGTAATGAAACAATGTAGCTAAATCAGCTTGCTCATTGTCTATAAGTATTGTAGTAAACTCCTACTTGCTAGACGTACTGCATACGATAAGTACGTGAAAACGAGCACTTCAGACAGTTTTGCAAAATTGCAATAGAGTATAGGAAGCCATAATTAGTCGTGAATTTGATCGGCCTACATACAAAGTCGACATTATGCAAAAGAAAAGCAGCAACGGAACTACTGTAGGTCACGGAGGGTCTTCCCAATCGATGCACGCGTAAGCAGCGGCACACGACAGTTGATGTAATGCACATATGTGCTCGTACTCGTAATAGGAGATTACTCTTGACCTTGAGCTTTATTTCATTTTACGTGGACACTTATTAGTATTGTTTTGAGTTTTAGAGAAAATCAAACTGATTATTTTGCTTTAATTTTTACCTACCATGCACTATATGAGTACTCGTAATGGTTAATGAAGGGATGTTTGTTTACACGTAGCAACGGTAGAAGAAAAAGTTTATGCAATTATTTGGGATTAGCATTGATTTTAAATAAGAAATTATCATTCCATTGATGATGGTATTTCTACAGGATATGCAGAATTTAATAAGTAGTAAAGCAC
Source organism: Odontomyia ornata (assembly GCA_963969285.1). NCBI lineage: Eukaryota > Metazoa > Arthropoda > Insecta > Diptera > Stratiomyidae > Odontomyia > Odontomyia ornata. The sequence continues at coordinate 289,090,600 of OZ017739.1, read as the reverse complement.
ATGTAACACCGTTCAAGCACTAAACAGCAAAAATTTCCATGTGTAATAACTTCTCAACAAAATTTCAGTTAAGCTTGAACAATCCTATTATCACCTCCACTCAGCTACTTCAATTAGCGAATCAAAAGGAATTATGAAAACTCTCTCATAAATGATATACGAGTACGTAGGTTCGTTTAAGATGAGTGATATTACGTAAATATTTGCGATAATTATTACAATGCTACTGGAAAAGGTGCCCTGATAACAGTGGAATGCTACTTTCACAATTGGTTGTGTCCCTACAACTTTCGACACGTACGGGTGTAATCAAATATGTATGAACTAAATACTGACACGTATGATAAATATAAATAATAGTGACTAGCATTAACTTGATTCACGTAAGAAGCGCCGCGTTGTAATCGGAACTGGAAACAGCAAGTGATGCATGCATGCGCACAACTGAATCATCTGTGAGATAATCTGATAAAATAATGGAGATAATAAGTTGTGTGCATTTTCTTTACACAATTATATCCGCAATTCGGGGAGTTTTATTAATTAAAAAATAAAGCCAAAAGCTAACGAACGGATATAAAATTTATATATAATTAGCGGGAATATTAAATCAGCGGACAAGCACAACGCATTAAAAAGGGCTTCGGCGGGATTCCCTGCAGGTCGGAGAAACATCTTAAGGCTTTCAAGTCTGTTTATCCTGAGGGATTTTATATCACTATTATCAAAACGGAAACATTCAAATAGTTTAAAATTTATTAAATAAATTTAATTCAGCTTATCACATTGAATATAAATTTTAAATAACTTAATTTGTCAAATTGTAGAATTTCGCGACACAGTCAAGAACACATAGTATGTATATAAAAATATTGGATAAACGTTTGCACTCGTTGTAGTGTGTAGACGTGTTTTTAATCGCTTCTGTCATTCATTTTAAAAATTAATTAATTTTTCACAAAAGTCAGTTGAAACTAATTTCATTTAATTAAAAACCATCACCGTCGAATTATTCGAACATTTATCGAATACCTGAAATTTATTTCCTGAAGAAGTATCAAAAGTGGAATTACATTCAAGGAAAGTCCCGATTTAAGAACATTCCCTCTAGTCTTGCTGCAAAAGCAACGAAATGGAGGAGCCTGACGGCTTCAGCCATCAATCAGAACGATCGTGTCCATCGCCAACGATGACAGGCGAAAAACTGAAACGAAGATACGATAACAACGAAGAAAAACTGAAAATTTTATCGGTCATCGAGATGGAGCAGTTAATTAAAGCTAACGAGAAAGCTGAGAAGGTTGAGAAAGAAAACGAAGAGCTCAGACTTCGGATCAAATCACTAGAAGAACTAGTATGAACATTGGCGTTCAACATAACAAAAGAAATTAGCAAGAAAGAAAAAGAAGTAAATTCAAAAGTGACTGAAGATAAGAAATCTAAGAAACTGAAACAAAAAACTGATGAAGAGGATGGCCTCAGCGCAGGCGGAGCAAACGTTAGCACGAATTATTATGCAGCGCTAGCTGGACTAGAAGATTCCATGAGTATTGAAGAAGATATAGGTAATAAAACTTTTGAACATTGTACTGCTAAGCCAGATACTGGATTTATTGAATACTTAAAAATTAAAAATAGGGAGAAAAAGCCAAAAGTTTTGTCTGCTGGTCCGTCCGTCAAAGTTAATCAAAAGAAAGAAAAAGTCCCACCAATCAATGTATTTGGGCAAACAGGCAAAGATATGGTTCGGCTTTTGGCAGTCGAAAATAAGTTAAATGATTTTGAGATCAAAAGAGTCAATGCCGATAAACTAACAATTAGAACTAAGTCATTGGTTGATTTTCAGGCAGCAAAAAGTGCATTGAATTCTGGAGTTGTTCCTCATTTTACATACACCCCCAAAAGCGAAAAAAAACCAGACCTTTTTATTGAAGGGTCTGTACTGCGGAGAGGACACAGTTGATCTCCTTCAGGTGCGTCATGAAGTTGCACCAGGAATGGAACTTATTTCCGTTAAAGGCTTTGCAACAAGGAGATCGTTTATCGAGCGTAAAAAATTGCCTTATTACTCCAAAAAAATGAGGTCAACCAGTGCTAGAGGTGCCAACGATTCGGGGATTCGGCTACCAATGGCGCCATGAAATATAGATGTGTAAAATGCAAAGATATCCATGCTCCCGGCGAATGGAAATTGGCTCAGGTGAAGCCAAAAGAAAAATTATATTGTGTGAACTGCGGTATATTTGGTCATCCAGCATCATCTCGAGGATAACCCCGGTATCAAGATACAAAGGTTAAATATACTCCAAAAAAAGTCAAGTACACCACAGTGTGATACCTACTAAGTTCGTCAAGCCCGGAGTGTCATTTTCACGTGCTGCGAGAGGACCAGCAGACAATGTAAATAAAATAAATAATGTAAGTGGCAATAATGAGCTGCTTCTCAAAATTTATCAGCAGTTAAATTCCATATCGGAAAGAATCGACAAATAAGATTTAAAAATTAACATTGTTTTTCAGCATTTAGGGCTTTCAAATGCCTCAAAATAAGTTGTCATCCAGTCACATTCCCACTGATAGGATTCATCTCATCTCCGTCAACGTCAACTCCATTGTGATTCTACATCGACGTGACAGTTGCCTGGAGTTTTTTGTGAAGCAAAGGCCTGACATCATGATTCTTAGTGAAACCCACCTCAATTCATGCCACACCATGATATTCAAGGATTTTGAATTCGTAAGAAATAATAGGGTTCTAGTTGATGAGGGAGGTGGCACCGCGATATTGGTTCGAAGACCCTATTGTTTCCAAAATATTGAAAAAGTCGAATTCAAAAACTTTGAATCTATTGAAGTGTCCGTTATCAAAATTTCACTGCCAGGTGGGGATAACCTCTTCGTTATCTCTGTCTCTGCAACTGGTCGAATGTTCTCAAGTTCAAGGAGGAGCTCGATTACTTGTTTGAAATACTCGAATTGAGCAGGCTGCATAGTTATTATATTCTTGCTGGTGACCTCAACGCCAAGCATGCATCATGGCTGAATGCCACCAATAATCCAAGAGGTGTATTTCTGAACTCGTGGATAACAGGGAACCAACTTGAATACAGGTGCAACCTATATGGGTCGGAGTTCCCACGATACCCTAGGATAAATTCATATTTGGACCTCTGCATTGCTGGCACAAGACTTGAATTTAGCCATAACGCAATCATAATGGAAATCAATCATCAAAGAGATGATTTCTTCGTAATTCCACTTCAACATGAAAATCATCGGTTGAATTTCAGTAAAACAGACTGGGGAAAGTTTCAAAAGAAGTTTAATCGGGAGTACCAGAAGAAATGTCTTCCTTCTGATGATTCAACTCTTGCTCAATGGTTCCTAATGACAGAAATCGAACTGACGATGAAATAGATCTCTGTTTGTTGAAGTTAGAGAAGCTGACGTTAGAAACAATTGAGAAAGTCGTTCTCAAGATTAAACATCGAAACAATATGGAAGGATATGAAGCACCAACCATCGCAAGGTTGACAAGATTGAAAAGCCTTCTTTTCACATGCGTCAAAAATGTTTATCGACAATTTTTGGACTACAACCATCCCTCGTTGGCTTTGTGGAAAGTATACCTGAAGAATGTCCGGAACTTAATCCGTTCATACTTCAGGAGTGAGGTCAGCAATCGATGGGCGGTAAAATTGAGGGGTATTAGCCCACAGGACTCAGATGACACTTTCGCGAAAGTGAATAGCATATTCCACAAGAAGTCTCGCGTGAAGGCATCGAATCTTGAAGTCACTAGTGATGAGATAAATCTTCTCGATAGGGCTGGTATCGTGATTGATAGTACGACTCCGGATAGAAATGGAAACAGGATTATTTGTGAGGGATTGCATAAACTTGCCATGATTGGAACTCATTTTGAATTGGTTCATCTACCAAACTATGAGAGAGGGAACGAAATATTTTCATAGGTCGTTGAAACAAATGTTTTCGACTTCAAATCAAGGCTGAACGGCCAATCAATTCTTCATTTCAATGAAACATTAACATCTGGCCTCATACCGAGGTTGAATCTTATTGATTATTTTGTCAGCTATGAAGACTTGTGTTTCATATTTGGGATAAACAACAATAAATCATGTGGTACTGATGGTATTCCAAATGTAGTTCTCTGACATTTGCCGGAGGTTGCTATTAGGAATTATTGCATATTGTTCAACAACATGTTGAACAATTCATGTTTCCCAAATGAGTGGAAAGAAAGAATCTTCATGCCTTAAAAGCTATCGCCCAATCAGCTTGCTGCCTAACATCAGCAAGGTGTTTGAAGTGATACTCAACAGAGCATTAAACGCCCACATTGAGGAACATGAGTTGATGCTGAGTTACCAATTTGATTCTCGAGCCAGGCATTCGACCACACATACAATAACGAAAGTAGCCTCAGACATCTGTTGGAAACTTAATGATAGACAATGTGTTGGAGCATGTCTCATTGATATGGAGAAAGCCTTTGATATGGTGTGGTTAGATGGACTAGTTTTTAAACTCCTTCAGGACAACTTCCCCAGACACCTTGTCGCCTTAAAGTGCAATATGTTATTCGGCAAATCGTTTTTTGTAACTGATGGAAATCTGACAACAATGCGCGAATTCAAGGTCTTGAATGGCCTATAGCAGGGAGCAGTTACTGCACCTCTGCTTTTCTCAATATTCATTCGCAAGCTATTGAACATCTTTGATTTTAACGTCTCGCCAACGCGATCATTGGTAGCGTTTGCTGATGATCTGATCATCTATACGGCAGACCGAAAAGCTACAATAGCTCAGAGCAATCTCCAAAAAATGTTTAATGATGTGGAGTTGTACACTGACTATTGGCGAATGAAAATCAATGCGCAGAAATGTGAAACAATCTTGTTTCGGACAACGCTGTAGGGGTTCAGTCAAGACCTGAAAGGTAATTGCAAGGATTTCCACATCATGGCTGGTGAGGGTAGTTCATAAGGGTTCCACATAAATCCTGTGTTCGATATCTCGGTGTTCATCTCGATCAGTATCTGTACTATACTGAACATTTAAAAATCATGCTCAGTAAGGCACAACAAGTAATCATGGCCCTACGAAGACTCTTTCATTCCAGATACATCGATCAAAAGGTCAAAATTATCTGTTACAAGACCCTGGTCGGGCCAGTTTTGACATATGGATGTCATATCTGGTACAACCGGAGTGCTAGTACTATGGAAAAAATAAGAGTTTTCGAAAGGAAATGTCCTAGTGCATGTGCTGGTTTGTACAGAGCGCCGAGACAGATTGGAAGCACTTTAATTTATTTATCAAACTGCTCAAGTGACAAGAGTCGATATCTTCATATTGAAACTTCTTCGGAATCATATCGCAAGATCTGTAACTATGAGTGATAACCCTTGGATTTGGCAACCATTCCACCCTACAGATGGGTATATTGCCCCGCTGCTGGCTTCATTCCTCTAGAAGCATTCGTGTATTTGGACATGATTCGATATGTTTTTGATTCTAACGGCGTCCCAGTCATATGACACATTTTTCGACGGGCCACCGATAAGAAGATAAAATATCCTCGGAATTTGAGTTCACGAGATCAACAATTCCAATGGAGATACTCATTTGCTAGATTCATTGAAGCTGATCGAGCTAAGACGGGGCAATCTAGGTATTGGTAGCTGAATGACAATTATTAGTGTTTATTTTCAGTTTTTGTGTTTTTCGTTACTTTGTTTTTGAATTTCAGCTCATTATTGCTACATTTAGTGTTATTGTTTATTTGTGTTAAAAATAAGCGATAGGTTAGGTATATGTTATGTATATTCTATTATATTTAGTGATAAGGTTAAACGCGTAGCATAGAACAACTATAAAATAAAGTTTTTGATTGAATTTTATTAGAGTTAGGTTATAAGATATCAGGTGTAGGATCAAGGTTCACTGTTTTTTGAAATTATAAATAATTTTGAATAGTGTAGGTTGCTTTTTTCTCCTTTTTCCAATCAAATCATGTAATATGAATTTGCTATAGTGTTTTTTGATGAAATGCGTTTAATTAATAACGTATAAATTTAGTGAGCCATTTGTGCCATTAAGTTTTTGTATTATAATTGTTTGAAATTTGCTTTATATTCTATTAAAATTTATAACGATTAGTATTGAATAAAACGCTTTTGACTTTGAGGAAGCGGAAACCAATCGGCCATCGTTTGAATCATGCTATTAAGGTACAGAAGCGCAAAGATGAATATATTTGTAAATTTTAGAGTGGGCATTTGATATTGATTTTCATGCAGGTATCCTTGTGGTTTATTTTGCTACCAAAACATGTTAGAAACTATAGTATTTATTTTCAAGATTTAAGGGAAGAAAACAATTTTTCCGTCTTTCCCTTACGATTTTGCATCTTTGAATCCAGAAATACGAATATTCTAGTACGAGTACCTAAATAAAAAAGAGTTTCAGAGTAAAAATCAACAGTTAATTTAACTAAAACTGAAAGAGATAATCAGTTGACTCACTTAAAGAATAGAAAATTACTAAATTTAGAACTCTTTCAATTGTTAGCACTTATGTTATCCTAACAGAAACTACTCGTGACACTTGGTTCAATGAATCTCATTTAATTTAAGGTTGAAACGCCCCTTTAGAGTAAATTTATGCTCTTTGTCAAAAACTCTTGGAAAGATGCAGCAAAGAAATGCAGTTTGGCCAGCCAGGTGTAAGTTGAAACAATTAGAGGAAAACGTAACGCAATGTCTTTTGTGGCACGCCTGCAAAAGAGGAGCAGAAGATGTTTGTCCAAGTTAGAATGCATACAGTTTAAAAGGATCAACTTGAAAGAAAAAGAGGAATTCTAACCTCATGGAAACAGGAATATCAAACAATGATTAGGAATAGAGTATTGGGAGTATAATGCATGTATAATGATCGTATAACTCAAATGCTTCTTGTTGATGATTGTTCTGATTGCATTAACCATTGGAAACTTGATCGATGAAAGTCTTGAGGATGTATTTAAACAATTTATATGAAAGTGTTTAGGAAAAGAACAGAAAAGTTATGGGCTGGGACGGTATACCTCAACAAAATATTAAGAAAGGTTATAAAAACAGCGCAAACGATTAATTTCGAAAAAATATTTGCCTCCTCTGCGGATGACAATGTGGTTACTTGGTTAAACGTATAATTGGTAATGGGCTTAAAAAAATTATGCCGACCGATTATTTAGTTAATTTTAAGGACTAGAACATGCAAGAAACTACAGAATAGACGGTTCAATCTCGAAAATGTAGGATAAAACGTACACAATCGTTCACGCCTATGGAATAGGATATCAGGTTCTACAAAGGGATCGAGTAATCTAACCACTATAGCACTTGCAGGTGAGGTGGCAATAAGGAATGCTGGCATACGTTTTATGTAGTGCCGCCTGCGTTTTTTCAGTCAAATTCTGATTCAATCAGCGTGTAGCCTAGTCCTAGTTATATGTTCTCCAAAAAGAAATTTACCAATTTATACAGGTGAAAATTCAATTGGAACGAACGGCACTATCTTCAATCTTCAATTTTTTCGCCAACAATCATTTCTCACTTACTGTAAAACGCGAATAAAAGCAAAACAACAACAACTTAGCGATTATCATGTGCATTCTTTTCTTTGTAATTATTATTACTACCCTAACTAACATTAACCAGAATTACATGCATACCTACATTTGCAAGTTATATGGCCGAATTGTTCGTAAACACTTTACAAGACTACACATACTACGAGTATATGAGCTGTTATTTAAATGCAAAACGTTCATACTATATTTTTTTTCCATTGTTTACGAAAGAAATTCAAATTCCTCGTGACAGACAATCTTATCAGAATAGCGGTGGCGCATGATATCAGGTTCACATGAGTTTTGCTCGTCATTTCCACAATGCTTGACAACATGTGTGAACATGAGGCTTGAGTTGACTATTGCGGTTTATATGAGTACATACATATGCTATCTGACCGTAGCTCCTCGACAAGTTCCATAACCAGCGGATGATAAAATGAGACGTTGGTTTATCGAATTATCACAATGTTTACAGTTTTCCATTATCTTGTTAACGAACCGATTTAAAGAAATAAGATGATAATAATATGGGAATAATTAAACGCCCCAATTTCACGCGGAATTGTTAAATTTAAATTATTATTATTATTATCTTTTAACCCGCTTATTGAGTTTTAATGGAAAATTCAGAATAATAGATGAATCGCATTTTAATTTTTATTTATAATTATATTCAAATTGCGGCATAGGAAATATGAATTCGATGACATGAGTAATTTGAAATTTTCAAATTATGTACTCGTACATTCAATTCAGGATAGTTTAAATAAAAATTAATAATACCTTTCTAATAACGAAACTAGCGAACTTGAAGGATTCTCGCGTGTACTCGTACAAACTGATTCGGTATGTTCAGGACATGTAAGCCTTAAGCTCTTCTAGTCAGACCTTTAATTCATTTGAATTAAAGGTTCTTTTCATGCATCTATTTGAATGGAATTAATTCATTTGTTTTTTGGATAGATAATTAGGTTAACTGTGTTCAGAATTTTGTTTTGTAATTTTCTTTGTACCCTGCTGACCGTTACATTGCAGCTTTTAGAATCGATATGCATAGTTCTAATCAAAATTTCATTAAGTACTCTGCATGGTAAGTTTTAGCGGGAAATAATTAAAATTAATAAGAGTGTTCTACTCCCAGAACGGTTTTCAAAACAGATTTATCTATGACATTTTCTTTCAAATCCAATTGTGTCTGGCGTATCTAGGTCAATCAAGAATGTATACCTGTATTCCGCGTCCCACATGTTGGTGTGGTATTTTGTCGAGCTTGAGGAAACAAAGCTATATTTTGTTGCCTAGGGAACACATCACTTTTACTAAGACCCGATTTAATCAGTTTCTGTTACATTCAAGGATCTTCTTCTGAATTCAAAGGCAAAAATGTTAAATTAAAGCAACACTATTATATGGGTGTTTTTTAAAAAGTGGATAACTTAAAAATGGCAGCACTGCTCCCGGTGATAGCCGATCTCAAGGCTCTTGGTTGTTTTGAGGATAGTTCTGTTTAGCAATTCATTATGAGTAGACTCATGCCGCAACAACTTTTACAAATTGTTCGAATTTATTTATCATCGTTGACCGACAATTTTATTTGAAAATTATATTCAGTGATGAAGCCAACTTTTAGTTGAATGGCTACGTCAACAAACAAAATTGCCGAATTTGGAGCGATGGTAATCTACTAGCTGTTGTCGAAAGATCATTACATTGGTGGGATAATTGGTCCATATATCTGCAAAAATAATGATGGTCACAATGTTTTAGTCAACGGTGAGCGGTACAGAGACATGATTACTAACTTGTTGGCAAGGTATTTAGATGGCATTAATGTTGCTGACTTATGGTTTCAGCAAGCCGGCGCCATATACTACACAGCGCACGGTACTGAAAGGCACATTTGATGAACTCACAAAATTTCATATTTCAAACTTATGTCGACGGACAATAGCTCGCAATTTTAGTAGGTTTTTGAAAAATGCTAAAAAAGGCAAAACACATTCCTTGCATGCTTAAAATTCATCGTGCTCCTCCACCTTTTAAAACCACTAAATGAAACACATGTTTGATTTTTTCAACTGACAGCTGAGCTTGGAAATGTAAGCAAATTCCTATTCATTTCATTTTCAATGGCATTTAGATTTGAACGGATGTAAGAACTGAAACAATTTTCGCTTAAAAAGGAGCGCTGAGTGCGGATTGTTATAATTTCGCCGTTGAAACCTGTCTCGAAACCACACAAAATTTCAAATTTTCACCAACACTTCTACATTTCTTAATATACTGCCATATAAATTTGTAAAAAAAGTCAGCCTACGTGGTCGTGTATGAGACAATAGAGCTTTCCTCTACAAGGCTTCCAATAAAGTATAGCTTTGAGCAAAGAGATGCATGTAAACAGGGTAATTGAATGCTCAGAGCTATCAAAAATCTGCAGCAACTGCGCTTGGGATGTGCGAGGCTAACAGGCGGAAACTTTAGTGGGAGATCAATTGTGAGTTGATGACAACATTTTTAAATGGGTGGAAAAGCGCATCTGAAATGCGTAAACAAATTTAATGCAAGTTAAAGTGGTGAGTTTTTTTTATTGTTTGTCTATTATGAAATAATTTCCTGGGATTTGGTGGGTTTTTCGAGTACTGGGAGTAGAAGAGCCATCGGCTCAGGTACAAGCATAGTACAATAAATAACAAGTACGGGAAACTCTGTATTAACCGAGCAGTCACACAAGCAAACTGCTCGAAAACCTTCCTATCCCCTACTCAAAATTTTATGAGGCAGATTTGAATTAAAAAAATATGTAATTATTTCTATTCATAATCGTAATTGGTAAAAAAATGTTTTCCTCCTTATTATTATTAAATGTGATTTTATATCAATTTTTCTTTGTATTAAGTTTAAATGTTTCCCTTTAATTATATTCGCACGAGATTTAACTTTTATTCCTATTCCCGATCCCCTTCATTTTTCTTTATTTCGGTCAAATTTAGTTTCTTTTAGAACAATTCAAATCTGCCACGTAAAATTTACAGTGTAGGAACATTGATCTGGTACACTTTACCAATGTACTAGATTGGCAAATGGAATGTAATGGAATTGAGCGGATGGATTTACGTCTAAGTCAATTTAATGTATCCGGAACAATTCAATTGCGAGCTGCCGAAAAATAATCGAATAATCGGTGGTAGGGTGGACGTTGTGGTTTTCTGTAGTGGGGAAGAGCAAGAAGCGGTTTCAAGGAGGAAACCTGTACAAGGATAAGATTGAAGTCAGTGGTGGAGTGTTTTATCGATTGGCGGCCTCGAATCGATTTGTCGAAGTTTGGGGCGAAATCGGAAGAACCGTTTGCTGCCGATACGAGTTCTGCAGCAGCCGCAAGAGTGGTTATAAACGAAAAGGACAGTTCCGTTGAAGTTGGCCGAGACCCAGAAACGTCGACATACCAGCGATTGCGGCAGCGTTATTAACAGGCACAGGTTCTACCAAGGCAACAGCTATGTCTGCTACTGGAGAACTCTCTTCCACGTGAATGCGACTGCCGAACATATCATCAGCGGCAATCTCACATCAAAGTCTTGGACAGCAGTGGCGATTATTGTAAGGTATTTAGTGGCCCGGTTACATAAAGATTTTTACTTTCCTTTAAAAAAAAAAAAACATAAAAAAATACTAGCTCAGGTGACAAGACAGCCACAGTAAGCTTTCAATAAATGGAATTCATGAAATAGAAAGTAGCAATTGTCAAACAATTGTAGCTTAAGATATGCCGTTCCAGAAACTCCTTACGCAATAGGGGCAAGTGTTGGTACTGATGAACTGAATACCTTAGTCAACACAATCCTGAAAGAACAAATTGACCATAACAACGTAGATTTTGATTTTTTTGTATTTGGTGAATATTTAAGAACTTGATTAGGAGACCATTTGAGAGAAAAGACAATATCATTTGAGGATGTAATTCAGAATGAGTATGTTGAACGGTACCCAGCACCAGAACCAAAGGATTGTTTGCTTCATGATGATTGGGTATCGGCAGTCAAGACTTGTGAAAACTGAATTCTTGGGCAGTGACAGAACAAGGGAAAACTGAACAGGGAATAGTGCAAAGTTTGGATGTATGTTGCGTCAAGTTTATCGTCCGTTTATAAAAACAAACAAAAGGATATCGAGTGAACGTTTTGCATATTTTTTTATTCTCTCTTTTCTTATGCTCAGCTACATAACAGCAAGAGGTGTTCAATTTGTGAACGCTTTTAATTTATCGCAGCGGTCCAAAATACCATTTGGCGACATTTTTGGTTGATAACTTTCTATTACCGATGATGTAATCTGCCTAGACTGAAACACTTGTAGCTTTTCCTTGACCATTCTGATGAAATACTTTGGCTGCTGCCGAAGATTTCGGTGATAAGAAGAAGAAAAAATATATATATTTGCAATTACGGGAGCTAGGAATATTAGCCGCGGTGGGAAAAAATTCATGAAGGGCACAATTAGGCGAACGTTCTCTTTTTGGCCAAAAAGTTTACGTAGCATCCTATAAATTACAAAGAATACGAACTAGACATTGCGAAATTAAGTGTACCGAATATTTGCTTTTTTTTAAATGAACATTTGCATGCAGTCACATCATGGTGATGATTGTAAATCAAACAATAATTGACGTTGGCTCGTTGTAAACAATTCGCGCGTAGTAAATGAAGGCTACGCACCTGGTTCATACTTAGAGATAGACGCGCGTTACTTACCTTACCGCCGAAGTAATAAAAATTATAAACCCAAAAACAAGCTCGCATTGATCACTTGTATATTTCCTTTCCTTTTTTTCTTTTTCATTAATGATTTATGTAAGTTCCTTTTTTTATGATCTTGCAAGTTGCGATGAACGAGAATAGAATTTTTTTAGTAAATTCTTTTTGTAATTTTTTTCTTTTGACCTTGTAAGTTTCGGTGAACGAAAATAGAATTTTTTTGTAAATCTTTTTTGTATGTTCTTTCTTTTGATCTTGTGAGTTTCGTTGAACGAGAATAGAATTTTTTGTAAATTTCTTTTTTCCATTTTTTTGTAATAAAATAATGAACGGCTAAACGTGATGAACCTCGGTCTCTCCTTTTCTTTCTACCGGACCGGGTATAGGGCCCACATCGATGGCAGGCTTTTTCGCTGATATGGGCTAGCCGTCGGGCGCGCTCCACCGTTTTGTCGCATACAAGGGGCTCTTGCCGGGTAGAGTGGCCTTCCGCTCGCGTGCCCTTTTATGATATAGGGTTATGTGATTTCATTGCATAACTCCATAGCATAAATTGGTTACGTTTGTGCTTCTTATTTGAGGGAAAGAGCCATACGAAGTGCTTTTGAAAGAGTTTTTCTCTCAAATGGGAAACACATGGCCACGTCTACGTTTGGATCTTGATACGGTTTGGAGGGTGCGAGGGGGCACCACCTCCATTCAGATGCCCCACTCTTATTTGTGGGCTATAAGAATCGTCGGTAACGACGAAGTTCCCTTAAGTCCGTCTGTCTTTCCTAGGTCCAGTTTGTCCTTTTTTGTCTGCAATCTCCTAGTTGGTTACTTCCTTTTTTCGACTTCGGTCGACTTTTATGTGACCCAGGAATTCGTGAATGCAAAATTCTTTTATAGTGGGTCCTTGCGCTGGAGGAAAGAAGCCACCCCACGACACAGCAATGTTAGCCTGCCAGCGCATTGACGCGTCCGCAGACAAGGCCAATCTTCGCGGATCTTACCATCCTCTTTCGCCGAGGCAGCAGACCATCGGTGCAGTCCTGAACAGAGATTTAAATACCAAATTCACTACAACTCATATAAATTTTTGAATAAAATGATTTGTCGACGTATGCATTAGTACTTGTGACTGCATGCATGGATATGACATGGGGAACATGCAGCTGATTCAACGAAAGCAAAACAGGAAAGGGGAGTCATCCACTAATTATGAAATATTTCGCTTTAGATGACAAGAGCAATCCGATTTATAGCTTGACGATTCCTTCATTCATTTAAACCAACACTTTTCTTGTTAAAAGGTAATCTCATGAATGTCAATACAGGTGAACAGGGTGTTAAAAAATAATAGACTATAATTTGACAAATTTGTACATATTTCTCAGTTTTAACCCCACTGGCACTTCTCACATAAAACTAATTGTGGTACACAGGGAAAGAGCTACTGATTCCGCGGCACTGACAATGAAGTGTTGACTTTTTGGTATGCGCGTTTGGATGGTCGCCGTCAAAATTAGTTTCTGTCTATTGCTGTTTTCTTCTACTGGGATATAAACGTATGGATATTCGAATGACTAAAAAATAAATTCAAGTTTTATCTGGCCTGGCACCTGGAATCCCTAGCAAAACTAAATCCCAGCTCTGTGGCACATCTAGCGTGGAAACGATTGTTTGAGTAATCATAGGAAGTATCAAGATGATCGGTGAAGCAATTATAGGTTAAGCTCGTTTTCAGGTAAATGGACGAGTTTATACGCTTAAACTTGGTGCCGTTCTCAAACATGTAAATCCAGCTTTTGTAGACGAAAAGGACACAAGGTCGAGAGAAAGAAAATAAAGTGCATAAGTCCTGAAAATTTCCTAATAACCTAGCCGCACACATTGCAACAAATGCGTACCTATCAGATGCGCCTCAGAAATTTTCCTAAGTATCAAGGCGATAATAGTACCGAGGGGGGCAGGGAAAGGTACGAACTTTTCGCGTACCCCCCCCCTCGCGATTGGAGACCTTCCATCCGAAAAATCTGAAAAAAATGAATGTAGCCATATGTGTCCATAGTAATACAGCGCACATTATTCCATAGTAATACTTCGTTAAATACTATTCGATCTTTATGAAACTTTCAGAAAAGATCAATCTTATAAATAGTCATATGTGTGGTGAATTTTATTGAATTTAAGGGTACTGTTAAGATTTTATTCTAGAAAACGTAAAATCGATAAATCATACTATTACTAACAAAGTTGAGTGAATTTTGACTTCTCATGTATTTGTTGCTGTTGTACTCATAAAGGCTTACATTCATGATTTTTGTTCAAGTTTATCGGATGAAAGATGTCCAATCGCGAGGGGGGGGGGGGGGGTACGCAAAAAGTTCGTACATTTCCCCTTCCCCTGCCCCCCACGGTACCGATAAGGTAATTTTAAGACTTGTTTTGAAAAGATCTCATTAAGACCTTTCCAACGACACTCTACTCGACTACCAACAGTGAAATTTTTTTTTTTTGAGAGGACACCTCCGTATATGGGGAGATCCCCTTAAACCCCTTTGAAAATTTTTTCCACCGTTGAACTTTTAAGAAGTCACCACTTCTGACCTTTTCACAAAGTTTCATTGCTGTAGCTTTTATAGTTACGGAGAAAAAGTGCTGTGACATACAGACGGACGGACGGACAGACGGACACAGGTCGTGATTGCAATAGGGTTTTGTATTATAGTACAAAACCCTAAAAAAAGCACTGATCGATTGATTGGATTAGTATATAGCTGATTTATATTTTAACTTAACTCTGAGATAATATTTGATAGACACGAGCTTGCAAAAATAAACGATCAAAAAAAAAAACTCTACATCCTTCAACGTAAAACCCATTACAGATTATTTTTCATTTCATAGTCCCACCTACAGTGCAAAGTAATTTCGGCGAATAAACTTCCGGACTATATCCTTGAAACGTGCGTTCATCGATACATCATGGTCATTATCAATGAAACTCGAAAAATTTATCTGCCTACCAAACAATACTTTTATTCTACTTGTATAAATCTTTTAGATTTGCGTTGCAAAGACGTAAAATTGATTAAATTTATCTCTAAACAATTATAAACGAACACTTAATCGATTAATGATGGCAAAAAAGATTAAAAACATATGTTTCATAGACATTAAGAAATGTGCTTTGTTCAAAATTTTTATCTTAGAGCATAATATGTGATAGTGTATTAGTTTTTAATTGCAAATGAAATGTCAATTGATAACAAAACAAACAAGATGTCGTTGGAAGGTTGTTTCTTGGATAATTTTGGGCAAGTTGGTCGGAAAAACCATGATTGATGATTCTTAGAAATTAAGAAAACTTATAAGCTTTCGCGGAACGATGGTATTTCCTAAACATTGGCTAAATGAAAAATAATACATTCGGTGCACTTTTTAGGATTTTGTAAAATAATTTTACAAATCCCTACTAAAATCGCACCCTGCCTGTCCGTCCGTGTGTCACAGCTATTTTTCTCGCAAAAGGTATTAGCTAGAAATATCAAATTTTGTATGAAGGTGTAAAGTGATGCCATCTTCTAAGTTCAATTACAAAAAAATTTGGCAAGGGATTTAAGGGGGTCTCTCAATATGCAGGACTGGCCATGGAAAAAAAGGAAAAATTTGTGTCCCCACTCCCTCGCGATTGGACACCTATGATCTGAAAAATCTGAAAAAAATTATGAAGGCAGGTGTTTATGAGTACAACAACATCAAATACCTTAGAAGTCAAAATTCGCTCAATTTTGTTAATAATAGTATAATCTTCGAAATTCACATCCTATGGAAAACCTTAAACTCAACGAAAGTTCGATATTTAAATAGCTTCCCAAAAAGTCTTAATATTCTGTAAGTTTGCTGAAAATTGAATCATATTCACGGAAGCTATAGCCATTTGAAATTTCTACAATTCCAACAACAATAACACACGATTCATGTATTTTATAGACTTTCCGTAGAATCAGACACTGCAGTTTTGATTTGAGCTCCTTAAAATTTTCATATAAGATATTACTTTAACCGGAATTAACTGCCTGAGTTGGGAAGATTTCCGCAAGTGAGAGGGGTCAACATAAAAATGTATAGGTTCGAAACCCGGAGTAAGTTTTAGGCAGTTTGGTATACTATACTCTTAAAACCCTAATTACCGGCTGCGCCTTTATTATTTTCCTGCCTCGCTTTTTCGAGCCAGAAGGCCTGTATTGAACCTCTCACACATCTTTTAACTAACACGTCCTTAGTCACGGTCTAGCTCTAGTTAAAAAAGTTGTTTAAGTTTATTTATATTTTATTTTACTTTTTTTTCATTTTTATTTGTAAATATATCGCATGTGATTTTATCATTTATTCTGCCAAACTTTGACTGCTCCCCCGGCGTTGGTGCTACCGTTAGCCTTGCTTGGGAATTGGTGGTTAAGGGTGGATGGTACCGGTGCCCGGTTGGTTGCTACAGGGGCCGCCGGTGGCTGGTTGCTGTGGTGCGATTGCTGGTTCCCGGACCTCTTCCATTGGTTGAATTCCCGCCGCAGCTACTTGACTTGGCAGGAGAATTTTTTTCCGGTCCTCCTCTTGCACCACTATCTTTGGCAAACGTTTCACCTCACACATTTGTTGACGTAAAAGTACTTACGAGTATATGGTATTCTTCAAATTTTTAAAATTCAGCCCGATTTCTGTAAAAGTTAACGGCGAATTGAATTAAGAGTGCCTACAAATGGTTTACAAGGGCTTATGATAGAGTTTGCAAGGAAAACGCCTTCGTCAATTTTTCGCGCTACACCGAGCATATCTTTAGTCAATTTAAGTGGGATCTTCACCATATTTTTTGTTCTGGGACGGATAGTAATGGCCTTCTCTAAAGTTACCCGACACGTCTCGTTTGTATCACTCTCCGTGAGTGTTCCTAGTTGATCAGAGTTACAGCTCACATCCTTATATTGGCTTTGTAGATCCGTCACATGTTATGTGGTCTACCTGGGACTCGCATCCATATCGTTTGACGAAGTTACTACAGCCTGATAAGTTTGTGTTGTGCATGTTTGAGATTCCAAAAAATGGAAAAATCCTTAGGATTGGTTTCTATGCGAGGAAAACTGAGTGACTGATTTGGAGCTTCTGTGTCATGGTTCCTTGATAAGAAGCCGTTTCCTAATAATCCACCACTTGGTACTAAAGATACTTAATCCACCACCTGAACAGTGCATTAAAATTGGAGATGTCTCTGTTATCGGTGTCGTTTTGATAACGCTGACTTCTACACCCATCTCAATGGTTAAATTTGTCTTTGGTTGTTTGCCAACCTCTAATGGTGGTATGGCTGCAATTAATTTGGTTTTTTTTGTGCTAATTTTTTTTTCTTTGGTATTTGGAATTCGTTTTTGAGATAGTTTTATAGGTTTAAGTAAAGAAACTTCTTTCTGGGTTTGCCTGGTGCCTGGGTTGTAGCTCGACTACTATTCGTTTCCCTTTGTTTTTCTTCCCATCCCAATTTTGATAAAATGGTGTTTTCTTTCTACTGCAACAATCAGAAAATCTTGTGCCTCCATTTTTTGCAAAAGCAGCAAATTATCTTGGATTCACTATTTAATTTGGGTTTTTAAGAGCTCATGTTATTGATGTTTTGGGCTTAGGGTTGAAAGGGTGTAACGAAAGGGTTAAATGTAAAGAAAGTTGCTTGATACAAGACTGTATTTGGGCTGAAAGAATATGGGGGTTGATTTGGCGTGAGTGATGTATATGCCTGCAAGGGGGTGTTGGAAGTAGAGAAGGTCTTGTTGCAGTCTCTCCCTGCCTAAAGCTTTCGGAACAAATTCTTCGAAAATTGCCTTTTCTAGGCTAAGGAGATACTGGCCTAGGTTTGTATCCGCTCTCCACTTTACAGTGCATCTTTGGCGAAGTCCTCTAACTGAAGGTTAGCAATTTTTGTTGACATCTTTTGAGTGTCCTCCTTAAACGCTTTCTGCTTCATCGATGGTGGGTGGAACACTTGAAAAATACAGCGGATATGCCTGACCTCGCAAGCGTGTTGGGAAAAACTGCATAAATACTTTTCGTTCTTCATCGTTCAGACAATTCTACACTTATTTGGCACAATAAAACACTGGACCTCAAAAACTAATGTTGGACTTGGAGCTCCAGAGAATAAAGGGATCATCTGTCACATTAACTATACAAGTCAAGCTGAGTGGTAACCTATGCGGATGACATCAACAGCTTGTCATGGTCAGAAACAACCGCCAAAGAACTTTTCTAGGTGAGGTAATAAAGCACAAAGAACGACCAAATCACCGAAATTTTTACAGCAAATCGGATCGTGATAAGTGCATTCGATTCAGGAAATCAAATACAATGTTCGTGGCTATATGTTCTTTTGAGATTTGCATTGGTGCATAAGACAAAGGCATTTTCATAAGTACCTGCAGGAGTGTGCTCTATGAGGTGACTGACGAAAAATTAATAACTCGGTAAATAAATAGAGAAGTGATCCCAATTTTTTTACTCGGGGGTTTCATAGATCGTTGAATACGAATATCAGATCAACAAAGGCCTCCAGAGCACGTAGTACCCAAGGTTGGCAACTAATCACGTCATCTCTTGGAGTTTTTCTTAAAATTGTGGAAAGGTCGATCGAAACTCATCACTCAGAAGTTTTTGAGGTCGCTGCACACTAATATGACATTAGCAATGGCCTTCATAGTATCTAGTACCTAGGATAGCGGCTATTTTCGTTATTTCATGGAGTTTCCATTAAAATTGTTTAAGGTGTATTTTATTCGAAACAAAAATATATTTCCAGAGTAAGTATTTTCTCATCAGCACTTAACTATGTAACTAAAGTCGAACATTGATGAAGAAGGAACACTTACTCTGTACATAATTTTGTATAGATTTGAGATTACATTGATTTTTTTCTTCGCGTTAGCAACAATGATGCCACCGCTCTTTGCATATTTGCCATATCTGGATGCCTACTGATTGTCTCAAACAAAACGGGGCATATGAATCGTGGCGAAGACATACCTTCAACTGAGCATATCAGCTCTGTGCATGCCTGAAAACCCCTTGCAAATCTTATCGCAATGTGCTTATATTTACCACTGAAAATCGCGCTACACGACAGTCGTATCGGACCTTTAGGGCTACAAATCAATGAGAACAAAAAAAAACTCATAACGCAGTCGAGGGAAAATACTCTTGTATCCAAAATATCTCACATGACGAATACAGGTATCTGGTCAAATTTGTGTATTTAGGCGCCAAAATAACGAAGAACGGCAATGGAATAGATGAAATACGCCGAAGAATACAGTTCACAAATAAAATATTCTATTCAGTTCTGACGATCTTGAAGATCACTTACAAGCACCGTAAAACAAAGCCTCAAATATACAATACAAATCAGTGATAAAACCTGTGCTCTGCTATGGGTGTGAAACATGGACCCTAACTCTGGCATCCGAAAACATTTTGAATGCCTTCGAAGGGCGAGTCCTGAAGTGAAGAGTCGGAATGAATCTAGATGGAGATTAATGGCGAATTCGATGCAAACATGAGCTGTATCAACTTTATGACGAGCCAGATGTCTCAGCTATTATCAGACTGTGGAAGCTTCAATGGGCTGGCCATGTGAATTGTATGGACGAACTATGGATACTCAAAAAGGTATTTGTTGGGAGAATTGAAGGACGAAAACCAGTGAGGACACGGAAGAAACACTGGTCTGACTCTGCCGATGAAAACAGTTTATCATTGCTCCGATTTCAAAATTGAAGAACGCGGCCAAGGCAGTTGGAGGCGCTTGTTGCAGGAAGCGAAGGCTCGAAAAGAACTGTACTGCTACGAAAAAGAAGATAACGTTTTTATAAAGTAATTTTCATTTTATTAGTACATTTGTGGTAAATAAACACTTTAAACATTTAAAAAAAAGACCGCCTTCGAAATTGTAAATGAATGTAAGCCGTAAATACATCAAAATTATATTTAAAATGTACCAAGAATACTTGGGACCGTAAGTTAATGGCCAAAGAAGTCGTATGAGGTTAGGAGTGCCTATGCAATGGAAGGAGCGAAAAAATCACTTTGATAACTGTTACTTCTGATGTGTTAGTTTTCGTAGTACTAACTTAAAACAGGTTAGGTAGACAGAACTACGCCCCTTTCAGACAATTTGAAATTAGAAGAACATACAGGGTTATCCATTTCGTGGTAGGAAAGTATAACCCTGCCATTTGACATCTGTCAGAATCAAATGTCATCCAAAGCGTGTTTTTTTTTAGTTGAAGGTTTGCTATTTAGAAATATGGATGGTTTAAAAGTCGAAGAACGCGTAAAAGTTATTAAATTTTATTTTAAAAATGGTGATTCTGCTTTATCAACATTTAGGGCTTTACGAGCCCATTACGGTCGACATAATCGACCTACACAGCAAACAATTTCGAGCACAGTGAGAAAATTTGAAGAGACTGGATCGGTTATTGCAATGCCTGTGCATCATCGCAACATTCGTTCTGCTGAAAATATCGCTGTCATTGCTCAAAGTGTGGAGGAAGACCCGAATTTGTCGATTCCTCGACGTGCTCAACATTTGGGCTTGTCTTACGGCTCATTGTGGCGGATTTTGCATTTGGATTTGCATCTCCATCCATACAAAATCCAATTCACTCAAGAACTTAAGCCTCAAGACCATACACAACGCAGAATGTATGCGAATTGGGTTATTTAACAACAAGCCATTGATAACGATTTTTCGAACAAATTTTTCGTTAGTGATCAGGCTCATTTTTCACTCAGTGGTTACGTAAATAAACAGAGTTGTCGCATATGGGGCTCTCAAAATCCTCAGGTGATCGCAGAAAGGCCTTTGCATCCGAAAAAAGTGTCCGTTTGGTGTGCATTATGGTCTGGTGGTGTTATGGGCCCGCATTTTTTTGAAAACGATCAAGGAAGAGCCATTACAGTCAATTCTGAGCGCTATGGACGGATGTTAACCGATTATTTTTGGAGAGAAATTGAAGATTATGATCTGAAGAACATGTGGTTCCAACAGGACGGAGCCACAAGCCACACAACACAGGCTAATCGAGCACTTTTGCAAGAGAAATTTCCAGGACGCGTAATTTCGAGATTGAGTGATGACAATTGGCCCACAAGATCCTGCGACCTAACACCTTTGGATTTCTTTTTATGGGGCTATGCGAAAGATCGTGTTTACGTGAACAATCCTCAAAATCTTGAGCAATTGAAAACCAATATTCGTGAAGTCATGGCCGAGATATTGCGGGAAATGTGCCGGAAAGTAATTGAAAATTACCTCAAAAGGATGGAGGCACTTAAGAGGTCTCGTGGAAGACATTTGAATGATGTTGTATTTCACGTATAATAAAAAGGTACAATCTTTATGTTGAATAAAAAATGTTGTTTCCATCTGAATATTTTATGTGTTTTTTTTAAGCTTTACTTTCCCAAGCGTAAAATGGATAACCCTATACTTTTACGGAAATTTGAAGATTATACTTTTACTTTTAACAAAGCTTAGCGAATTTAAACTTTTACGGAATTTATTCTTGTTGCACTCATACAAATCTACTTCCATATTTTTCTTCTGATTTGTCGAATTTTACATATTTAATTGTGAGGGGAGACAAATTTTTCATAAATTTCTCTCCTGTTGCACTCCACGAAGCTTGTAACACTGTTTTAAGACTTGATTTCGAAAGTTGTGATTAAGACCTTTCATTTAATACTCCCCGCGAAAACTTTCGGTAAAAAAATTGTTAAGGCTAACTTTCCGATACATGGGATCCCCCTTGAAAACCATTGAAAAATTTGCTGATTCCCAAACTTTTAAGGCACTACCATTTTTGATCTACCTGTCAGGTTTGCTGTTGTGCGATAGTTTCACATAAAAACTGTAGTGATACACAGACGAACGAAAATACGAACGGAAGTACGAACGGACAAACCTGATTTTAAGAGGATTTACTTAGTACGAAACCCTAAAAAAGGTTTATTCTAAAACTTAGAGTCATCAAGCCCCTAGTTAACTGACCTGTTGTAATATTTCATCCTATTTCGAGATCATCATTTCTATAGATCTCCGATGAAGTGAGCAGCAAAAGTGATTTTGAGAGAACAACGTCTACAGAACCACAACTTTTCTATCAAGAGGTGCTAAATAACTGCATAAGAGATCTTGAGCTCCCTATAGAATCCTTTGAGGTGTTGGCTTCTAGATTAAGAGTGTGACATATAATTGTACAAGAGAGCAAGAACTGCAACCACTTTCTCATTCAGATATTGATCTTGTATTTTATTCGAATGTGCAACGTCATATTCTGAAGATGGATCTTCAGAATATCAGTGACTTGAATGATGTCTTTATATAAACAGCTCCAAATTCCCTTTTTCATAATGAAAACAATTATGGTTTACTTTCCATAGTACCCTACATGAAAATATAGAAAGATTATCAAAATATTTCAATCGAGCTAGACACAATAAAATAAAATTGACACCAATGAAGCATTTGTGTTGATCTAAAACTGGTTATCATTTTATTAGGACAGCACTAAGTCATGCCAAGCATGAACACTGGATAAAAAGAGATTGGCCCGTAAATGAGCCGATTTAAAGAGTGTTTTTATAGAGGCAGAGAACTGAGAATTGGCAATACTATTTCCAGTGCAGCCGATATCAAGGTTCTCGTTGTTTTAAATGAATAGATTCACACCGCAATAGCATTTGCAAAGTGTTCAAATTAATTTTGAAAAACACAGTTCCACTTTGTTGCCGAATTTCTTTAGTATTGAAGTACATTTTTTGTTAAATGGCTTCGTCAATAAACAGAATTGTCACACTTGAAGTGAAGATAATCCACAAGAAGTTGTCGAAACACCATTACATCCAGAGAAAGTCACCGTTTGCTGCGGTTTATGGGCTGGGGGGATATTTGGTGCACATGTCTTCAAAAATAATGAAGGTCACAAGGCTACAGTCCGTGGTGAGCAGAGCAAAGATATAATTACTGACTTTTCGGTGCCTAGCTGGAAGGCATTAATTTTGCTGACATGTGTTTCAGCAGGACGGTACCCAATGCCACACAGCTGCGATACAATTATTTCACGAAATGGCCCTGTTAACTGGCCACCGTATTTGTCTCATTTGACACCTTCGATTGTTTTTTTTGAGGATATGTAAAGTCAAATGGCTACATTGAAAAACCAGAAACAATTTAGGATTTAAAAGTCAATATTCGACGCGTTATTGTCGAAAAACAGCATGATTTACAGATATGAAGAGTGAGTGAAAATTGGACCACCAGAGGCCACATGCCCAAAATCATCTTGAAATATTAATGGCAAAAATATCTTTATCATTTGATGTTCTTCTTCTCTAAAGAACACCCTTTAGATGGGTAAGCAAAATATCATAAATTTATCTTTGGTTTCAAGAGATAGAATTATACTGCTCCCTTAAACATAAAGCTAAGCCTTATGAAACAATATGTTGAGGCACTTGATAAAAATGGGCAATATTTTATGAGGAATTTTCCTGGGCTGAGACAGAAAAGACAAAGGTAGTAATTTTTAACCATCCACAAATATGGAAATTGAAAAACGGTCCCAATTTCATAAATTGTAAGAACAATTTAGAACGAGTGGCATGGACTTCCTGTGTTGAAGTTTCCAACAACTTTCACGAAAATTACAAGTTAAGTAACTTCTCTGCAATTGTAAACGACATGCCAGTAAACTTTAAAAAACTTAGGCTGTAAATTGTTTATGAAAGCCCACTATATCCAGAGTCCTCTTGACCGATTCCCAGAAAATGTTATATCTTACATTGAAGAATAAGGGCAGCAATTACACCAAGACCTAAAAACTATAGAAGAAAGATAGCAAGGACGATGGGGTAGTTATATGATGGTTGATAATAGGGGGGATCCAACGTAAGTATCACACTATACGTCACTCACGAGAAAGAAAGATTTTGTTTACATAAGAATTCAATGAATACCATTTTTGAAGAAAAAATATTGTTTTTGTGTCAACCCGTAGTAAATCAAAAGCTTTGGTATGTTTATGTAATCAGTTTTCCATCGCCAACACTAGTTTTGATCTGTATTATTAACAAAGTTAAGTGAAACTCGACTTCTATGGTGTTTGTTGTTATTGTACTAACAAAAAACTGCATCCATAATGTTTTCAGATGTTTTGGGTCAGAGGTGTCAAATTGTGAGGAAGAGGGGAACTAATTTTTTATGCATTTATCCTCTCCCTGAACTTCTAGATGAAAATACTGGCATTTCATTTGATACTACATGACTATCTTCGGTTAAAAAAATGTGTAAAGGGTCAACTCTCAAATTGGGAGACCCCTTTAAGAACCTTTAAAAATTTTGATACCCAAGTTTTCTAAAGGTAATAAATTCTGATATACCTGTCAAATTTGGTGATTGTAGCTGCTACAGTTTCAAAGAAACACTGCTATGACACACAGACAGCAGATGATAAGGTAGACAGGTGGACGGACAAGTCGCAATTTCAATAGGATTTTATAAGAATTACAAAGCTCTAAAAAGATATTTCAGGCCACTTAATCATCAAGTCTAACACTGGTTGTATTACCTTCTAAAGTACTCTTACATCTTATTTATCTCAAGGCTTGGATTCATTCTGGACAGCCGATCAATACATTATACATTAAATATTACATTGTGTAATAAAGCTAGTGTTAAAGTACTTTTATTCAACTTAGATAAATCAAGGAGAAACGAGAAATAAACTTATTTTGGGAATATACTAGAACGTTACTTGGAATCCAAGTTTAATTTCCCCAATTTCAATCTGGAGTAATTTTTCCATCTTTCAATAATATTTCAATCTTACTTGCTACTTGAAGTTATTTAAGAAAAAAATTTCAGAACAGTCTTTTACATTAAAGAAGAGATATGTGAATTAGGAAATGATTGGCGATTATCCGGAACCATGCTACACTTTCTTGTAGTATTTTGAACCACTCAAGTAACCAGTAGCTGAAATAATTTGTAATCAGTGTGCAGTTGCCATTATTAGTTGAACATTGCTTAAAAAAGTCTATCTTAGCGAAAGATTTTACCAAAAATAACATTTCTGCAAAAAATTTAAAGCGCATTAACACATCCAACCCACGATGAGGCGCCCTTATCAGTATTGAAAACTTTAAACCAAAAAATTCAATAGCAGATTAATCCAAGAAAATTTGCTAACTTCACTATTAAATTATGAAAAGCAATAAGCCCAACCACATTCATCATCATAAGCTCTTCAAGCTAAACAAAAATAAATTTCAGCTTCTGAGACAAAAATGCAATCACTTAAAAATGAAAATATTTTTAACTTTACATAACATTGGTTCAATAATCGTGATGTTCGTGTTAACTTTCAAGGTTGTGATTGTTATATATTCGAGCTTTTGTTATGCAACACTCAAACAACTTTTCCGAAGGTTTCGAGTTTCATGAACCTTTTCAAACATGCATCAAAATTAGTGTGTATACGAAATGTATCCATCTTAAATAATCTGATTCAATGTTTGTTATCATATATTCAAAATCCAAAAAACAATTTCCTCTAAATTAATAAGAACTTTTCAATAATGGTTTGATTGCCAAGAGTTTTCCCTCTAAGCTTGAAATGATGCGTTTAGATCCGTACATAGATTCTTTTTTTATCTCCATTAATATAATTGCCCAACCTTTCGAGTTTTTAAATTGTAACTTCTAGGAATCCTCATGAGCTTTGAATCTTCTCTCATCGGTTTCCAAGGTAGGGAGCTAAAGCTCATACATCACTTTTTCTCTCTAATCTCAAAGAAGCTGTCAAATCCCACTCAAGGACAAAAGTATGCAGAAGCCAAGGTATTAAGGAAACGTAAGACTTCCTATATCCCCGTCCAAATCCCGAACGTACGAAGCTATCTGCTTCTGACGGATGGTAAGTTTGCATAAATCATTCATCCAGGTGTATTATAAAATGCAAAAGGACCCAACAAATCCCCACGACACCAGTCATAAACATTATTATTAATAAACTTACCCTTTTCCCTTACTCGATTAATGTCCTCCACTGGCGGATCGCACGGTACATAAACGAAAATAGGACGCGTGGCACTTTTTGTCGCTAGGACTTATCCCAATGACCGAGTCACTACCACCCTTGAACCAACTGTGCGAGAACAAGGACAAGTCAAATAATTTTGGGCTGGGGTCGAATGCGTACGGAGGACCAATGAAATGAACCGACGACCGACGAGCGAGCACTGCGAAACGCCAACGACTGGCAGCGACGAGCGGCGATTGGCGCGGATCTAACGACCCCGTGACTCCCGAACGAATATAGCACACGCGAAACGGTACAGTGGCAAATTACAGGAATGATAGCACTGGTCCATATAGCGCAGAGGGATGAAATGGCCCACAAATTCGATTACCCAGTTCGTGTCCTGACTGCTGTGCTATTTTTAAGTGTGAGCAGAATGAGGGGTGGCGTGGAGCTCCCGAGTCCTCACTCCTTCTCCTGTTCGTCCTGTCTCCTCCTGACAACTAATCCAGGCGTAGATAGGTCGACAAGCTTTCGCAGGCTGCTAACACTGAATTATCGAATTTCTATTTGACCGAGAAAGCTATCTTCGACACAGTTTCTAATTCAGATTATGGAAACGGACACTTTTTCAGATACTTTCAATCACCAGTAACCGATTCCACACGAAATGTTAATGCAGGGAGCAATCAGGATACCTTTTCAGTATGATACCCACCACGCTTAAGAGTATTGTCTTTTAGTTTTAATGGTCAACTTTTCAAGGTCTCTATTAACTCTTGCTGCGGTCAACAAATCTTCTCCGACACGTTTTACGTATGATTACGACACAAATCAGTTACAGTGTTCTACGTGCTAAAATTAAGGTTGATTGACTATATAAAAGTAGAAAAATACAAAAACAGCTAATTGTTATAAAAAATTCTTTACAACTATTTTACTGCTCCTAGTACTACGCCTTTATTATTTCGAATCGATTGAACTGTGTGTTTAAACTTTTTGTCCGTTTCCGATTTTTCTCGCACTTTTCCGATTTTTCTCGCACTCACAAAATATCTGTTTGCTGTTCCGAACTCCGCTTTGCACCGATTTGTTTCCCGATACTTGATTTGCTTTCGAAATTCGCTTCCAAACTAGATATCTCGCACTTTGCTGCCCACACGGAAAAGTGATTTTCGTCGATGGGAAATTGAATGGGAACGAGAGAAAACTTATCGTGAGATGAACGGGGAAAAACTATATTTATGCACTAAATTCACTGTTATTTACGTTACAATTGCGGCACTGAAATTTGTAATTAGGTTTAACTGCTGCAGATCTTACAGATACTTTCTGCTAAACAATCTTTGAAGATTCACCGAGAGAATATGTGAATGGCGTGCACTGCGTTCTGTTGACGATGTTATATTAAAAGCAGAGCTTTGCTTTTAGTCGATATAAGCTCCAAATAAACGACCACCCGATTGCCAGGCAAACCACCCCCTAAGCCCACGCCCGCCACCCCGCTGACGTAGGTAAATAGAGTGAAAATACAATACATATTTTACTGCTGGGGCCGCCAACAGAGTACATAACGGAAAGCTCGCGGTCGTTCTGATAGCAAAGCTTAGAGCTGCAAACAACTCTTGGCGCCCCAACTCTTCCCAAGCACGCAAGTGGATTGCGAGCAGGTAACATGCTTTTCGCTAGAGCAGCGGAAAATGGGGGGAAAATTGCAAGTCCACGCACGTGTCACAGTGGAAACCCTGCAGAACTTGCCGTGATGACGTCAAAGTTGGCATGCATGATGTCTTTGCGCTGCTGGAAGATATGTTTACAATATTCAGACATGGCATGAAGCTGAGCAGGTAGTGGCCCACATTTGCAGTTTGGCCCACTCCGGGCAACCAGCTGGCTGCCGTCCTAGTGTTGGGCATTGGGTTGCGCTTTCCACCCGTTTTTCTAGTGGGTAAGGTGCATTCGCGCAAAAAGCTTGGAGCAAGCTGTGATGCTGTTGCGTTGGGGACGGTGAAGGCTCACTGCTAATGTGCTGCTGCTACTGCCCCATTTTTTGGACGTCATCGTTATTCGCTCGAGTTCTGGATGATGTTTGTTGGCCTGGTTTTCATTAGGAGGGTTGCTGATCAATAGTAATTTGTTTTCCTTTTGTTTCTCGCTCAATCTAGTGTAATTCATAAACATTAATCAGTTGATTCTCTATAGCAAATTGGATTTTTTCATTAATGAATTGAGATATCTAATAAATGGGGAAGCACGGAAAAGATGAAATTTATTGAAGAACAATAAATCATTATTAATCATTTTTATACGTGCAAATTTCCATCGCTCTTCAAGTCAAGTAAAGTATGTTTACTGAAACATTTTTAAGTTTTGTAGAGTAGTATTGAAATTTTATTTCTCTATTTGTTGGATATAGCTACATTTTTAATGATAGGACCAAATTTAAAATTGAATCTCTGATTTCTAAAACACCATTTTTAATGCAAACAAAGTAAATATTGCTTATTAATTGGTACAGTAATTACTAATTTTTTTAATTACTTTTTCTGAAAATTTTGTGCTTAGGAAAGTATCTAAGATGGTAATCGAAAATTCAAATTGATTTAAGTAGCATGAATACAAGGTAACTTTCCGATGGATGTGGAGTTTCTGAAGCAAAATAAGACTTAATTTGTGTTCCTAATAAATATATAAGTCAACTAATGGCAAAATACATGAAGCATTATCTTTGCTAAATAATTTATATTTTCAACACCAATCTTGCTCTAAAACATCTTATATGTTATTTTAACCAGTTGGCTAAGCATGATCATTTAAAAAAAAGTTTTTATTTGTATTGGGTATTTGATAGAATTGTATGTTAAATTAATATTGCGATAGCAATTTTTTAATTAGATGAATTTTCTTTCAATGAGCTTTGCTTCCCTGGTGATTTAAGAGGGTGTAGAATTTTAAATGTTAATGCAAAAAATCGTGTCTGTTATTAAAATACATTCGATAAAAAAGTTTTACCAATACAAATTCATGACAAATGAATGAGTTACGAATATGCTTTATTAAATCCATCCTAAACATTTTAAATAAAACAAACATATAAATTATAGAAATTTAACGGATGGTTCCTAATGACAGGAATCTAACTAAAGCTGAAATGGATCTCTATTTGTCGAACTTAGAGAAGCTGACGTTGGAAACGATTGAGAAAGTTGTTCACCAGATTAAACACCGAAACAAAATGGAAGGATATAAAACACAAATCATCGCAAGATTAAAATGATTAAAAAGCCTTCTTTTCACATGCGTTAACAATATTCATCGGCGAGTTCGGACTACAACCATCCCTCGTTCGCTTTGTTGAAATTTCACCTGTCCGGAACTTAATCCGTTCACACTTTAGGAATAAGGTCAGCAATCAGTGGGCGGAAAACTGAGGGGTATTAGCCCACAGGACCACGAAGGTAAATAGTTTATTCCGTAAGAAGTCTTGAGTGAAGGTATCGACTCGCTAGTGATGAGGTAAATCAAAATCGATAGTACGACTCCGAATAGGAATGGAAACAGGATCATTTGTGAGGGATTGCATAAACTTGCCCTGAATGGAACACATTTTGAGTTGGTTCATCTAACCCTGAGAGAGGGAATCAAATATTTTCATAGCTCGCTGAAGTAAAAGTCTCTGACTTCAATTCAAGCCTAAACAATGAATAAATTCTTCGTTTCAGTGAAACATTAACATCTGTCCTCATACCGAGTTCGAATCTGATTGATTATGTTGTCAGCTATGAAGGCTTGTGTTTCATATTTGGCAGGGTAAACAATATCAACGGTATTCCGAATATAATTCTCCGAAATTTGCCTGAGATAGCTATTAGGAAATACAAGTATTGCATATTGTTCACCAATATGTTGAGCGATTCATATTTCCCAAATGAATGGAAAATTCCTAGGTATTTCCGATCTTGGAGAGTGGAAAAGAACCTTCGAGTCCCAAAAGCTATCGCCCAATCAGCTTGCTGCCTAACATCAGCAAGGTGTTTGAATTATACTAAACAATGCATTAAATGCCCACATTGAGAGATATGAGTTGATACTGAATTGCCAATTTGGTTTTCGTACCAGGCACTTGACCATACATGCGATAACGAATGTAACCTTACATATTTTTTGGAAACTAAACAACAGAGAATGTGTTGGATCATGTCTCATTGACATGGAGAAAGCCTTCGATACGGTGTGTTTAGATGGACTGATTTTTAAATTCCTTCAGGACAAGCTCCCCAGACACCTTGACGCCATGATGTGCAATATGTTATACGGGAAATTATTTGTTGTGACTGATGGAAATCTAACGACAATGCGCGAATTCAACGTCTTGAATAGTCTACAGTAGAGAACGGTTACTGCGCCTCTGCTCTTCTCAATATTTATTCCCAAGCTATTGAACGGCTTTGATTTCAACGTTTCGCCAACGCAATCATTGGTAGCGTTTGCTGATGATTTGATCATCTATACGGCAGACCGAAAAGCTACAATAGCTCAGAGCAATCTTCAAAAAATATTTAATGATGTGCAGCTGTACACTGACAATTCTCGAATGAAAACCAATGGGCAGAAACAATTTTGATTCGAACAATGCTGCAGGGATCAGTCAAGACCTGAAACGTAATTGGAAGGATTCCCACATTATGGCTGGTGAGGGTAGTTCAGAATGGGTTTCACATAAATCCAGTGTTCGATGCTTCGGCGTTAATTTCGATCAGTATCTCCAAGTATACTATACTGACCTGCTCAAAATCATGATCAGTAAAGCATAAAAAGAAGTCATGGCCCTTCGATGAATGTTTCATTCTAGATACATTGATCGAAATGTCAAAATTATCTATTACAAGACCCTGATGAGAACAGTTTTGATATATGGATGTCAGATCTGGTTGTAGTGAAGAAGAATGTTCAAAAATGTCCGTGAAGGACTGCAGCGATGTTCTGCTGCCTTGACAGAAGAAGATGACAATATCTGCCGAGAATGCCCTCGTCTGGAGACGCGTGAATGCGCTGGCAGGCTAGCATTGCGGTGTCGTGGGGCGGGTTCATTTCCCCAGCACGAAGACCCACTACAAAATAATTTCGCACTCACGAATTTGGTTGTAGATCAAGAGGCGACCGAAGTCGCAAAAAGTGAAGATAACTACACCGAGGGAGATAGAACTTGTTACGAAAACAAGAGGAACCTGAGAAGAAAGGCAGACTTGAGGTAACCTCGTCATTACCCGACGAAGTTCATGGCCCACAAATGAAAGAGGGGCAACCGGGTGGTGATGGAGCACCTTTGTACCCACCCAACCGGAATAAATCCATATATATTTTGCTGCAGTGGCCAGGTATTCCTCTTCTGAGTGGAAAACTCATACAACTTGAATTGCATGAACTTTCCCATCAGAAGGGGAGTACCCCGGTGACCAATTTATGCCATATAATTATACAACTCGATTGCATAACGCTATGCCATAAAGAGGCACTCTGCTTGGGCCACTCAACCCGGGAAATCACCTGAAACAAAGAAGAATTAACTATGTACCCGGCGGCTGGCTCATGTTTTGAGGTGGAAGCCTGCCACCGTACCGGGTCCTATACTCGGTCCAAAAGAAGCGGA
Source organism: Odontomyia ornata (assembly GCA_963969285.1). NCBI lineage: Eukaryota > Metazoa > Arthropoda > Insecta > Diptera > Stratiomyidae > Odontomyia > Odontomyia ornata. Next base: position 289,058,449 of record OZ017739.1, on the reverse strand, counting down.
ACAGAAAGACCGAAAGTTATGGTATATTAATGCATTTTATTTAACAAAAAATTGACATTAGGTTCTGCTCAAAAAAGAGAAAGTATAAGCGAGAGATCATTGCAATTATCTTTAGTTTAAAATATTAAATAATTCAATACAAAGGCGGTAACAAATGAGCAAGGACTTTTCGAAACTACAGAATTTATGGAAAGAAACACCGGTGTCCGAGTGCTTTGGTTCAGGTATTAGAATGCATGTAAATTTATTGAAACATGCAAATAAAATATAAAGAAGGGTACTTACCCCCAAACCTCCTCTGACGAGCGCTCGTGTTCGGGGCGGGGAATCCTGGAATTGTTAAATAATCAAAACCGAAACCAAAATTCACTCGCACTACCCGTTTCATTTACTTATGACGGAATGAAAAATTTAATTATTTGTTTTCACTAAATTCAATAACTTTTAACAAAACACAAAAAGAATAACGGACGCCCAATCGAATATAATCAATGATTGCTTCACGTTTCCCTAGACGGCTGACGTTTCCGATGTCTATCATGAGCAAATTTTGTAGTCCCGTGACTAAATTATTGCCTATATGAATTCATACGCGACCTAGCTAACTTCCGTCTTATCGGTGGAGACAAATGCTCTTTGGAGTACGGGCGTTCCGCTGATTCTCTCAAAAGACTTATAAAATCTCGTTCACCTTCGGTGTGCAGTAAATTCCAATAGAAAGATGGGATTCGCGACAATTCAGTCGGCCAGTCGGCGGAAAACGGTTTAATTCTTCCGTTACAACTCGACAAATCAAAAACCTCTATACAAACGGCTTATTCCGTACACCACAAATAATCGCGTCCGCACAATTGCGAGAAAATTCACTTTGGAAATTGGCTTTAACTCAACCGTACTATTATCGGTACATTTCCTTCACTTTCACTCTCCGAAACATTGATTGGGGCAATTTTTCACTATAAAATTTCTTTTCATTCGAAACACAGCAATTAGTAAAACGAATTGTCATCCAATTCCACAAAATCGCGTATATATAACACTTCCAGTTAATTCTCCACGCGGCGTCCGCGCTGTCTTGCGGTTTCCAACAGACTCCCGCAATTCCAAAGATTGTTAATTTATTTCCATCCTATCACCGTTATTTGCAAAATTGCATCGTCCACTCAATCATTAACATAGTAAGAAAACATCAAAACACCAACAATAATCTATACACTTCAAATTATCCCTAACCACGTTCACGCTAATCGCGCGCTTTTCTCACTGCTCGTCTTTTCAATTCGCTCCGCGTGCCGCTAATCCGCGCGAAAACCAAATTCCATCTCCCGAATGCATCGCAATCTTCCACTCGGTTTGTTGATAGTATTCTAACAACCGTAATCACCGGTATAATCCTCTTGACGACATTTTTTTTTTTTTGTGTGGTCTGGCAGTGTGGGACTCCCATGGAGGATACCTTTGGACTACCCACTAAACACCTCCCCTGTCAATCTGAGAACCTAGCCTGGAACCGTTTGACACATTACTTCGGGCCAGGTCTCGTTTTGTTACGCCGTGGGGCGCCTTCAAGCTGGGGAGTCCCTTTCCTAGCGGGAGGGGAGAGCGGAAGAGGAATTGCCAGAAGAGTGAGCCCCCAGCCCCAGTGCCTCCGGCTGCTGTGAGTCCCTTTTATATTTTAGGACTGCCTGAGCATAATGTGCCACCTGGTTCCATTTGTCAACCGATTCGAGCATCACCGCAACTATATTATCCGGGGTGAGCTCTCCCGTCTCCCTGTAGAGTTCCCTTCGCAGCCTGGCCCATTTGGTACACGCAAAAAATGTGTGACAGGCATTGTCCTCCTCTCCTGGGCAAAACCGACAACCGGGAGACCGTGACTTGCCGATCTTGTGCAGGTAAGACTGAAAACACCCGTGCCCGCTCAAAAGCTGGGTCAGATAGAAGTCAGTCTCACCATGCCTTCGATTTAGCCACGGTCTCACATCCGGGATGAGGCGCGCAGTCCACCTTCCCTTCGTGCAATTCCTCCAAGACTGCTGCCAATCGTTGAGCGAGCGTTGTCTCTCCTCGCGGACAACCATCTCCTTCGCATTCTCGTTTCGGCGCAGGTAAATAGCGGGGCGCTCTCTAGCAAGGAGGGCGACAGGTATCACGCCTGCAATCACTCTCACCGCCGAGTCGCAGACTGTTGGATACGAAGATGCAATTCTCAGTGCTCCTCTTCTCTGTACCTGTGCTAATCGTTTTCGGTATACCTCCTTGCTGAAAGCGTCGCCCCATACCTCTGCTCCGTACAGTAGCACTGACCCTACAGCACTCATCAAGAGGCGTCTTCTTGATGGGCTGGGTCCCCCTACGTTGGCCATAAGTTGACTCTGGGCCGATATTCCCGAAGCAGCCTTCTCAGCCGTTGCCCTGATTTGCTCAGAGAAACTCATCTTCGAGTCGATCAGTAGCCCCAGGTACTTCACCGCTGGCTTCGATTCGATCTGTATATCTCCAATACTGATCATCCTTACTCTAGGGATTCTCTTTTGTGTCAAGATGACCACTTCGGTTTTCTCCAGTGCTAAACTGAGCCCGTGAGCAGTCGTCTAGCCCCTCACTCGGCGCATTAGCATACCCAGCCTAAGTTGCGCTTGTTCAACGGTGCGTCCGGCGACCAGAGCCACAACATCATCCGCATAGCCGACCAAGCGCGACTCATCTGGCATCTCAAGTCTCAGTAGCCCGTCGTAAGACACGTTCCACAGGTCCGGACCAAGGATAGATCCCTGGGCAACACCCGATGTAATTTCCATCCTTCGTTGGCCCTGTGTCGTGTCGTAGAGCAGGCTTCGGTCCTTTAGGTAATTCCTCAAAAGCCGCATTAGATATTCTGGAACTTGAAAAGAGTTTTCCAGCGTGTCCAGAATATCCACCCATCTAGCGGAGTTGAAGGCATTCCTGACGTCGAGTGTCACCAACAGGACGATCCGTCGCTTGGTGCGACTATATGCCTCTGCCTTTTCGACGGCGTTCACCACCTCTGCAATCGCATCAATGGTAGAACGTCCTGCTCTAAAGCCGTACTGCCGAGGAGATAGGTCCCCAGCAGCACGAATCGCGTCAGTGAGTCTTCCCTTGATGAGTTTCTCTAGCACCTTCCCAGCCGTGTCTAGCATGCATAACGGGTGGTATGCAGACGGCGATTCGGGATTTCCCTTCCCCTTGCTGACCAGCACGAGCCTCGCCACCTTCCATCGTACCGGGAAAACCCCGTCCCGTAGGCAAGCGTTGAATGTGCTGAGCAGCAAGTCAGGACAATGGTGATAGACGAGCTGCAAAACCTCAGCTGGAACACCATCTGGACCTGGAGCCTTCCTCGCTTTCAGGGAGAGGACTGCCTCCTCTAGTTCCAGCTGTGTGAAGAGTGGGCACTCGACTGCTGTTTCACCATGGACAGCGTCAACACGGACTGGATGGGCGGGAAAGAGTCCCCGCACTATCGCGTCCATCTTTTCCGCGTCATGCATACAAGACTTCCGTAGGGCACCAAGTTTCCCCATGAGCAGCTTGTAGCCAAGGCCCCACGGATCCCTATTTACATCGTCCACTAGGTCTTGCCAGCATCGGGCCTTGCTCTTGTTAATAAGCCTGCGAAGATATTTCCTGGCGGACCTGTATGCTGCTAGCCTAGTGTCTGCCTCCTCCCGTGTTCGCGCCCGCTGGGCCTCTCGCCGAAGTTTGTGACACTCGCTTCTTTGTTCGGCGATCTCGTTTGACCACCAGTTTACTGGAGGCTTACCATGTCGGGGTCTCCGACGGGGCATGGAAGACTTGCAAGCAGCTATGATGGTACTCATAGTTGAGTTCACCAAGTCCTTGGCTGTAGGCCCTCCACTCCCTGGCGGAGCTCCCAGCAACGGTGCGCCTGCCGTAAGCGCGTCAGCAAACCTCTCAACGTCCATCCTCCCAGTCCTCCATCCGAGGATTGAAGTTTGGGCATATGCACGCAGAGTGGCACCGTCGTGAATCTCAACAGCTATATACTGGTGATCACTAGCCGAGTAGTCCTCTAGTACTCGCCAGTTGTGTACTCGAGGTACCAGGGACTCCGAAGCGAGTGTCACATCGGGTATGGTTCCTACGCAACCCCAGCGGCGGAAAGTAGGGGTGTTACCAGTATTTAGGACAAAAAGCGCTGTTCTGGCCGCCATGTCCAAGATTTGCTTTCCCCTTGGGTCGGAGTGTGGCATACCCCATTCAATGGCTCTAGCGTTGAAGTCTCCCCCGACCAGCATGTGGCCCTCTGTGTTCGAGACAGCGTCCTCCAGGGCATCGAGTTTGGTTCGAAAAGATCGCATTGCCTAGTTAGGCGTCAGATAAACACTGAAATATGTTATCCCTGAACACCGCACCCACACAAAACCATCCCCGCGTCCATGGCCCTGCACCTGAAGGCGGGCGCTGTCTCGAACCCAGATGGCCGAGGTACTAGATTTGTCAGGGTACCACGCTTGCGAGTCCTTGTTATGATGTTGCTCGCTCAGCAACAGGAGGTCAGCTTTCTTATCCCTCGCAAACTGCTCAAGTAGGCCCTGGGCGTTTGTGCTTCGGTGCTAATTGACCTGCAGGATACGGATCATTTGAGTATCGATTTGGCTTTAGTTAGGGCCTCCTTGAAAACCCAGCATCTCCCTGTCCCCGGCTCATGTTTGAGGTCGCCGGGTGCTAGCTTAGCATCCTTGCAAAGAATGCATTTTGCCTCGTTCGTGCATTCCTTCCTTTTGTGCCCCGTTTCACCACATTTGTAGCACAGAGATCTCCTGTCGGGTCCCCTACAGCCATACGCGGTGTGTCCGTATTCGAAGCATCTGAAGCAGCGGTATCCTGCAGATCACCCAACCTATCTTAATTTTGCCCTTCGCCAGGATTTGCTGGGCGTCTTTATCAGCTAGTTCGACAATAGCCATGCGTTGCCCCCTTGTGTTTTCACGTGTCAATCTTGCCTTGACTTCACTTAAGCTGGGGAACTCTCTCCTAATGGCATCCTCTACTTCAGCTTTGTCCGTGACGCAATCGAGGTCCCTGATTTCCAGGGTGGCCATTGGTTCGAGCGAGGCAACCGTTGCCGCATCTCCAAGAACCTTTTGAACCGCGTCACGGAATGCATCTTTGTTTGTGTCCTCTGGCCCGAATTCCACCAGCAAGCCACCGGTCCGGGTTGGTCGAACTGCTTTGATGGCAGTTTTGGTGTCGTCTGGCTTGACCGCTCCTTTAATTTCACGGAGGACATCTGCGTAGGTTCGGCCCTTAGTGGGTTTAATAAGCAGTGCCTCTCGCAAGGGTTTGCGCCGCGGTTTGCTTTTTGTTTTCTGCGGTATATCGGGGGGTTCTTTGTTCTTTTCGTGGTTGAGCTCTTTGTCTGTTTTTTTCTAGGAGTGGCTTTTTGGCCACTTTTTTCGCTGCCTTGTTTCGCACCACATGAAACTCCTCGCCTGGAGTGTCAACTTCGTTTATGGTCTCGTCCTTCCTCCTTTTCTCACGGTCGCCTTCAATTGGGCTACCGGCCATTCTTTTGCTGCTGCTAGGACCCACTGATGCCTCGAGGGAGAGCGTGTCTTTTTGGTGCTTTTCGGTTGCAAGCCACCTCCGCCTGTAGTGCGTTATGCGGCCAAAAAGCTCCTCCAGTTCAAGAATGCCATTCTTGACACTCTTGCCTATGTTTTTCTGCACTTCGCAGACAGCCCTCAGTTGTTTGACGATATTCCCCGCTTTCCGAGTAAGCCGCTCCTCTTCGGCGCGGTCAAGGGCGATTGTGTTATTTGGCGCCACCTCTTGGGAGAGGCCCCCGTTTCCTAGCCCTTTTGCTTCTATCGCTTAGGTCGCATTTGAAGTGGCGTCGGCCAACGGCAAAACTTCTCCCTCCCCCAGTCTTACACTGGCCTCTGTTGGTATCGCAGCTTGATCCGGATTGTGTACGTCTTGCACTGGACGCTCCGGGGTGCGCATAGTCCTTCTACTGCGCCCAAAGGCCGCAATGATGCCAGGTTGCACAACGCACTCTGCCTTCTTTCGTTCGTTAGTCCGTCTGTGGTCTGTCTCCGATGATTTAACCTGTGATGTTGACTTTGACAGTGTTTCTGGGGTTTGCTGCCTCCCCCCGCAATCGGTGACTTGTTTTATCGGTGTTCTTGCCAACAGCGGTTTTTGCTTGAAAAGGTTCTCCGTGCTAGCGTCCTGTTTGCTTGTGGTTTCATTTGCTGGATGTTTTTGATCTATTGATTTTATTTGCTCCATTTTATTGGGTCCCCCCTCGGAGCCGCTATCTCCGCTCGGGTGTGTAGTCGCCTTTTTGGTCCCATGGTTATCTTTGCAGAGCAGGGAGGCCATGCGAGGGTTGGCACAAGCCCTTATGGGGACAAGTGCTCAGAGCCAGACCAGCGCTAATCGGGAGTCCGTCTCAACCGAACCTACACCACCAACCCAATGGTGCGAACTTCGAACGTACTCCGAGGCCTGCCAAGGTTTTACCGGGACGGAGACGGTATGATAGTTGAATTGGAGCCGTTCACACACGAGTTTCACCTCGGCGCTACTGTGCAAAGCAACTAGGTCCAAACCATCATATCCGCCAGCCCAAAGCGTCAATTCAGGTTCGTTGTCCAAAGCGTAGTCCAGATACAATAAGAGTCGTTACCTGTCATCCCAGGAGGGAACCTCACGGCACCCCCCATATCCTCGGGTCCGTGGGGGCGGCACTCCCCAAAGAATGCTACCCTCCAAGAATGTTCTTGTCGACCGGCTTTCTCCCTGCGGGAATTTCCTCGGGTTCGTGGGGGCGGAACTCCACAAAGATGCTAGCCTCCAAGAGTGGTCTTGTCGACCGGCATTCCCCCTGCGGAGTTTCCTCGGGTACGTGGGGGTGGAACTCCCCAAAGAATGCTAGCCTCCAAGAGCGCTCTTGTCGACCGGCATCCCCCCTGCGGGGATGCTTGTTCGCTATCCAAACGCGCACCAAGTAACTCATCCTGTTAAGTACGCTGATAGCGTTGTTCGCCTGAGATTTGAAACTTCTCGCTGTCCGTGCTCGGAGGCATCTCCCTGCCGAGCTCCGAATCAAGTCATCAAGCGCAATAGCTCATCGACAGCTAGCGGGTACTGCGTTGGATGTGGTGTGATATTCTTGAATGCCCACTGTAGGTTTTGATGGGCAGCAAGTTGACGAGTCAGAGTTCTACTCTGTTGGCAGCAAATTCGTAAAAGGTCATAATATGCCGGTAACATAGCTCGATTGTACGCAACAATATAAGAATCATCATGATCAGCTAGAATATAATTAAACGCTATATTTCGCGTTATATCAGGGCAGTTTGCAATTAGCAGAGCATTTTCTGGGCAATCGTTTGTTGCATGGAACCAGAATGCCAACAAAGCATGCTTATTATGATGCGCTGGTACGCTGGGTTCTGATAATCGCGGATGAAAGAGTTCCCGCAAAACACGGATGTACGGTCCCAACATAAGCTTTTCAGTTTTAGACACCATACAATAAGTCAGCAAAGTAAAGTAAGATGTTAACTTAGCTGTTCCATGAACAGCTATATCTGTGTAGGCGCGAGCAGATCTTAGTAGACGTAACAAAAGATTTAAAATCGTATGTAGTATAATTTGCGCGTCGCCATTCATTTCTCTATGTGGTATATTAAAGGGTAACTTGTGGAGTGAATGGGTTCGATAATTTGCACGAAATGATTGTGATGGCACGAGAGATACCAGCAAGTAGGATGCAGCGTTGCGAACTCGCGAATTATTATGCGCCATTAAAACCTGTTCTACCCAACTTTCAGCCGATTGTAAAATCCATGCATGAGCTATTTTGTTACGAGGTGCTTGCACAGCAAGCCAATCCAGGGCCGACTGAGGGCAATATTCTGCTGCATCCCATACTCGTTGCAATACTAACTGAGAAAAGCATGGCAAACCTGAAGGACCTCCTTGTGGGTCTGTTAGAAGCGTTAATAACTTAAAGAAGGGACCACACAGTTCGGTGTGTTTTGTTACTGATGCAAATAGCACGACAGAGCGCATAAATTAAATGCCGCGTTTGATGCGGATTGATGTTGTCTTTTAATTGTTGATATAAGAATGGAAAACCCTTTCCACCTGCTACAGCACTATAATCCTTAGGTGATAAATGTAACCGGAAGTCTGCTCCTCGAGATCGTTCTACTAATGATGCAACTAAAGCTATCATTTTATCTAGTGAAGCAGGTCTAGCTTTATCTGTTGACAATGCTTCGTCAGATGAATTATCTTCATTATCTGACCCAGCATCAACCATATTTTCGACGATAAACTCATATTTGGAGCGAACAGCATTGATGTGGGTGGCATATTACTTGAATTCGACATATGAATATGTCCACGCATGGACATTACATTGTCCATTCCAATGCTTTCACTATCGCTAGGATATTTTGACACATTTTTGCTGTGGGTGGGTCGTTTTGTAAAAGTCACAGGAAAGTCAAAACTTTGAGTATTTTTTTGCGATAGGAAGGAGTCGATAGAGTTTTGAGATTCAAGGGAAATTACGTCTAGCGAATTATGTTGATTGCTGCTACTACTATAGTGGCCTTTGAAGTCTAAATTCGTCGGTGTGAATGAGTGTCTGGGTATTGAGTCAGGTTGAGACTTTTTCGGTATAAAATCCAAGGAGCTCTGCCCCGTCGATATTTGCTGCTGAGCCATTTGGCCTGATGTTTTGTACATAAGACTGTTATCAGAAGGTGTCAGGTTCAAACTTTATCGATTTTGATAGTGGTTGTTGTTATAGCGACTGTTTGTTGTGTATCCGGAATCTTTAAGCGTAAATTTGGGTTAACCTGACTACTTCGACTGTTAGAACTGCTGCCAACAGGCTGCCCTGGAGAATCCAATAGAATTGGCTCTGTTTTGAACATGATGCAGTAATCTTCTAGTTTGTAAAATGGAATGATTTGGCTCGATGGAAGATGGATGAAGAACAAATAAAAATAAATGTCCATTCCAGAGATTATTTATTTGGACAATTTTAATAAAATTTTAGGCCCAGAGTGGTAACGAGACAAACTCTCGCACGCTGGCTTTTTGAGCCATACCTACTCGATTACTACATGGTACAACCAGAGTGCTAGTACTATGGAAAGATAAAGAGTTTGTTGTAATCGAGCAGACACAACAGCAAACTGCTCGAAAACCTTCCTATATCCTATTCAAAATTTTAATGGCAGATTAGGAAAAAATATTTAAATACTTTCATTCATAATCGTAATTTGTTAAATAGTTTTCTTTCTTATTGTTATTTTTAAATGTAATTTTTATCAATTTTCCTTTATATTAAATTTAAACGTTCCCCGTTAATTGTGTTCTTCATTAGATTTAACTTTTGTTACTATTTACAATCTTTTTCATTTTTCTTTACTTCAGTCAATTTCCCTTGAAAAATTTTAAATCAGGCAATTAAAATTTTAAACACGGGAACACTGATTTAGTGCACCCCAACGGTGTCTTACATTACCGAAGGCAAGCTAACTAGGTTGAGCAAGCAGCTGATGGATTTACCTTGTACACGCGAATCGAAAGAAAGACAAATTTCGAGACGGATCGAGGAGTTTTACTTTGACGGCGACACGGCGCGGATGCGAAGAACAACTGCCATATTTCTTTGGCCGCGTTTTAAAGTCCAAAATATTTGGAAAATTAGATCAAATTAGACTCCCAAATCATTTAAAAGCTTATAAAACGTACATTTCACTTTCCCCCATTGAATTTTGCCAAAATTGCGGAGGTTGTTCATTCGGTACCATTATGCGAAGATTCGATTCGAAAATTGGGAAAACATAAAAAGCAAAGTGCTGTGCTCCAAGTGCTGCTTCGACCTACTTCCACCGTTTTCGGTTAATCACGTCTCTAATTCGAACGCAGAAACTGGGGCAAACGACGGCTTCGGCTAATGAAAATGTTGCTGAATTTTTTTGCCCACGACATATAGGATTATCAGTGTTTTCATTAATTGAAAAATTTGATTCTCAATAGTGACTCGAAGTGAGCAGTGAATTTGAGAAGTTTAGAGTCTCCGCAATCGCGGATGACTTTGATAAGATTTCTACCAGTTCAGCGATGGTGTTCTCTGGAAAGATTCAATTTTTCCCCAAAATACCTACCCACTAACAAAACTTCAACAAAATGTGTTCCTTTTCTTCCCATTCAAATTTCAAATCGTTGTTCCAGCAGATTTTTTAAGCATCGGGAGACCCATCAATTTACACCGGCCGATCGATGTGCCGTTGTTGTTTGATCATCTTCAATGAGAAAGAATAGTTCTTTGTAGCCCCGATCAGTGTTGGAGAAAGATTCAAATTTAAAAAAGTGTGTTTTGCACCTGAAATGCTCAAAGGAATTGTAAGCAATTGTGGAACGACAAACCCAAAGATATCAATTTAGTGCGAACGGGAAGAAGCCAATGAAGAATGACCATGGAATGAATTGGTATTTGTTGAGATGGTGTTCCTCGGGAAGTAATTGATGGTACCCGTAGACGACGTACATATATAATAATATTTGCGCCCCCTAGAATAGAAAATGTGTGAAATCTTCTGATTCCAAAGACATCAATGAAAAGATAAATGGTGCATTTGTGGTGTTCATACAAATTGTTTTGAGTGGAATGGTTGTGCTTGTGAAGTGAAATCAATCTCCAGATGCCACTCGTAACGTATCATGTCACTGAGTCCAACGTTTCGGTTATTTAATTGGTAGTCTCTAATGTACAAAGAGCATATTGAAATACGGTTGGCATTTGAAGAACGCGCATGTGTCGCTTTTCGATTAGAAGCGTACAGCAGTGTTACTTTCCCCTTTTAATGAACTGAATGCGGTACTGTGGTTGCTGCAATTAAGACAGGAATACCCCAATTGAAGAGTCCGGGTAAACAGCACTGCGGGGAAAATTCATTAGAAACTTTGGACGGAACCATATAAAGTTTCTTTATAAATAGCTCTTCAAAGTCGGTGGGTCTTGACGTAAATGGAGATACGATAGAACTGCATTTTATTACTATCAACGTGATTGGATTGGCGCACTTGACTAAGGAAATAAATCGCTATCAACGCCCCGAGGATTTTTCATGTCCATATCCTAAACTCGCTTCAGTTTCTTGCATTGCGATGAATGGTTCGTATTGTAGTTTTGGCTGAGGATAGGGCCTTCTCAGGATCAAGCATGGCACAGCAACGCAATAAGCGAGAAGTGGGTAGTCAACTATATTTGTATAACCCTACCAAGTACATGTATGTATTAGAACGAAGCATTTGCTGGAGTTCATAACTATAATTAGCTTTCAAATTTTATTACAAAACTCGTTGTGATTTCGGTAATGTGTGGTTGCTCAGTCTGGATACCGGAAACGTGTATTTGCGTGTATGTGACGATGTCCGAATAAACTTATCTTTAAATGAAACTTCGTGGCGTTAAGACCATGGATTGCGAACATTATTATTTCAAAATTGGCAGTTTGATTTTTGTTTTAAATTATGGAGTTAAAGGAATATAAGTATGTTTAATTCAACAAATTATTCTTTATTAAATGTTATTTCTGTCACTAAGCAACAACACAAGTATGTGTTTTTTTTTCAAATTGTTTCGCTAACAAATAGCATTGTACCTTATATCTCTTATCATAAATCTAAAAAACCATGAATTTTGGCAAAAATGTATAAAAATTAAAATAAATACATAAAAGAAGAAATTAATAGGAAAACGTTTTTCTATTCGTTCATGATAGCGAATATATTTAATGTCAGGTCAGGTCAAATATCGAACAATTGTAAGTGTATTAATTGCGATAAAAACGAAATGAATATAATGAATTAATAAATTATACCGACGATTTTTCCATTTCAGTCGAGCTGACTGGGTATAGGACCCGAATCGATGGCAGGCTCCTCCACTAGAATGGGCTAGCTATCGGGCGCGCTCCTCCGTTTCTTTCCTTAACAGGGGCTCTTGCCAGGTAGAGTGGCCATTCGCTCGCGTGCCCTTCTATGATATAGGGTTATGTGATTTCATTGCATAACGCTCATTTGAGGGAAAGAGTCATACAAAGTTTTTCACTCAAATGGGAAATACATGGCCACGTCTACGTTTGGATCTTGATCCGGTTGGGATGGTGCGGGGGGGCACCGCTACCATCTAGATGCCCCACTCTTATTCGTGGGTCATGAGAATCGTCAGTAACGACGAAATCCTCTTAAGTCCATCTGTCTTCCCCAGGTCCTTTGAGTCAGCAATTTCCTTTGACCCTTAGTTGGTTACCTCCTTTTCGACTGCGGTCGAGATTTCTTTGACCCCGGAACTCGTGAATGCGAAATTCTTTTGTAGTGGGTCTTTGTGCTGGGGAAAAGAACCCGCCCCACAACACCACAATGCAGCCTGCCAGTGCATTCACGCGTCCCCAGACAAGGCCAATCTCGGCAGATCTTACCATCCTGTTTCGCCGAGGCAGAAGACCATCGCTGCAGTCCTTTACGGACACTTTTAATATAAGTACACCTATTTCGAGTTCTCATATTTTTAATTTTGCTGTCAGCAAACGAACCGATTCAATTTTTATTGTCACCCTCACCATTTGATATTAAGTTAGCATACTTTGTAGGGTTCCGTAAAGTAAAGATAGAGACACCGATAAACTTTCTTCTGGTGTGTGTTGTTTGTTTTTTGGATAGGAAGGTATATGGCATCCTCTGGAATTCTTCGTTCGTGGAGGCTCAGCTGCCTGATCATGCCGATGATGTCGTAGAGCTTTACATACTTTCATGTTGCCAAAAGAAAGGTTTGTACCTTTTTTTACAGTTTGAAGTCGGACAGTTCTAATTTTGAACAAACTGATGGTGTCTGGGATTTTAAAATACACTGCTTGGAATTGCATCAGTTTTTGCTGGGAGCTAATCTGATGACCGGCAGCGATAAAATCCACATCATCAATTAGTCCTGACCGACATCTGGTTTGGTTTTATGATTGGTTAGCAGTTTTTATCAGCATACTTTCGTAGGAGACAGGGACGTGTATTCAAGGAGAGAAGCCTTAATATAGCACCATCTTCCCTTTGCGAAAACAATTGTTTCTTTAGTAGTAAAGAGGGAAATCCTTCAATCTCTCCATGCCTGCACCGGCATCGAAGAGGCTGCCCTGTACACATAAGCAGTCGAGCAGCCTCATGGTGGTCAGGTGTGGCTGATCCTGAAGAGATAAATTGGTCACCCCGTTGAAACTGCTTAGTTTGTTGTTTTAATAGTGTAAAGTAAACTACATCCGTCAAGATTCCATCCTTTAGGCAGAGATGACTTGTTCACTTCAGCTACTTTAACATCATTACGTTTGACATTCCCCTTTTAATGCAATGTCCTTCTTAGGAGAAAGTAACGGTTGCTTTTTGTGTAATGTTTGCGTTTGTCTCAAGCCTCCGTGTCCGCTAACCTTAACGAGACAAAAAAGAGTTGAATTACTGTAGGGTGGCTTAATTGACCCAAAATAGAACATTTATAAAGATAATAAAACTTGATCGGTACGTCCCGTAGTGTAGAGTGCGTGCGATAAATATTTTGTACTGCAGCTTCGTGGCTCAACAAGATTCCGCCTCATAACATATGATCCCGCAAATGCTAGTTGTCAAGCACGCGTTAGCGGTCGTTAAGTGAAGCTAGTTAGCTGAGCTGGGTGTTGTATAGCTCGTTGATATTTGTATCATACAATCGGCACCCGTATCCCACACCGTTATTTCGAAAAAAAACATCACAAGTTGTCGAAAAGAAATGTCTTGGTGCATCTACTGGTTTGTACAGTAGTCCTGAAATGGATTGGAAGCACTATATATCAAATAGAAAAATCTATCAAACTGCTAAAGTGACAAGAGTCGATATTTTCATATTGAAACTTCTTCCGAATCATATCGCAGGTGAAAACTTTTAGATTTGACAGCTGTTCAACTCTACAGACGGATATATTTCGACTTACCTCGCTACTGGGATTGTTCCTCCAGAAGCATTCGTGTAGTTGGACATGAATCGATATGTTTTTGATTCTGACGGCACCCAAATTATATACCACATATACTTGTATAGACGGGCCACTGATTAGAAGATAAAATATCCTCCGAATTCAAGTTCTCCAGACCAACAATTCCAATGGAGATACTCATTTGCCAGATTTGTTGAAAATGGTCGAGCTGAGACGGAACAATCTAGGCGTTGGTGGCTGAATGACAATGTTTAAATTATTCGTGATTCTTTTCTGTTTTTCGTTACTTCGGTTTTGACTTTTAGCTCATTGTTGCTATTTATTTGTGTTAGAAGTTCGGGATATTATATATAATATTGTCGCGTATTTCCGGTTCGCGGCCTATAATTTTAATGTTCCGGGAAAGTGAAAACGCAATATCTTTTAATTTAAGTCTAAAAGAGTTTATTTGATGACAAATATGCACAATAATCAGTTTAACACTTGCACTAATTTTAATTTTCACTATTAAAAAATCTAACACTTGTCCATAAATTTATTATCGCAATTGTCTTCTAAATCACTTCACTATTACGAAAATCACTTCCCAAACACTATCGCAGTTCTTATCGCGGTCGAATGAATGATCCCCCCATTCATTCAGCTCGCCTTCATATAGGGTCTCTACCTATTCACCCATTTCTCGTACATTGGCGAATATTCTACCGAGAGGTACCTGGTAGATTCGAGCAAATTAATGAATGGAGTGACGTCACTTACAGATGTTGATCATGCTTGTTGGGTTCTCGTGGGTTTGAGTAAATTCATTTGTTGACGCTCTTAATGATTATGAAAATAGCTGCGACAGTAGCTCGCAGAATTATTTGTACATGTAATTATTTGTACATGTAACAATATTATCATATTAGGTTTAGAGATCAGGTTTAACGCTTAGGTTTGGTATATTGTGAAAGCATTGTATTACTATAAGTTAAAGTTTTTTGATTAAATTTGATTAGAATTAGGCTATAACATAAATATTAGGTGTAGGATAAACGTTCACTTTTGTGTTGAAACTATAATAAATAAATAATGTTTGAATAGGGTTGGTTGGTTTTTGTTCCTTTTTCCAATTGAATCATAATATATGTAACAATTTTTATTAATTTGAATTTCATTTTGTTTATTAAATGCTCTGATTTATGACGCATAAATTTAGAGTGCCATTAGGACCATTAAGTTTTTGTATTTTATTGTTTCGGATTTGCATTATATTCTTTGAAAATTTATAGAGATTAGTATTGAAGAACATATGCCAAAAAAGTGGAGCCAATCAACTGTATTCCCAATCCACAAAAAAAGTGACAAGGTACAGTGCGAAAATTATGGAGGCATATCACTACTTTGTACGGCATACAAAATATTTGCAAAGATCTTAGAAAATAAATTGGATCATATGTCAACGGTATTTTTGGGGAGTATCAAGGTAGTTTTAGAGCAGGTAGATCGACAATAGACCAATTGTTCGCAGTCAAGCAGGTACTTCAAAAATGCTGGGAGCTCAATATAGACGCTCACCAAATCTTTATTGACTTTAAGTGAGCATACGACAGTATTGATCGTGATGTACTGTACCAAATAATGCTTTGCTTTGGCATCCCAGCCAAATAAGTCCGTCTTACCAAAATGCCAATGACGTCAGCGACCTCCCAAGTCCGCATCAATAACCAACTTACCGATGCCTTTGATACAAATATCGGACTAAAGTAGTGAGATGGGCTGGCTCCACTCCTGTTCAATTTGGCTCTGGAGTATGTCATACGGAAGCTACCTGTCGATACACGACGTATATTACTATACAGGTCGAGCCAAGTAGTAGCCTATGCGGACGACATCAACACTTTGTCACGGTCATCAGCAACTGCCGAAGAACTCATCCTGAAACTCGACAGCGAAGAAAAACTAGAAGGGCTACAAATCAATGAAAATAAAACAAAGCTCATGACGCAGTCAAGGAAAAATACCTCAAATACACAAAATATCATACCTAGCGAATACTGTATCGAAAATTTTGGCGAAGTTGTGTATTTAGTGGCAAAATAATGAGAACGGGTAATGAAAGAGACGAAATACAATATTTTATTCAGTTTTGACGATCTTGAAGACCAGCTGCATACACAGGAGAACAAATATCAAAGTATACAAATCTGTGATAAGACCTGTGTTATGCTATGGGTGTGAAACATGAACCCTAACCCAAGCATCCGCAAATGTATTGAACGCCGTCGGGCGACGGATCCTGAGGTGAATAATTGGAGCAAAACTAGACGGGGACCAATGGGCAATTCAATACAACCATAAGCTGTATGAAATGTTTGACAAACCGGAGGTCGCAATGATTGTAAGGCTGCGGAAACTGCAATGCGCGGGCCACATGAATCGTAGGGACGAATAACGGATACCCAAAAACGCATTCGTTGGGAGAACTGAAAGCCGGAGACCAGTGGGAGACCAAGGAAACGCTGGCCTGACTCGGTCGACGAAAACAGTTCATCGCTGCTCGAATTTCAAAATTTGGAGGACGTGGTCAACGGACCGAGACAGTTGGAGGCCCGAGAGGGGCTGTAGTACTACGAAGAAGAAGAAGAAGTATTGAATAAAGTGCTTAACGGTCTCAAGGGGGCTCTAAATCAAAAACTAAAAATTCATAAAATTTAATTTACCATTTTCATTAAAAGTTTAACTAAAATGACCAACTATTTCGAAAATGAGTGGTAACAAAACTTATCTTGTCCAAAATCACACTTCCATAATCGTTTCGCCCACTTCCATAATTATCTTTCTTTCTTTTCCCGCATATTTCGCAAAGGCCATTCACTTTTCCTCTGCTTTCTCACATTACCGTATGATGGCTAATAAGTGAAGACCACAATCATCCAACAAATTTATTTTCTACCGGTTAATTAGGCTCATTACCACACAAGGGACGTTACAAGCCAATGGTTGAAGCAACCAACTAGATAAAAATTGCGATTGTAACACTCATCCAAGGGGCCCCACGATCCAAATGCAATCGCAGCGGGCATAATCCGACTTATACTTGTATTTACTAAATTCCGTCACCTATTGTGACCCGGCCAGAGAAAAACATCTATCGGTTGCAGTTCATATGCTTCTCAACACAAGTTTATGTTCAGGTTTTTAACTTTCCAACTGTTCCGTTCCAAAATCATCTTTGGCTGAATTGAAAACCGCTTCGAAGATACCAATACAAAATGCAGGTGTATGTTTTGTTCCATAGGCCAACACTAAAACCAAACCATGAACATCTATACGTCATTGACAACCTTGACGAAGTATACATGTGTTGAAATGTAACTGTGATTCGCTCTTTACTTTATGAAATGTATCTAGAGCCTTTTCACTGTTCTATGCACTTGTTTTGTCTGTTCTGTCCTCGAAGTATATGGTGACTTCAAGATCTGGGTAGTTTCAAAAATCACCGGTACCGGTGTTCCGTTAAGTGCTCCTGCATGGGTTTGATCTCGATCAGGGGGGAAGCACTAAGGGCAAATCGGGACACGGAAAAAAGACAAAAAACTTACAGCATCAATTGCCGAGCACTGTACACTAATTGAGTTTGGAACAGAAAATTTCACTTCCAATTCTGCATGGAAGGAATATTTTCCTTTCAACAACACAAAGCACACTCGCACCCGATTCAATTTTTCATGCGCGAACTCTCGATCATCTTACTTTGCGCCGCGCTGAAAATTTTAAAAGCGTCCGGAATAACGACAGAGCGTCTACGCCCGCCACGGCCAACTTTCCACACCAGACTCACGTAAATCTGCCTCCGCTCATGGGATGTATCGAATATGGAGTTGTGTTGGGTAGATCTATACTATATTTCAAAATTACATAAAAACAAGTTGAGTAAGCATTACAGTGCTTCTACCAGAAGGTCTTTGTAAACATCCTAAGGTTAGAAACAAGTTTTCTAATAGCGTGAATCGATAACTCGAATTATTCATCTAATAGTTGGATATGAAATCGTTCAAATTTATGCTAAAGATGCACAGTTTCTTTCATAAGCACAGTGCAGCCGCCATTTTGATCTTGCTTAAATGATTTTTCTGAATGCTTGGCCAATTGAGCATATTCATGATAAACACTATTTCTTAAATTTTCATGAAAATTGAAAGAAAATAAAAGTGCCTAGGTCAATTTTAAGTATGTATCAACCATAAATACATGTTATTGTTGTTGTAATTCCATACAAATGAAATGGCTATAACTCACTTGATTATGATTCGATCTCGATTAAATTTTGTGAACGTAAGTATCTTATATCAATCCATATAATTGCAAAATTTCAAGAAGTTTAAAGGTATCGTTTTGATTTTATGGGCGAAAATGTAAAATCTACAAATCATACTATTATTAACAAAGTTGAGAGAATTTTTATTTCTGATGTATTTGTTGCCCTTGTACTGATAAAGGTGCACATTCGTGATAATTTTCAGATTTTTCGGCCCAAAGGTGTCCAATAGCGAGGGAGGGACACAAATTTTTGGTACATTTTGCCTTCCCCTGGGCCCCCTAATTCATAAAATAATTTTTTTATTTCAGATTCTAAAAATTCTAATCAAGACCTTTCATTTGATACCCCACTAGACTACCTTTGCTTAAAAAAAATTTTCAAGGACTAATTCGTTATTAGGGAGTACCCCCCTTAGAAATTTTTCAAATTTTTGGTAAGGCCTTAACTTTTGGGAGACCATCACTTCAGACCTTTTCACAACGAGCATTCTAGCTTTTATAGTTTCTGAAGAAATTAGCTGTGACGCACGGACAGACGGACGGACGGACTGACAGACGGACAGACATGTCGCGAAACTAGTAGGTTTTTGTAAAAAAATTTTTTACAAAGACCTAAAAAATAATAAAAGTGGCAACCATGGGACTGACGAACAAAAGCTTTTACACTTCATTTAAAAATATGAGGCTATAAATATAAGTATATAATGATAAAAATTATTCTGAATCTGATCTTTTTTCAATAATTATATTCTTTTAAATCACTCGGTTTTTTAGTGATTTAACACAATCATTTTTAGTTCAAAGGAAATAATTATATCTTATGTCTAGCGTTCGTGGCGTATGGATGTGTTTTTTAGGGTTTTTCTAGTAAAATACAAAATCCTATTGCAATCATGACCTGCGTCTGTCTGTCGGTCCGTCTATATGTACAACAGCCATGAAACTTTGTGAAAAGGTCAGAAGTGATGACTTCTTGAAAGTTTTGGGCTGAAAATTTTGTTCAGAGGGTTTTAAGCGGGGTCTCCCATATAAGGAGGTTACCCTTCAAAAAAAATGTTTCACCATTGGTAGTCGAGTAAAATATTATTGAAAAGGTCTCAATAAGATAATTTCAACACAAGTCTTAAAATTGCCTTATCTGTGCCGAGGGGGGCAGGAGAAGTGGAAATATATGATATTTTTAGCAACAACTCACTCAATTATGATTTAGTTTCCATGAAATTCCATTAATACATACGTTGCATTCTTATGCTACCATATATCATTGTAAAATCTTAAGAAGTTTTAGGGCACCGTTTCGATTTTTGGGTGAAAATGTAAAATTTACAAATCATACTATTATTAACAGAGTTGAGTGAATTCTGATATCTGAGGTATTTTTGCCCTTGTTCTCATAAAGACCCGCCTTTGTGATTTTTTTCAGATTTTCTTGAGGGCTGGGGACACAAACCTTGTTCGTACATTTAACCTCCCCTTGGATCCCCAGATGCAAAAAATGATTTTTTTTTGAGATTCTGAAAGTACTTAGACCTTCCATTTGATACCCTACTCGACTACATTTGATGAAGAAATTTTTTAAGGGTCACTTCGTTCTTAGGGGAAACCCCCTTAGCAAATTTAGAAATATTTGTTAAGACCTAAACTTTTGAAGGACTCTCACTTCTAACATTTTCACAAAGTTTGAGCTATGTAGCTTCTATAGTTTCTGAAGAAACTTTTAGTGACGCATGGATAGATGGACAGACGGACAGAGGAACGGACGGACAGGTGGGCAGACAGGATGTGAAACTAGTAGGTTTTAGTAAAATTTCTTTCACAAAGCCCTAACAATCATGGAGGTACATCCAATAACAAATAATTTAGTGGTCGAAATTCGTTGAACTTTTCTAATAATAGTAGGATTTAGCATTTTTGTCAGTAAAACTATATGAGCATCATTAAACTGCAGCCATTTGAGCAGTTCTTTGTAAGATCCTTATATTCTATTAGTTTCAATAAAATTTACAGAAGTTATGGCTATTTGAATTTCTTACACGATTTTCATATACGATTTTCTACTGCATGGGCTTTCCATCGAACCAGACACTAGACTTGGATTGGATTTTCTCCAAATTTTCAGCTAAGATGAATAACAAAAATACATTTAAGATTCCGCTTCAATGAATGATTTTAGCAGTATTGAAACAAAATGTTGGCTGGTTAAAATGGAGTTCTATTCAAGCAAGAATTGTTTTTTGGGCATGTCATGAAAGTTTTTCTTGAAATGATTCATTCTAAATGTCTGCATATTGCAGGTTAAGTACAAAACCCTTCTGACACGAGCGTAGTTCTGTCTACCCAAGTTGTTAATAGCTGCTTTCACCAGTTTAAAAATTAAAATATTCTTTGAAACATTCATTGGAATTATTGATTTAATTCGCAAATTCATTGCTTGTTACTATCTTCTTCTTCTTTGTAGCACTATAGCCCCTCTCGGGCCTTCGCTTAGAGATAGTTAGAGTCTCTCATTTTCATGACCGTATTGATTTTTTCGGAAGTTGGTTTGGTCAGTACCATGCTCCCGTGTGCTTGCTCAGCTATGATATGATCTGATTAAATCAGAACATATCACCACTGAGTGAACACTCGTAGTCTGGCCGAAAAATCCCCTGGACTAAATCACGTTGCTCCCAATGGATTTGAACCTGAGACCTTCGGCTTATGGGTTCATGCTCTAACCACTAGGCCACACAGACGATTGCTTGTTACTTTACCATTTAAAAAACAATCAATTCATCTGTGAATATCATCATTGGATCTCAGTACAATGAGCCTGAATACAGGAACTGTAAGTAAATAAATCCAGAGCAACTGCAGGACCAGTGGTATGGCGGAGCTCAATGGCTTTCCATCATTGGAGCAAGCATCAAATACCATTTTAAGTGAAAAATTTCGTTTTAAAAAAAATGGAAAGAGGAGCTTCAACTGGCGAAAATATAAAATTCCAAATATTGACAAATAGTGAAAACTTTGGGAAAATAGTGAAAGAACATGAAGAACTATAGCTAAGGATTCTTTCATTGAGATAAATGTTGAAAAAGTTTGTCAAAGAAACCATCAAAACGAAGACATCTAAGGAAGAAATGAAAAACCTGTTCAAGACACCGATCAAATACTATGCGCTGCAGGTTCCAATGACAGTGCAAACTGCTATGCTGTCCTTGAAGAGACGACCGATGCAATGGATTGTGAAGATTTGAAAAACTAGTGTACAGGTACTTTATCTCAAAAAAAAAAAAATGAAATGAAATATTGTCCCAATAATTTTATATATTTTTGCAAGAAAAAATATATGGAGAAAAGGCCAACAAGTGGTTCTGGTGGTCCTCAGGGCAAACACGACAGGAAAAACAAAGTACCACCGAGCAGCGCGGTAGTGATATGGTTTAACTTTTGGCGGCTGAACAAAAAATCAAAAAGCAAACTTTGAAAAGATAATAATTAGGACCAAATCACTTGTTGATTTCAAGCCTGAAAGAGATGCTTTAAAAAGTGCGAAAGTTCTGCAGTTCACATACACGCCAAATGAGGAGTAAAATCATATCTCTCAGTTGAAGAGCCAGGAATGTGGAGAGAATAAAGTTGATCTCATTGAAATTTTACAGTAAGTGACACCAGCCGTCAAATTACTACCGTCGAAACTACCACGGAAAGGAGTATAACCATTGCAGGCAAAATCTTACCATTTTATTTCGTCCAAATAATAAATGATAACAATCCAAGTGTCCTTCAACATATAAGGTACTTGAATTTCAGAGTGGTGAAGTTGGAGCGTCTAGAGAAAAAAGAGGTAAACCAGTGTTATCAGTGCCAAAACTTTGGAAATTTAGGTACCAACTGAACCATGCGATATAGATGCACAAAATGCAAGGATATTCATAGATAGATTATACTGTGCCAACTGTGACAAACTCGGTCATCCAGCATCATATCGGGGAAGCCCCCGATATTAAGATGCAACAGTTAAATTTATTCCAAAATAAATGCAAGTAACTCTGTAATATCTTCCAACTTCGTCAACAGTGGGGTATCGTTCGCCATCACCGTTAGAGGACCAGCAGATTATGCTGTAAATAATGTAAGTAGCAATAATGAACTGCTTGTTAAAATTTACCAGCAACTTCATTCTCTACCGGAGAAAATCAACAAACAAGATTCAAAAATTAAATTTGTTTTTCAGCGTTTAGATCTTTCAAATGCCTCAAAATAATTTGGCATCTAGTCACATTCCCAAGGATAGGCTTCGCCTCATCTCAATCAATGTCAACTCCATTGTTACTTACTTCGTACGAAAGGATAGAGCAAACGGTGATGGTTCTGCCACAATAGTAACAAGACCTTAGCCCAAGCAGGGCCTTGACCTCTAGTATTAATCTTCCCCAATCATCACCGTGCTGTGGCCGCATCCACCAGTTCAGCTTTCAGCAAGGATCCGCACTCACCTTTTATCGTGTCTTTACATCAAGTCCTCGGTATGTCTGCCGGGCGCCTACTTTGTTCTCTAGCCTTGAATATTCTTTTGGGTAACCGGTTTTCTTCCATTATTTCTACTCGTACGTGGCTCAGCCATTGCAATTTACGAAACCTTACGCAGACGGATACAGGTGGTCCGTCAAAAAGTTCATACAGCTCATCGCTGTAATGCAGTCTCCACTCTGTTCTTTGTAGCACTGGACCGTAAATTTTCCGGAGGGCTTTGAATTCAAATAAATCCACTGTTTTTAGGATTTGCTCGTCAGGCTCTAAGTTTCACTTCCTTATAACAGCACAGGTTTGAATAGTGACTTGTAAATTACGAAGTTTAATTTTTCAGTGCACAACACTGGACTTTAGAATAGAAGAACTGGGTAATATGCTTTATTTACAGTATTTGTGCGGGTCTAATCTCATCCAGGCTAGGTTTTGTGGTTGACAGGGGGTAATTAGAGGGTAGTCCAGCCATTTGCCCCACAACCAGTATGCAAATGGCATTCAACTCCCAACCACAAAAATAAATCCCGTAATTTTTGGCGTCTCTTCTATTTAGATTGGCACCAATATAAATAAAAATATTTCCATTTTCAAGGTTATAATCTCCTACGGGTGAGCTTCATCGGACTGGAGTGTTTTTCCGCATTTGAGTCATGAATTAAGATTTATGTTATCAATTCAGAAATGCTCCGTTGGTATCTGAGATCGATCGTGCATATTCTACTGACTGTGCAAACTTGATCATAAAGACCCTCGACAACCTGCTGGCTACTATCCTATCAGACACATCGCTGAAAATAAGCACCGAAATAGGGGTGGAAGTGAAAGCGACTATTAAAACCGTGGCAGGAAAGGTGAATGCACGCCAAGTTTGGCGCAAAAGGAATGTTTGGTTCAATAATGGGTGCAAGCATACATTGAACAAAAGACCAGGCATACAAACAATATTTAGGTAGAAAAACCGGGACGACGAGAGGATATTATGAAAATTTGAATTTAGAAAAGAAAATACCAAGATAGCAAGCATTCAATGTAGTGAAAAGCCAGAAATGAGGTTATCAGTTAAAGACCATGCTCTTCCATGACATTACCGCTGATCGAAACAGTATTATATATATTTTAAGACACTCTTAAATATTGCGCACAGCCCCTAAATATCGTAGTTAATAGATATATCCGGAGAACTTCCATGAGTCGCACCAACTCTGAATGAAGTTTGTTCCACCAAAGGAATAATAAAGCGTTAGACATCGATAAGATTCCAGCAGAGCCCTTTAAATATAGTAGCAGAAAGCCATCTGTAAAGTCATTCAGCAGATTTGGTAGCAAGGACATAGGCTGAACCAGTGGAGCCAATAATCATGCTCCCTATCTAATCCAAAAACGGTCATAAGCCACAGTGCGAAACTTCAAAGAAATACCGCTACTTTGTACGGTGTTCGGAATATCTTCAAAGATATTAAAAAATAAAATCATATCATACACCAACTGTATGATTGGGGAATATCAATGTGGTTTTAGTGCAGGCAGATCAACGGTGGACCAATTGTTCACTGTCAAGCGATTTCTTGAGAAGTCCTTGAAGTCTAACATAGACGTTAACCAAGTTTTCGTTGATTTTAAACAAGCATACGAAAGTATTGATCGTAAAATTTTGTCCAAATAATGCTTTGCTTTGGTGCCCCCTGCCAAATCAGTCCATCTTACCAAAATGACAATGCTCTCAACAATTTTCCAAGTCCGCATCAATAACCGACTCACTGATACCTTTGACAAAAATATCGGACTAAAGCAGGGAGATGGGCTGGCCCCATTTCTATTCAATTTGGACCTAGAATACATGATAAGAAAGCTACCTATCGTTACAGGAATTACATTACTATACAAGTCAGACCAAGTGGTAGCCAATGTGGGCGAATCAAAGTTTTCTCACGGTTGTTGACAACCAACACAATTCCTGAAACTCGACAGCGAAACAAAACTAATATGGCTACCAATCAATGAGAATAAAATAAAGCTCACGACGCAGTCGAGGAAAAAATACCTCAAATACCCAAAATATCACATTTACTAAATACAGTATCGAAAATGTGAGCGAATTTTTGTATTTAGACGTCAAAATAACGGGTAGCAGCAATGAAAGAGATGAAATGTGCCGAAGAATCCGGGTGTTAAGTAAAATATTTGTTTCAGATTTAACAACCTGAAAGACCAGCGGCATTTACAGGAAAACAAAGCTCCAAGTATACAAACCTGTGATAAAACCTGTGCTTTGCAATGGATGTAATATATGGATCTTAACCTAAGCATCTGTAAACATGTTGAATGCTTTCGAGAGATGGGTCCTGAGGCAAATAATTGGATCGAAGCCAGAGACGAGAACCAATGGTGAATTCGATACAACCATGAGTTGTATGAAATTTTTGACGAGCTGGAGGTCTCAACGGTTGTGAGGCTGTGGCACGTAAATTGTATGTATGAAAAACAGATACCCGAAAAAGTATTCGTTGGGAGAACTGAAGAGCGGAGACCAGTGGGGAAACTAGTAAAATGCTGGTCTGATTCGGTCGACGAAGACAGTCAATCGCTGCACGGATTTCAAAATTGGAGGACACGGTTGATGGCCCAAAACAGTTTAAAGCACTATTTGCAGTAAGTAAAGGCTCGATTGGGGCTGCATTGCTAGGAAGAATAAGAAAAGATTTATTGAAATTACTTTAGTATCATTAACAATGGTTCGGTGTTCTTGAGAAAGTATAACATATTACTATGTGGGTTAAAGCGTTACTTTATAATGTTATAATGTGATTCATTACTATTAAAGCATGTAAACTGATAAAGAAATTAAATTTAAGAAAATGAAGATATTGCCACCATACTTTTCTCCACCAGGAATACCTTACGTTTCGTCAAAATAATGAAGTTTACCTCATTTAAATTTGTTTTAAGACAATAGAAAAATTTGTTGGAAAATTAGCGTTTCGAAGTAAAAAATAGTTAAAGTGTATAAACTGCAATATTAACTAATTTGACTTTGATATTGAGTTTAAAAATCGTATCATTTCTTTCCATAACTTCAAAAGGACCAGAATAAAGTTGCGACAAGTTTGGATTTTTGATTAGTGGCTTTCTAACAAAAATGTGGGAACAGTGATAAAGATCTTTGGATTCAAAAACTTTCTGTTTAAAATGATCTAATCATTTTGTTGGTTTTAAATTTCAAAACAAATTGTGCAAATTGCAAATTTAATATTCTAAATTCAATAATTTGCTTGCTACTAAAATGGCGACTTATGTTTGCTTCCCGAACTTTGGGGGCCATAATTTTGAGTTTGAGTGCTTAATGGTCAGTTATTTAAAAGATATGCTTCTTAGAGGTGTATCAGTGACTTTGCCAAATCTCGTTAAAATCGAAGTTGTACTCTGGTTGTAAAAATATTCGATTTTTATTGAAAACTGCAGCTAAAAATGTTAAATTCCAAGGTTCCGAGTTTTTCAATTTATAGTTTTATAAACAAACTTGCTTTAGTAACCCACAATTCAAAATTTCATCCAAATCCGTTGAGAAATCAGGCTGCTAGAGGGCTACAAAAGTCTCAACAAATTGCATATTTGAAACGCCGCCACTTTGAAAGCTGCACTGAAATGATCATCAAAATAACTGGGTCATTAGACCTTAGCAATATGTATTCTAATATTAAGCTTCATGCAAATTGAATGGAAATGGTGACTTTAGGCGACCACCATTTGATTTTAGCCGGTTCGACTTGTGAGCTCAATTATACAAACCAATGAACTCCTATACCAAATTTTTCCAACTCGGAACAAAACTTTGCTTAGAATAGAGTTTATGGATTTTCGTCTAAAAAAACGACCATTTTGTTTTCGCTCAGCTAATTTTTTTGGCCAAGATACTTTTTCAATACACCTTTCCTGAAAATTTGCTCCAAGCTAAAAAAAATTTTGACCTGTACCGTGTTTACGAATTTCGTTATGTCCCGAATATGTATATGTTCTTCTTCGTAGTACTACAGACCCTCTCGGGCCTTCGCTTCCTGCCTCCAACTGTCTCAGTCCATTAACCGCATCTTCTTATTTTGAAATTCGAGTAGCGACGAGCTGTCTTCATCGACCGAGACAAACCAGCGTTTCTAAGGTTTTCTCCACTGCTCTTGGCCCTTCAGTTCTCCTAACGTTTACCTTTTTGGGAATCTCTTGTTTGTCAATACGATTCATATGTCCAGCCCATTGTAGCTTCCACAGACTTACAACCGTTGATGCCTCCAGTTCATCAAAAATTTTATACAGCTCATGGTTGTATCAAATTCGCCATTGGTCTCCGTCTGACTTTGCTCCAATTATTCGCCTCAGGACCCATCTCTCGCAGGCGTTAGGATCCATGTTTCACATCCATCACATAGCATAGGTCTTATCACAGGTTTGTTTTCCTGTGTATGCGACTGGTGTTCAAGATCGTCAAAATAGAATAAAATCTTTTGATAGCAAGCTATACTCTTCATAGTATTTTGTCTCTTTTATTACCGGTTCACGTTATTTTGGCATCTAACTGTACGAATTCGCCAACATTTTCGATATTGTATTTGCCAAGCAAATGTTTTGGGTATTTAAGGTATTTTTCCTTGACTGCGTCATGAGCTTTGTTTTATTCTCACTGATTCGTAGTCTTGCACTGATTTGTAGCCCTGCTAGATTTGCTTTACTGTCGAGTTTCAAGAAAAATTCTTTGGCGGTTGTTAACGATCGTGGCAAATTGTTGATGTCACCGCATAGGCTACCACTTGGCCCGGCTTGTATAATAAAATACCTCTTGTATTAGCAGGTAGCTTTCTTATGACATATTCCAGAGCCAAATTAAATAGAAATGTGGCCAGCCCATCTCCCTGCTTTAGTCCAATATTTGCGTCAAAGGCGTCAGTGAGTTGGTGATGGGAGGTAGTCATTTTAGTAAAATAGACTGATTTGGCTGGGATGCCAAAACAAAGCATTCTTTGGTACAGTACGGTACGGTCAACGAAAACTTGATAAACGTCTATGTTGAGCTTCCAGCATTTCACAAGTACCTGCTTGAGTGTGAACAGATGGTCGTTCGTCGATCTGCTTGCATGCAATCTATAAGGTGATAGACAAAAATTTGAGAACTTAGTAAATCACGATGGTAGTGAACCCAACTTTGTTACTCAGAGGTTTTCAAGGTCACTGAATACAAATATGGGATCGGCAATGGCTCCATAGGACCTGGTGCGTAGGATCTCTGCTATCAACGTCATCTCCAGTAGTTTTCCTTAATATTCTTACCACTTAGAGGCTTTCGATGTCATTGAGTACGAATATGATATCGATGTAGCGGCTAGCTACACATTAAGATTTCAAAACGGACATCAAAATCAAATTTAATATAAAACACTCCTAACGTCGAGTGTCACTAATAAAGCGATCCGGATTTTGCAGCGACTATAGAGTATGCCTCTTTCTTTTGGATCGCGTACACCACCTCTGCAATTGCATTAATAGTGGAACGTCCTGCTCTTAAGCCGTACTGGAGAGGAGTTACGTCTCCAGCAGCACGAGTTGCGTCAGTGAGTCTTCTCTTTATCAGTTTCTCTAACAATTTCTCAGTAGTGCATACCCGTCAGCATATCTCCCGTTATAAATTACGTTAGGTAGATAGTTCAAAATATTTGCAAATCACAGATATATTCAAAACTAAAACAGAATGCAACCCAAAACAAAAAAGCCACATCGACTATATTTCGCAATTTACAATGAATATACAATGTAATTTATTAAAGGCACTGACATTGTGGTACCAGATACATTATCAAAAACTGACAGCGAAGAGATGAACCTTAAAACAGTGGATGGCTTAATGTGCCACCTGGTTCCATTTTTCATCACCGTGACTATATTATCCGGGATGAGCTCTCCTCCCTCCCTGTAGGGATCTAGGCACAGCTTGTCCCATTTTTTGCACGCAAAAATGAGTGGCAGGCATTGTTTTTCTCTCCATTACCAATTTTGTACATGTAAGACTGAAAACATCCATGCCCACTCAAAACCTAATAAATTGCTGTTCTCATATTAACGAAAATAAAATTTTAGTCAAGAGAAAGCAGGACTCAGCATGTATTAATCGATTGTGGCTCGCACGGAGCACTTCTACTTCTTATGCACTGGTGCAAATCTCAAAAATATTTAATCATATATGGTTACAAATTCGTATTTGATTTGAATCATCATGATTCCACTACTTCAAAATTTTTGGAAATCTAGTGATTTTTAGTGCTTCATTGCCTCAGCTATTTCATTCTATGTCTAACATTCGTTGCGTATAGACGTGTTTTTAAAAGCTCCTGTCAAGAATTTTTAAAAATTAAAATAAGTTTTTAAAAATCAATTCGAATCTAATTTCCTAAAAATTTATTACATCTTCGAACTATTCGAACAGTTTATCGAGTATCTGGATTTTACTTGCGAGGAAGTTTCAAGGAGTTCAATTAAGAAGAAATTTTTTTCACCGGGGGTATGGCTGCGATGGTTTCCCACAGCTGGGGGACCCGGCGCCAGGCACTTCTAATGCTACGAATGAAAAAATCATGGAACGAAAAAACGACCAAAAAAGCTTTGAGGATGGCAAGCTTATTACGCTTTCAAGTGAAGAATGGGAAACTAGAGAAAACGCAAGAGTTACTAGAGGAAATGATGAAATGAAACTCTGAATTCAAAATTTGGGAGAAATGATCCAGAAATTAACAAACATCAACAAAACAAAGTGATCCAGCCACTAAATACGTCCGGAAAAGAAGAAGCGACAAAAAAGAATGAAAAATAAGAATCGAGGAGCAAACGACAGCGCAAATTACTATGCAGGAGTTTCAAGAAAACATAGGTAATATTAATGATTCTAGTGATGATTTTATTGAATACTAAAAATTAAAAAATAAGGAGAAGAAGAAGAAGCCAACCAGTGCATCTGCTGATTCTCCTATTAAAAATAATTAGATAAATGAGAAAGTTCCTCGAATTGATGTCTTTCGGCAGTGCGGCGGGGATATAATTCGGCTATTAAAAGCCAAACATAAGATCGACTATTTTGAAGTTAATTGAGTGACCGCTGATAAACTCCCAATTAAAACAAAAACACCAGATCGCGAAAGAAATATTCTTAATGGTGTAAAATCTCCCCACTTCACCTACACGCCTAAGGCGGAAAAAATCAGACCTTCCTTTTGAAGGGCTTGGACTGTGGGGACAATAGAGTTGATCTCTTTGAAGTGTTACAGGAAGCAGCACCAGCTGTCAAATTCATTAGTGTGAAAAACTTTCCTACAAGGCGATCAACTGTTGAAGGCAAAATATTATCATTTTATTTGGTACAAATTTCTAACGATAGCAGTCCAAGTGCCCTACTTGAACTTTTTAATTGTGAGATGGGAGCATCTCAAAAAAATTGAGGTTAATCAATGTTCCAGGTGCCAAAGATTTGGTCATTAAGCTGCCAATTGTGCCATGCACAATCGTTGCGTTAAATTCAAAGATATTCATGCTCCCGATGAATGTAAATTGGCTCAGTTGGAGCCAAAAGAAAAATTATGTAAGGCACAAAAAGTAGTCATGGTCCTTCGATGACCCTTGCATTCCAAATACATCGATCAAAACGTCACAGTTATCTGTTACAAGACTCTGGTTAGACCAGTTTTGATATATGGATATCAGATCTGGTACAAACAGAGTGCAAGTACAATGGAAACACTAAGAGTTTTTGAATGAAAATGTCTTCGTGCATGTACTGGTATGTACAGGAAGCCTGAGATGGATTACAAGCACTATAATATCGAATAGAAGAATTTATCAAATTGCTAAAGTGACAAGAGTCGATAGACTGCTTCGGAATCATATCGCAAGATCTGTAACTGTGAGTGATAACCCCTGGATTTCAAATCCGTTTCACCCTACAGACGGGTATATTGTGACTTGCCTCGCTACTGGCTACGTTCCTCCTGACGTATTCGTGTATTTGGACATGAATCGATATGTTTTTAATTCTGACGGCGTCCCAGTAACACAACAGAAGATAAAATATCCTCCGAGTTTGAGCTCACGAGACCAATAATTCCAATGGAGATACCCATTTGCTACATTCGTTGAGGCTTGTTATGCAAGGGCAATGGTTATTGTAATAACGTTTACTTGCACTACATAAAAACACACAATAATAATATACACAGGAAAATCTTTGTTTCGCAGTTGTGGCGCTTCGATGCTTTACGTGTGTCTCTGTTCTCCCAACTACTATCTTAACTCGAATGCCTGGCGGTGAACACAATAACTATCTGTCATATGGGAACCGCTACACTGCTCCCTCTTGAGGGACATTCCCACTGTCACGATGACGCTTTGCAGGCGGATATGTTCTGACAGCCGTACGAGGTCGTGCTATGACCGGATCCCAGATAATCATTTTTCTTTTTTCGCGTGTAGAAACTATTCGCTTCGTTACGGAGTCTCACGGAGCTTTGGTTTGCTGAGAAGTGGCGACGGTAATGAAGGCTGGCTTCAGTCGTTTGTTGGAAACATTGATTTGTCTACCTTTGCTGTCAATCGTAAACAGTACATCTGAAATTCGTTTGATCACTTTGTGTGGACCTGTATACGGTTGACATAGCGATTTCCTTACGGCGTCAACTCTTAAGAAGGCGTATGTACATGAATTTAATTGATGATGTACGAAGGTCGTTCGATCATTGCGGTGGTTAATTGGAACAGGTCGCAATTGCCGCATCTGCTGTTTTAACATGGATACAAAAGCGTGCAGATCAAACAGATTGTCATCGCTCACAAAGAATTCTCCAGGAAGTGTTAAAGTTGTTCCGTAAACGAGCTTCGTGCAACTTGCACCTAGATCTTTCTTGTATGAGTTTTGGAGTCCTAGGAGAACAGTCGGCAGGATTCGAGGCCAGTTGGAATTCTGCTTATGGCACATGATGGTGGTTTTTAATGGGCGATGCCATCGCTCTACCAATCCATTGGATGCTGGGTGATACGGCGATGTTCGCGTACGTTTACATCCCAAAAGTTTGGAAAGAGAAGAGGAAAACGCGGACTCAAATTAAGTTTCTTCGTCAGTTGTGATTATGTGCGGCGCTCCAAATCTCAATACCCAGTTAGTGTAAAATTCACATACGACAGTTTCCGGTGTTTCGTCGCAAACAGGAACTGCTTCTTGCCAGCGTGTAAATCGATCAACCATCGTTATGCAGTAGCGATAGCCGTTGGCACTTGCTAGTGCACGTGTTGGAATGGTTTCTCTGGTATCGAAAACTGCTGGATATCGTTTCTTGTATGCCTTCCAATCTTTGATCTTTGACATGGTATACAAGCGCGTGTGTAGGCTCGAATATCTTTCTTCATGTCAGGCCAAACAAACTTTCTTTGTACAGCTCGAATCATCGTGTGCGCTCCAGGGTGCGAGCATCTGTGGAAGGTGTTCATAACTCAATTACGTAGAGTTGATGGTACGTACGAGTATGGCCAAATATTGTTCTTCGACGTATCACAATATAAACTTCCATATTCCTCTATAGGTAGTGGATGCAGCTTAAGTGATGAATTGTTTCCAGATAGAAATGATTGAAGTGCAGTGTCGTTACGTTGTTCATCTATCAGCTCGTGGGTGGTTAACGAAGATGGCACGTTGATCACTTCGATTCTTGATAGTGTATCTGCTACAATATTTTCCTCTCAATTAACGTGGACGATTCGGGTACGAAATTCCGATAAAATCTTTAGTGCCTAATTTGTCTCGGCAAAGATTTTTCTGTTTATTGACTGAACGCATATATCAACGGTTTGTGGTTGGTTTTGATAAAAAGCCGAGTGCCTTCGAGCCAGTGTCGAAAGTGTTTTAAACTGCTATAAATAGCCAACAGCTCTTGGTCGCAAACGCTGTACTTTGATTCAGCGTGATTAAGTTTTCGTTGAAATGGTAGCCAGCTGCCATTTATTTTTTGCTCTAATACTGATCCAATTGCAATATCAGATGCGTCGGTGACAAGTTGTAATAGCATCGATGGAAAAAAATGTAATAGCAATGTCTCCTTCGCAAGGTTCTCCTTAC
The DNA here is from genome assembly GCA_963969285.1 of Odontomyia ornata. NCBI lineage: Eukaryota > Metazoa > Arthropoda > Insecta > Diptera > Stratiomyidae > Odontomyia > Odontomyia ornata. The sequence continues at coordinate 289,025,461 of OZ017739.1, read as the reverse complement.
AATCGTTAAAGGCTTTTATGGTTTTGGGTGACCATTGAATAACGCATTTGTTGCCTTTTTTGCTTTGCGGAGATATTGGTGGAGCGGTGTTTGTAGGTTGGCAGCATTACGGATGAATCTCTTGTAAAAATTGAATATGCCCAGGAAACAGCGTAGTTGTTTGACTGTTGTTGGTAATTGAAAATCACGTATGGCTTGAACTCGCGAATCAGGTGCCGACATGTCATGTTTTATTGTTTTGTGTCCCAGGTACTCAATTTCTTCGACGCCAAAGACACATTTTGCAACGTTGAGTATCACTACGTAAGTTTTTCATCGATCAAATACGATACGAAGATGGTCTATATATTTTTCGATTGAGTTAGATGATACAAGAATGTTATCTAGATAACAGACGCAAAACTCTAATTCGCGCAACACTTCGTCAACAAACCGTTGGAAGGTTTGCGCGGCATTCCAGAAGCCAAAGGTCATAGCCGTAAATTCAAGTAGGCCAAACGGTGTCGTCACTGCCGTCTTAGGGACATCCTCATCCGCACCTGGGATCTGATAGTATGCTCGAAGCAAGTCTTTTTTTAGAAAATATACATTTGCCTGTGAGATCAGATGTAATGTACTGAATGTGTCGCATGGGAAAGCGATCGGGTATGGTAATCGCGTTTAGTTTACGATAATCTCCGCATGGGCGCCAGGAACCTTCCTTCTTGGGCACAATATGTAGAGGGCTAGCCCATGGGCCGTTCGATTGGCGGCAGTAGTGCTTATCCATCATGTACTGGAACTCTGTTTTAGCTATTTTCAGCTTGTCTGGTGGTAGTCGTCTCTGGCGTTCTGCTACCGGAGGGCCCGTAGTGATGATATGGTGTCATATAGAGTGCTGTGTAGTATTCGCTAGAGCAGGATTCGTTACTTCTGGGAACGATTTAAGTAATACGTGGAGCTGCGATTCGTCAATCAATGTAGAGATAGATCCTGTGGGTAGAGTTGATACGGTTTCTGCTGTTGTGAGTTTCATTTTAGAGTCTACAAGACGTCTGTTCGTAATATCTACAGAGAGGCTGTGTTCTTTTAGAAAATCAGAACCTTTAATTGGCTGCGCAACGTCTGCTATTATAAATAGCCACGTAAATTGTCGACGTTAATTGAGATTTAATGTTTGCAACTTTTCACCATAATTGTCTATCGGAGATTTATTGGCCACGTAAAGCTTAAATTCTGTTTTTGTGTTGTTTTTAAGCGATGGAAGTCGAGGTATGACTGACACGTCTGCAGCTGTGTCGATTAGAAACTTAAGTTGTGTTAGTTTGTCAGTGACAAAAAGACGGTTTGTTGCGGAGCGACTGTAAGCCGTCTCAACACGCAGGGCTCCTAGGCATTTTCCGACATCGATGGGGCCTGAAAGTTACAGGGTTTGGTACAATGACGAGCGGCTATTCCGAATTTTTGATGATAGAAGCAGATTTTTCTTTCGTTTTCTCGATTACGAGAACGGCTTCGAGTTCTGAAGTGTCGCGGTGATGTGAAGCGTCGAGCAGGTTGTATTCGTAATTTTTTGATTAATGCTTTTAATTCTACGATCTGTGTAACTAAATCTGCAGTATTGCTGGAAACTCTTTTTGATATTTGGCAATCTGAGACTCCACAAGTTTCGTTAGGCCTTTTGACATCTAGAATTTTGTCAGCCATTTCTGCGAGGCGGGTGAGATCCGTTGTTTTCGCGATGGCGAGAATCGGTTGTACATCCGCGGGCAGCTGTTGTGGCCAAAGTGATTTCAAAAATGATTCACTTACCTTGCTATTTGCAGCCAAACTCATGCACGGTAGCAATTGTGACGGCTTGCTGTCACCTAATTCCATGCCGGTGAGAAGAGCCCGAACTTGAGCCTCTTCGGACGGCGCGTAAACATTGATCAATCTTCTTTTCAGCGCTTCATATTTGCCCGTTTCTGGCGGGTTTTCCACGATGTCCGCTATAGCGTCCAAGCAGGTACAATCAAGTTCGCTGAAGATCTTGTCAAACATGGTGGCGTCTGAGCTTATTCTGCACCCTCGCGATTGCGTCTCAACGCGGGTGAACCACAGCGTTGGTCGAGTTGTCCAAAATGGTGGTACGCGAACATTTGCAAACTGGTGGCTCCTGTATGATTCTGGTGTCGGTTGCGGCTCCTGTGATGGGCTCGGTTCCAGTAACAGTTTCGGCTTTAGTGGGTTTTGTATTTTCTGCCTCTGGCTTTTTAGTTGTATCACGTGCAGGTTTTCCTTTGGCAGACATCACGTTGGGGTCACCAATGTTATGCAAAGGCAATAGTTTTTGTAATAACGTGTCCTTGCACTACAAAACACCCAATAATAATATACACTAGGAAATTTTCGTTTCACAGTTGTGACGCTTCAATGCTTCACGTGTGTCTCTGTTATCTCAACTGCTATCTTAACTCGAATGCCTGCACAATAACTATCTGTCATATGGGAAACGCTACAGGCTGTTCGAGCTGAGACAGAGTCATCTAGGTATTGGTGGCTGAATGACAACGTCTAAATTATTCGTGTTTATGCCGTCGTTTTATGTTTTTCGTTCCATAGTTTTGAGTTTCAGCTCATTATTGCCACATATCGTGCTTTGTTTATTTATATTAAAAATTAGGAAAAGATTTCAATATTTAGGATAGGTATATGTTATGTTTATTATATTATGTTTAGAGATAAGGTTTAACTTTCGGTTAGGAAATTTTTTGAAAGCATTTTTTTTAGTATACGCTAAAGTTTCTTGATTGAATTTGATTAGAATTAGGTTATAACATATTAGGTATAGGATAAAAATTCACTGTTGTGTTAAAAGTACAGATAATTTTTAATAGTGTTGATTGGTTTTTACTCCTTTTTCCAATTGAATCTTAAAATATGTAATAGTTGTAATTAATTCGAATTTGATAGTGTTTTTTTAATTTAATGTTTTTAATCGATAATGTTTAAATTCAGAGAACCATTTGGGCCATAAAGTTTTCGTATTTTTATTGTTGGAAATCAGCTTTATATTCTTTTAAAATTTATAACGATTAGTATTGAATAAAGTGCTTTTGACTTGAAAAAAGGAAAGGCTCAAAAATTCACTCAAATGACCCTAATCGCTCGTGATTCCTTATGAAAACTTGTTTTAAATAAACACAAAACAAGTCATGGAAGTGGATTGATTATATCCTTATCACGGGGTTGAGTATGAGTGGGACTCAAAAGTCTACTTAGGTGACATCTATTAGTAAAGGTTTGATACGTTCCTGAAGTAATCCACTATTTTTTGGTGCATTTATTGGAGACACTTTTAATTTAGGCAGAATATGTATTAATATAAGTGAAGTACAAAAACAGTCATACTTTGTTAGTCTAGCGATGTTTTTGATTAATGAGCTCATATTTAGTTTATTCTGGAGATATGAAGAAAAGAGTCTTAAGTCTTTCCATTTTTAAAATCTTGCTGAGAGAGTCAATCTAGAAAATTAATAGAATATGAACCTTCATCATGCAGCAATGCGCTTGTTTATCCTCGCTCTTTTTCTATTCTCTTCTAGTCTTGAAAATGAACGTTGCGACCTCCGTCAATGTCATTTATACTTTCTTGGTAGTTGTTCATTGGATTGCATTGCACTTGAATAGCACTAGAATTTATTCAAGTTATCTACCCTCAGTGAAGACTAAGAAGATGAAAGTAGATTGTATATCATGAAATCGATTTTTCAATAAAAAGAAATAAATTTGAACCCAGTTCTCCCCGCTACACGTTGCTGAAGGAGAATTTTCTACTTTGAAATACTAACAGATACAATGACTTTAAAGTAAAAATGTTGGTAAACAAGATAAACAGGAAATCTGTCTTGCAAAGAAACACAATATAAATTTTGCAAAGGTTATCTCATTTCTTGATACTCCTTTTCTTGGTTGATGTCTTTATTCTATTTGCTTTTTAGAATCAACATTCCAACGAAATTCTAATAATATTTATTCAAAACATTTCATATTAAAAATCCTAAATAAATCAATATAAAAATCTTGAATTTATAACGATAAAACTATGTCAACACTAGTAGTTTATTGATAATTTTGAATTTCCCACGTTCAAGGATATGTCCTCATATGTATATGGAAAGCAACTCAAAGATTTTCTCACCTAAGGTAGGAAATGCTGCAAATGAATTTTTTTTTTCATTTGCTGCATTTCCTAGCTGATTTGGCTTCGATTCGATAAACTTTATTTTACCCTTTTTAGTGCCTTTTGATAGTGGTTAATTTTTTTTTGTAAAACTTTTTTATTTCATTATTTTTACTGACAATATGAACTAAATAATGACCCGAACTCATACGGAATATATAATGGTTTCCTTTTTGGTTATCGACTTAGTTTTCCACTTGGCGGTAATAATTTTTAAGAGTATTGAACTGCTGCAAGATTTTAGCCTTAAGTTTCAAACTAGAATAAAGAACATCGTAACCCGAGAACTAGTACTGTAATGTTCCGGTAATCCGTACAATTGATTGTAGGGGTTTGTCGGATTATCGTAGATTTCGGATAAACGAACTTTTTTCCATATCAGCAATACAAACGCTAGAAATCTGATTTTCAATTACAACTATTTATTCCGAACTAAAATATAAGATTATTTAAAAACATTAAAAAAATTCATCAAGTAAAATAACATGATAAATATAAAAAAAAACAAAAGTTTATCTTATTCACACGAAAAAAATTACCAATTTTTGTTTGCTTCGCTGTTTTGGTTTTTATATCTTTCAAAATTGTAATTTTTTCGATGCAAATATCGTTTTCCTGTGCCCATTGGATGGCTTTCTTGATGCTCTGGAGGGTTTGAAATGACTTACTTTCTGGGAATCAGTGACGTTACTTTCAGTTGGATCATGGCTGAAAAGTTTTGAGGATACTAACTACGGATCATTGAGATTTTCATCTATCCAGTCTTCGATGTCACTTTGCGACGCATCGACGGAAAAAATTGGTTTTCCGTCGAATTGATTGTCTACTATCGGTATAAGTCCCACTATGTTGCATATCTTTTGCTATCCATGTAGCGAATGGTAAGTTGTCATCCACATCCCTCAATTCAGGAAGTAATTTAGTCCAGCGTTTTTTAATTATGTTGGAACTAAGTTTCTACCAAGCAGTAATTAGTATATGGCATTACGTTTTCTTCGCCACTAGTCACTATTTTTCCTACTAGCTCCTTCTTGCATTCCATCTTCGTTAAGCGAATGGCATTTTGATCCATTGGCTGTATTAAACTTGGGGAGTTAGGGGGAAGGAACATAATTTTATATCTTTCTTCTTCGGTTGCTAATTGTTCGGAACAGTGGCATCTTACGTTGTCAACAATCAGCAAGGATTGCAACGGTAAATTGTTCTCTAGCTGATATTTTTCAACCTGTTCAACGTAGGACTCAAAAAACCAGTGCCGGAAGATTATAGATGTTATCCAGGCATTCTTTGTTCAGAAGAAACCAAGCGAAGGATAACTGCTTTTGAAGAGCAGAGACTTTCCGCCTTTCCCATAACTACAAGTTGCAACTTTTGCTCACCTGAAAAATTTGCGCAGCACTGAAACGTTACTCTCTCCTTGCAAATTTTTCTTCCGTGCGCGTGCTTTTCCTTTGCATGCATTAGTGTTCTTGTTGGTAGCACTTTCCAAAACAATGAAGATTCATCCACAATATAAATTTAAGAATTCAACAAACTACTGCGTTAATTTCGGTTTGAAGTTTCAGACAAAAAGCCGGAATCAACTCAGGTTGGGCAGACAGTTTCTCAACACATATTTTTAAACCTCGAACGCCATACCGTGTTTTGAACTTGCTGAACCATACATGAGTTGCACTAAATTTTTCAGTAGATCCATAGAACTTCTCTCTCTAAAATGCTCTGACACAGGAATCTGTTTATCACGTTTATCACGTTCCTTCTGTAATGATTTTAAGTCTATGCCCGTGTAGGACACGGATGCCGATGGTCTGGCATAAGTATCAGCGAGCTATAAACAACACCGAGCTCAGCTAACTAGCTTCGCTTAACGACCGCGTACGCGTGCTTGACGACTAGCATTTGCGGGATCATATGAGGCGGGTTCTTGTCGAGCCACGAAGCTACACTACAAAATACTTATCACGCGTACTCTACTCTACAAGACGCACCGATCAATTTTTATTGTCTTTAGAAAAGTTCTATTAGTTGTCAATTAAGCTACTCTACAGTAATTCAATATTTGTTTGCCTCGTTAAAGTTAGCGGACACGGAGGCTTGAGACAAACGCAAACATTACACAAAAAGCAACCGTTACTTTCACCGAAGAAGGTCGTTGCATTACAAGGGGAGTTTCAATCCTAAAGATGTTAAAGTGGCTGAAGTGAACCACTCATCTCTGCCTAAAGGATGGAAACTTGACGGATGCAGTTTACTTTACACTAGTAAAACAACAAACTAAGCAGTTTCGACGGGGTGACCACCTTATCTCTTCAGGAGCAGCCACTCCTGATCACCACGGGGCTGCTCGACTGCTTATGTTTATTACAGGACAATCTCTTCGATGCCGACCCAGACATGGAGAGACTGAAGGATTTCGCTCTTCACTAGTGAAGAAACAATTGTTTCCGCAATGGAGAGATGGTTGTTATAATTTTAGGACCCTCTCCTTGAATACAAGTCCCTGTCTTCAACGAAAGTATGCTAATAAAAACCGCTAACCAATCATAAAAACAAATCGGGTGTCGGTCAGGACTAATTGATGATGCGGATTTTATCACTGCCGGTCATCAGATTAGCTCCCAGCAAAAACTGACGCAACTCCAAGCAGTGTATTTGAAAGCCCCTGGCACCATCAGTTTGTTCGAAATTAGAACTGTCCGACTACAAACTTTATAAAAATGTGCAAACCGTTCTTTTGGTAACATTAAGGGACGCACTACTCTAAAACATCATCGGCATGTTCAGGCGGCAGAGCCACCACGAACGAAGAACTCCAGAAGATGCTATAGACCTTATTATACCGAAGACAAGACAAACAACACCAAAAGAAAGTTTATCGGTGACTCTACCTTTACTCTACGGAACCCTCCAAAGTATGCTACGTTAATGTCAAATGGTGAGGGTGACAATAAAAATTGAATCGGTTCATCTGCCGACAGCAAAATTAAAAATGTGAGAACTCGAAGGAGAGTGATGTTGTTTCCCCTTCGGGCCCCACGTTGGGCGCCATTTGTAATGATTTTAAGTCTATGCCCGTGTAGGACACGGATGCCGATGGTCTGGCATAAGTGTCAGCGAGCTATAAACAACACCGAGCTCAGCTAACTAGCTTCGCTTAACGACCGCGTACGCGTGCTTGACGACTAGCATTTGCGGGATCATATGAGGCGGGTTCTTGTCGAGCCACGAAGCTACACTACAAAATACTTATCACGCGTACTCTACTCTACAAGACGCACCGATCAATTTTTATTGTCTTCAGAAAAGTTCTATTAGTTGTCAATTAAGCTACTCTACAGTAATTCAATATTTGTTTGCCTCGTTAAAGTTAGCGGACACGGAGGCTTGAGACAAACGCAAACATTACACAAAAAGCAACCGTTACTTTCACCGAAGAAGGTCGTTGCATTACAAGGGGAATGTCAATCCTAAAGATGTTAAAGTGGCTGAAGTGAACCACTCATCTCTGCCTAAAGGATGGAAACTTGGCGGATGCAGTTTACTTTACACTAGTAAAACAACAAACTAAGCAGTTTCGACGGGGTGACCACCTTATCTCTTCAGGAGCAGCCACTCCTGATCACCACGGAGCTGCTTATGTTTATTACACTTCCTTCTCCATTTCGAGGTAAGTGCCATGGTGCATTGTTTTCCTTTTTTAATTTCCTTATGATCGGCTTTATCGAGGAATCTAAATATACATTTTTTAAGCAACTAAATTTCACTGTAAAAACAATTTAACTTACTCTATTAATTCATTGCTTTTCTTTTTTATGTCGGTAACAGTCGATCTGCCGATCCCATAATTTTTAACAATAACTGCAGCATGCACACGTCTTATGAGGATGTCTTTTTAATGTGGCCATTATTTTCCATTCAGATTAACACTTTACCTCACGAGATACGAGCTAAAACTGTGCATCGATAGACGAAAATATCGTCAACTTGATCGCAAACGCGTGTTTGCTTTCTGTAGCACGCTTTACATGAATGTATTGTTTACACAAATTTCTTTCCTTTCATGGTAACATACTGGCTCATTAGTATTCTTACTTATGTTAATTATAAGGACTATTTTACTTCATGTTGCGGAGTGAGGGGGTGTTGCGCATAATCGTTGCCTTGTACGAAGACAAAGGCATAATGCATTTATATTATCCTGCCCATCGACGAATTTCCATCTGTTTGCTCGAAGCTACAATTCTTTGTAGAAAACATTCATTTAAATGCGTAGGTTTCTACATGAGAATTTACTTGATGAAAAAGGTTCGAAAACAAACAGAAAAAGTAGATTGGTTGATGCAATTTTGTATTTGTATTTGAAATGCTCGAGGCATATCCTTATAACGGCTTATTATCTTGTAAGTGCATGTATATATTATAAGTTTGTCAGTTACTGGCTGCAAATTAGAATATATCATAGCTAGGGGGATGGACTAATGGCCAAAGCGTGGTACTGACCAGACCCCCCTCTCCAGTATTTAAATGTTAGATCTAGACAATGAGGTACTCTTGCTACTTCTAAGTGAAGGCTTGAAAGGGGCTGTAGTGCTAAAGCACAAGCAACCCCGTGAAATACTGCTTGAACCTTGTGCAAAACTTTTACTTAAGAATTATTTTAAGTGTTTTTCAACATGTTCTAAATTCTCATAAATCTCTAGTTGAAAAAGTACAGTTTCTTATGAAACTCTTAATGATTAATTAATGCTGCTCCTTCCGTAGCAATCATTATTGTTTCACAGATAATTGAGTCAAAATTTACCTTGAAAACACACATATACTGCAGATTCCTGAACTGTTCGAATTATCCAAGAAACTGAATCACATAACAATTAATCGTATTAATTATTTGAGTAAAAACTAAATATGGTAGATGATCGTGTAATAATTATTGGAGTGAAGTACATACTATAGAAAGTCAATATATTGTTATTCCTAATAGCAATGGACATTTTTCAAACTTATTTTTCAGTAATATTAATAGTTCTTGTATAAAAACTTCTGCTGTTCTTTTTCCGTGTGTTTCCTTGGGCTCACATCATTCATCCTTTCTGTTTGTTTGTTTCTTTGGCAATTTTATCATACATTCATTATAAGAAAAGTCAACACTACAATTTTACAAGGGTGACTACAATCTCCTTTTTAATTTTTTTTCATCTGCAGATTGGCACTCCTTCTTTTGCAATCTGGATCCTAATTCAGCTTGCGATAAGTTTTATGATTTCCTCAACTCTGCTTCATAGGACTCCACACTTTTTTCACTTCAAAATACTCTAAGAATACGCCCTGGATTACTAAAAGGGTGTTAAATGCCTTAAAGGAAAAAGATCGGCTCCTATTTTTGATGGTACTAAAACTTTTTCACTACTTAACATAGATTTATGGCCAAGAAGGAAATAAAACTAGAACTAAATTTGAATGGTTGGCTCGCTTCCTCTCCTCATGCCATTGGTGAGCTCTTCATGGTCTATTTCTCTTCTGTTTTTAACTCACCACCATTCGTTTCCTTTATTTCTTCTACTTCGAACTCATAATTTCCCTCCATTTCTCGACTTTGTGCGTTCCCGAGGATGATGGAAGTCTTATTGATGCTCTTGACAGTTCTGTTGGGACTGGTCCTGATGGTATTCCGAACCGCTTTGTTAAATCATTATCTGAATCTTTTTGTTCTCCATTATCTACCCTATTTAGTATTAGCTTGGCGGCCGACTCCTTTCCATCCTGGTGGAAGAGTGTATTTATCACTCCAATTTAAAAAAAAAGGAGATATAAGTGATATTACTAATCATCGCTCTATTTCGTTGTTGTCCTGTTTTTCAAAGCTATTAGAGCGAATCATATACGAAAAACCTCTTCAATTTACTGCACCATCTGTTGGTTCTAGAACCAAATGGTTTCATAAAAGGTCATTCTGCTTTGACTAATCTCTTTGAATTCAGTAGTATTGTAGCTAAAACCCTTGAAGACGGGTAATAAGTGGAAACTTTGTACTTGGACTTCTCCAAGGCAGTTGACTCAGTGAATTACGCTACTCTATTTAAAAGAACTAGAATGTTTTGGCGACTCCGATCACCTACTTCGATGGCTCTCTTTCTATCTTGCCGATCGTTCTTGTAATGTGACCTTCAACGAATATGTGTCCTCTCACTTTGTTCACTCCAGTGGTGTTCCCAAGGCTCCATTCCGGTCATCTCTTATTTATTCTCTATGCCAATGATCTTCCATCTGTCATTAGTTTTCCTTACCTTGGGTACGTGGATGACGTCCAAACATTTGAGATTATTGAATCATACATAGGTCATGATCTTTTGCAGGCTGATCTGCAATCTTTGTCTTACTGGTGAGACATTAATCAGCTAATCAGCTGATTAATCAGCTATCTCCAAATATTTGTACCCATGCCTCTTTCACTTTAATATCAAATATTTTTTCTTTTAAATTTTAAATTAATAATACGTGTCTTAACACTGTGACACTTTTTAAAGTCTTAGGTATTACTTTTGACTCTAAGTTTAAACTTGATATTCATACGAGTATATTATACATTAATTGGAGGGCTTCACGGATTACTGGCTTTATCCTCCGTCATTCCTTTATTTTTTCGGACCATCCCCTTGTGTTAAGTTATTTACAAGCTTAGCACGCTCTTTACTGGAATACTGCTCTCCTTTTTCCTTAACCTTAAGTCCTCTTGGGAGTCTGTCCAGTGAAAATTTACTAGAATCCTCTTTTTGAAGTTCCACATTCCATACTGTTTCTATGAATTTCGTTTGTCTTTCCTTAGTATTCCCTCTTTAGAACTTCGTTGTATCTATCTTGAAGAGGGTTTTTTTTTGTGTAGACTTTGCCATGGGACACTAAATACTCGCTTAGTCAATCTCATTTCGTTTAGACTAGTTGTTCATTTTTAGGGGCTTCCCTTATTTTTGACATTCCATTTGCACGTAGTAAAATCTACTAGTCTCCTATACTTCAAATTCCGAGAAAAAATGATAAACTTCAGCTTGGGTCTTTTGCTACATCATATTTAGTTTTCAAACAAGTTGAGTAGACAGAATTAAGCTCGTGTCAGAAGGGTTTTGTACTTAGCATACGATATGCAGACATACGGCTATAGAATGATTTAATTCAAGAAAAACTTTAATGACACGCACAACAAATATATTTTTGCTTTAAAAGAAAAACCGATACTACTCCATTTTAACTGGCCAATATTTTGTTGCAATATTGCTAAAATCATTGACCAAGCCGGATTTTAAATGTGTTTTTGTTATATTATATAGGGTGGTCCAACCAAACGGCACGATGTTAACTGTAAATAAAACAAAGTTTTCAGAGAATTATGTTAATATTTTTTATTATAATACAAGTGACAATTGTGTGTGAAACAAAATATAACCCAAATGTTCGCCACAATTGTGTGTGAAACAAAATATAACCCAAATGTTCGCCACGGCTACGGTGGCATTCTTCTATCCGATGGTCCATATTTTCAATGACTCTGAGACATAGTTGAGGTTCAATGTCGTTAGTGTGCTGAATCATCTCATCCTTTAGCTCTTCAATTGTTCTTGGTTTATTGACGTATGTACACTTTTTCTTTTAAATGTCCCCAGAGAAAGAAGTCCAACGGTGTCAAATCACATGATCGTGGCGGCCAACTAACATCGCCACAACGTGAGATAACATGGCCATTGAATTTCTTGCGCAAAAGAGCCATTGTTTTGTTGGCTGTGTAGCAAGTGGTACCATCTTGTTGGAACCACATATCGTCTAGGTCCATAACCTCAATTTCTGGTCACAAAGAGTCCGTTATCATTTCGCAATAGCGAACATCATTCACGGTGACTGCTTGGCCATCCTCACTTTCGAAAAAGTATGGCCCGATGACGCCGCCAGCCCACAAACCGCACCAAACAGTCACTCTTTGTGGATGCATCGGCTTTTCAACAATCACTCGTAGATTCTCATTTACCCAAATCTGGCAATCCTGCTTGTTAACGAATCCACACAGGTGAAAGTGTGCCTCGTCGCTGAAGATGATTTTTTTTTTGTAAAGTCATCATTCCCTTCTGTCTGTTCAACCAACCATTCGGCGTATTGCCGCCGCTTGAAATGGTCAGTATGCTTCAGCTGTTGAGTCAATTGAACCTTGCAAGCGTGTAAATTCAAATCTTTATTCAAAATTCGCATCAGTGATGTTCGTTAGATGTTCAATTATTGGGCACGACAACGAGTCTTAGTTGGCGGCTCTTCTGCCACACTATCGCGAACAACAGCAATGTTTTTCGCAGAACGAACTGAGCGAGCGTGCACGGGTAATTTCACAGTTGCTACTGATTCGTTTCGCTGAAATTTGTGCACAATTCTCCTGATTGTGGGCACATTTGGTCGATTATGCTGACCAAAAAAATCAAGATGTGTATGAAATGCATTTTGATTTGAGCGCCCATTTTCGTAAAAGGCTTCTACAACCTTAACGCGCTGTTCAATTGTGTACCTCTCCTTGGTAATTTTTTAAACACTGAAACAAAGAAATATCAAATAAAGTTGGGGAAAAATTTGACGTTAAGATATGACTCACAATTAACATCGTGCATTATGGTTGGACCAACCTTTATATTTGGACAAAATACAATCAAAAGTGTAGTGTCTGGTTTGATGGAGAGCCCATGTAGTAGAAAAAACGTGTATGATTGTTGTATGTGGAGAAAATTCAAACAGCAATAACTTCTGTACATTCTATTAAAACTTATAGAATATAAACCCCTTTCAAAAGACACTTAAATATCTACTTTCATACAATTTCATCATACTAATATAGTTTCAATGGCGAAAAAATTTAATTCACAGATCCTACTATTACTAATAAAGTTGAAAGAATTTCAACCATTAGTTTATTTGTTATTAGGTCTACCTTCATAATTCTCTCACAAACTATTTTAAGGGACTTATCTTCATCTTTTCATTAATAGATTCAATCAAGTGTTAATAGCATGTAACTTAAATGTTGGAATACGCGAAAAATGACACAATATATGTGATATTCTGATTTAAAGCGGCCGCCATTTTATATTACCATTGCGGATGTTACCCGTTGAACAAGTTCTCAAAGACATTCATCATGAATATAATTCCTGAAACTTTCATGCAAATCCTAGCAAACCCGTAGTGTCTGAGTTGACTGGAAGTGCATATTGTCCTATAGCCATGTATAGTTGCTGTTGCGATATAGGAGAATTTAAGCCGCCATAATTCTGTTAAAGACGATTCGATCTTTCTGAAAAATTCCAGTCATGATTAAACTTGCAAGTTGACATTTATCTATTGAATTTCATTGAATTTGAGGGTGCACTTACGATTTTATTCAAGAAAGTGTACAATTGATAAATCATACTACAATATTACTAAAATTTAAGTGAATTTCGAATCCTGACGTATTTGTCGTTGTAGTGCTCATAAAGGTTTATATTCATGATTTGTTTCAGATCTTTCGGATGGTAGGTTTCCAATCACAAGGGGGTACACCTAAATCTCGTGCATTTCTCCTTCTTATGGCTCCCTCGATACTGATAAACTAATTTTAAGACTTTGAAAACTACTACGACTAAGGCTTTGAAAATATATCATTGAGACCTTTCATATGATACCCCACTTGACCACCTTTGATGAAAGAAAATTTGTTGAGGGTCACTCCTCTATATGAGGGGACTACCTTAAAACTCTTCGAAAATTTGTTTCACCCCGAAACTTTCTAGAAGTCATAACTTCTAACCTCTCCACAAAAGTTTCATGGCTGTGGCTTCTATAGTTTTGGAGAAAAACTGCTGTGACATACAGACGGACGAACGAACAGAAGGACAGGTGGACACAGGTATCGATTTCAATATTATGATTGCATCAGCTTCCATACCAACAAGTGTGAGACTCCCATGCTCACAAGCAACTGGACTACTCACTAAACACCTCCCCTGTCAACATAGATATAAGCGTTATAGGACTTGAAGCAAGCCTTGTGTAATACCAGCGGTTAAATTTCATACTATATATATCTCAGATTTAGAGTTTGCATTCATTTATGGGGGATATAATCGGATTCAACATCAATGTAAAAAAACTGCTTGAGGTAAGCTGATCAAAATATATGAGGCGCAATCTATTGATGTTCACCCAAATCAGTATAGAATATACGCATACGAGTAATAGCATGCATACTTTTATACTGCATAAATAAATCAAGTTAATTTCAGCTTTGTAATTAAAATTTAAGGGAAAATAATGTTTTTGAAATATATAAGACAAAATGAAAACGGGTACAAATAAATCGTTTTTTTCTTGTGAAATAAGTTTGATTAAATTAAACGACAAACAAAAACTTCACCTAATTTACTCTGTCCCGATCGAGAGAAAGAGAGAGACCTACTATACAGTTTTTTGATGAAACAAATGCTTCTTGAATTTTCGTAATTCCTTCTGCCCATTTAAGGCAACCACGGATTTCCTAATATATATGTAGAATAGCAAACAGAAAAGCCGATAACACTCCCGGCTTCCATATTGCCTTTTGAAAGAGGTACTATACGAGAAAACCATCGATAAACTATTTATACTCTCTTTAGTGCTGTTGAAAAGAGATAATACGAACGTTGAGGTAAAGAAGACAATTTGATAGCGGTTTCAGCGTAGGTGCGACGTATAAACGGAATGGAGCTTGTATACCTTGTAGATGAACGGTGGGAAAATCGTTGAACGAAAGTGAAGTCAAAGGAAGAATCGAAAAATAGTGATCCAGATTCCATGGTTTATTGTTACAGGAAGAAATTGTACCAAAACTTACAGAATAAAGAAACGAAAAGTTTAAAGTTAAATAATAACACGTAGGCGACCTCATATTGATAGTGATGACGGCAAATTATTCAATACTTCATTTACGATTCAGGGTCAGGCCATTGCAGCTTCCACAGCCTTACAATCATTAAGACCTCCGGCTCGACAAAAATTTCATACAGCTCATGGTTGCATCGGATTCACCATTGGTTCCCGTCTACCTTCCCTCCAGTTATCCACCTCAGGACCCGTCGCTCAAAGGCGTTCAATATATTTGCGGATGCTTGTGTTAGGTCTATGTTTCACACCCGTAGCATATAACAGGTCTTATCATAGATTTGTATGCTTAAAGCATTGTTTTCCCATGTATGCAGCTGGTCTTCAAGATAGTCAAAACTGAATAAAATATCTGAAAATTTTTTTCACCCTACAGCTTTCACAAAGTCACCACTTCTGAACTTCCACAAAGATTCATAGCTGTGGCTTCTATAGTTTCTGAGAAAAAAATACAAAACAGACTGGACTATGAGCTCGTTAGATGGTTACTATAGGTTGTCAATTCTAAAACCTACAGATCTATCAAGTCTGGATCCTCTCAACTTTGCGATAAAGATCCCAGAGATTCAAATAATACTCATGAAAAGTAAGGAAAAGCGAATGTGATACCTTTCAAAGTGAATCACTTAGATTTATAGTTTGAACCAATCAGTTGAATTCGATTACTAAAATTAGCGAGTAGTACACATTTATCGTTTGCACATTTTCAACTATTCATCGTTTTTTGCCAAACGTCAAATGTGTTTGAGTTCGTTCTCCCCAAAAATCAGCAAAGCAGTAAAGATTGGGCTCTTTGAACTAGAGGAGCTTCTACACCGCATAGGGCATTATCGGAGCAGCTGGTTGAAGGCCGAAGACGAGCAGAAGACTAAAGAAGCGCTGGGGATGAAATTTAAAGGCCACGTGCAGATAGCTCCACCATTAAAAGTCAATAAAAGAATGGCGTCTAGCCCAATCGAAGGAGATCGGGATAAAAGAAGGAAGGAAGAGGCACTTGATGGGCGTGGAGCACCAGATCACGAATTCCAGAGTGTGCTTACAAAAAAAGCGAAGAAAGCCGCAAAGAAACTGCTTCAAAAAGTGCCAGAAAGTAAAGTTCGCACGGACGCCCAACAAGAAAAAAGACCTGATACAAAACAGGAGAGACTGAGGTCCCGACGTAGACCCCGGCAGCAGGCACTACTCGTAAAACCTCTAGATGGCCGATCCTACGCGGAGGTGCTGCGGGACATCAGGGGAAATGTAAGGCCCAAAGACACTAACACCACCATTAAAGCAGTACGATCAACGCGGTCGGGCCACATACTGGTCGAATTCAGAGCAGAGGCCAGCAATAAGGCAGCATTCTGTGATGCAGTAAAGAAAGTCCTCGGCAAAAGCGCAACGATAGCCCCGCTCGAGCCGATGGCAACGATCGAAATAAGAGACATTGACTGCGTCACGGACCTGGCCGAGGTAGAAGAGGTCATCAAAAGGGAGTTTCCTAGCGTGGGAAGGATCAAAGTGAAACTGACACCAGAAAACAACAGGGGACAACGCATGCCCATAGTTGACTTGACCGAAAAGAACGCCGAACGATTTTTGAATAAGGGCCAAGTACGAAAAGCGTGGGTTGTCTGTAGAAAACGATGAAGAGCAACGCCTCGTCAATGTTTCAAATGCCTTGGCTATGGTCACACTGCACAAGTATGCGAAGGACCCGGTAGGAGTTCCCTATGTTGCAAATGCGGTGAAATGGGACATAAAAAAAAAAGAGTGTCCGAAAGAAGCACACTGTATTCTTTGCAAAGATGCTGATCCAAGACATGATTTTGAACACGTCTTGGGATCAGGAAAATGCCGGGCTTTCCGGAAAGTCCTAGCCAAGGAAAAATTAGAACTTCGATGACCCGAATCCTGCAGCTAAACCTACACCGCAGTTCAACCGCCCAAAATCTGCTTGAGCAGTTTGCGAGGGACATGAAAGCCGACTTCTGGCTGCTAAGTGAGCTACACCATGATAAAAGTCCTGCATTTTGGTATCCTGACAAAACTGAGACTGCCACCATCTGGGTTCGGAACAGTGATTTTCAAGCGGATAATTGTTTATTTACGGGGAGATGGTTTCGTGTGGGTTTGGTGCTCAGGGACCACCTTCTTTAGTGTGTGCCTAACGCTGAACAAATCGATTTTATCTTTCCAAGACAAGCTTGACGCTCTGGAGGGCGCTGTCTCGAACGCAGAGGGCAACGTGCTCGTTGGAGGGCATGGGGCATGCCTCAACCAGATTCGCGGGGAAAATGAATCGTGAAAATGGCAATCAGAACGGTACTCGTCATACTAAACACCGGAAATATGCTGACATTCCGCGGTGTTGGCTTTGACGGAACCATACCGGACGTGACATTTGCCTTGGAGTCCTTGGTACGGAGGATACACAATTGGAAAGTATTAGAGGACTACTCAGCCAGTGATTAACAGTGCATTCTGCTTGAGATCAGTGATGTTGTCTCCCGACGTCCGTGCTCTCGGCTTTCTTCAACTGGATGGAACATCGGAAGGATGGACGTCGAGAGGTTCGTCGAGGTGCCGCTGTAGGGAACTTCGGAGGGGACGGAAGAACTGGCAGCTCAAGATGTGGTGAATTCAACTATGAGCATCATTACGACTGCTTGCAAAGCTTCTATGCCCCGCCAAAATCCCCGGCACAGCAAACCCCCCGTGTATTGGTGGTCAACTCAAATCGCTGAAAAACGAAGGGAGTGTCACAAGCTTCAACGTAAGGCTAAACGGTTGCGGAACCGTGACGAGGCATTTAACTGGGTGGCAGCATAAAATAAGGCCAGGAAATGACTTCGCAAATTGATCAACAATAGCAAAGCTCGCAGCTGGCAAGACCTAGTGGACAATGTGAACAAGGATCCATGGGGCCTTGGCTACAAGCTAATTATGCGGAAGCTTGGCGCCCTACGGAAGCTTTGCATACATGATGCGGAAAAGATGGATGAGATAGTGCGGGTACTCTTCCCCGCCTATCCTTTCCGTGTGGACGCTGTCCATGGTGAAACAGCAGTCGAGTGTCCACTCTTCACGCAGCCGGAACTGGAGGAGGCAGTCCTTTCATTGAAAGCGAGGAAGGTTCTAGGCCCAGACGATATTCCGGCTGAGGTGTTGCAGCTTGCCTATCATCATTGTCCTGACTTGCTGCTCAGCACATTCAACGCTTGCCTACGGGACGGAGTTTTCCCGGTACGATGAAAGGTGGTGAGGCTCGTGCTGATCAGCAAGGGGAAGGAAAATCCCGAATCGTTGTCTGCATACCACCCATTATGCATGCTAGACACGGCTGGGAAAGTGCTAGAGAAACTCATCAGGAGAAGACTCACTGACATGATTCGTCAGTACGGCTTTAGAGCAGGACGTTCTACTATCGATGCGAGGTGATGAGGGCGGTCCAAAAGGCAGAGGCACATAATCACACAAAGCGACGGATCGTCCTGTTGGTGACACTCGACGTCAGGAACGCCTTCAACTCCGCTAGACGGATGGATATTCTGGATAAGCTGGAAAACCCTTTTAAAGTTCCAGACTATCTAATGCAGCTTTTGAGGGACTACCTAAAAGACTGAAGCCTGCTCTACGATACAAGATAGGGCCAACGAAGGATGGAAATTGCATCGAGTGTTGCCCAGGGATCTGTCCTTGAGATGCCAGATGAGTCGCGCTTGATCGGCTATGCGGATGATGTTGTGGCTCTGGTCACTGGACTCATCGTTGAACAAGCGCAACTTAGGCTAGGTATGCTAATGCGCCAAGCGAGAGACTGGATGACTGCTCGCGGGCTCACTTTAGCACTGGAGAAAACGGCCAAGAAGGCTGCTTCGGGAGTATCGGTTCTGAGTCGACTTATGGCCAATGTAGGGGGACCCAGCCCATCAAGAAAATGCCTCTTTATGAATGCTGTAGGGTCGGTGCTACTGTACGGAGCAGAGGTATGCGGCAACGCGCTCAGTATGGAGGTATACCGAAAACGTTTGGCACAGGTACAGAGAAGAGGAGCACTGAGGATTGCATCTTCGTATCTGGTAGCCTCTGATTCGGCAGTGAAAGTCATTGCAGGCGTGACACCTGTCGGCCTCCTTGCTAGAGAGCGCCATCTATTTATCTGGGCCGAGACAAAGATGGGAGGGAGATGGTTATCCGCGAGGAGAGACAGCGCACACTTAACAATTGGCAGCAGTCTTGGGTGAATTGCAAGAAGAAAAGGTGGACTGCACTTCTCATCTCGTATGTGAGACCATGGCTAAACCGAATGCATGGTGAGATTGACTTCTATCTGATCCAGCTTTTGAGCGGGCATGGGTGTTTTCAGTCTTACCTGCACAAGATTAGTAAGTCACGGTCCCCCACGGGTCACATATTTTGCATGCACAAAATGGGACAAGCTACTAGGGGCCCTCTACAGGGAGAAGGGAGACCTCACCCCGGATAATATAGTCGCGATGATGCTCGAATCGGTTGACAAATGGAACCAGCGGGCACACTTTGTTCAGGCAGTCCTAAAAGATAAAAGGGCCTTACAGCAGCGGGGGGTGTTGGGGCTGGGGGATCGCTTTTCTAAGACTTCCTCTCCCCTCCCGCTAGAAGAGGGATCGCCTAGCTTGAAGGCGCCTCATAGTGTAAAAAAACGAGACCTGGCCCGAAGTCATGTGTCAAACGGTTCCAGGCTGGGTTCTCAGGTTGACAGGGGAGGTGTTTAGTGGGTAGTCCAATCGTCTTCTTGCGAGCATGGGAGTCCCACACTCTGTGGGTCATTGGGCATTCACCTCCCTAACACCAAAAAAATCCCCGTCGGCAGCACCAGATGGAAAGGTAAATTTCTCGTATGTAGCGTACAATTTCGGAAAAGAATTTGGCTTGCATACTACTAAACTTCTTATTGCAATTTTTGTACCATCACATGGGTATTTATTGACATGAATACGTTTGTATTGAAAGACCATTTATGGAGGCGCAAATATTTTGCTCATTCAATGGAGTTGCATATTTATGGATCACAAATTGAAATCAGCAGATAGTAAATTGTCATAAACATATAAATAGAGGCGTGTTACTACACAAAGGTGATAACTTGTCAGCTTAAATAGCTCAAATAAAGGGTGATTCATAACAAGTGCACACATGTGAATGGGCCTTAACTCTTATTTATCACCAATTTTAGGTCCATATATTGACAGATTATGACAGTTTGGTTTTTTACAATTTCAACCATGGCATCATACACATCAGCTTAACGTTTTACTATTGTTAAAACTTTTTACAAAAATAATGAATCGCCAGTGCAAGCATTTCGCGCTCTACGTGAATTTTTTGGTCCACCCATAAATTGGCCGGCGAGATCGTGTGATTTGACTCCTTGTGACTTCTTCCTTTGGGGATTTCTGAAGGATCATGTTTACGTTGATACTTTCCAGACTACTGAAGCATTAAAAAACAATGTTCGAGCCAACATACGCCTAATAACGCCGGAAATCTGCGAAAATGTCATCGAAAATTAAAATCATCCTTTGATAGTCTGTAAAGCAGCATGAGGTGCACATATGCCCAAAGTAATATTTTATATTTAATTGTAAGGGACCAAATTTTCATAATATATAAACATTACAGCTCAATCTTCACAAAAACTATGTTTTTTTCGACAAAAATGAGTATACTTGTTATGAATCACCCTATAGATAATTTCAAAAGATTTCCATAAAAGTGTAAACAGCACTTGCGTAGCTATTAATATAAATACAGTAGAATCCCGATATATCGTATCTTCAAAGGGATGTAGGATTCAAACGATATATCGACAAGTTCACTATATAGAGATTCTTATATATCGAGGGTAAAAATAAAAATATATGTTATAACGAAGGTTTAATGTTGTGGTTTCAATAATTCTTTTTATTAATAAATTCATGTGTTTGCATAGTGAATTTTATTTAGATACAGAAGTATGAACATTTTTATTTGCAAATATTGATCCAGTTTTGTTTGTCTTAAACAATTATTGGGGCGTCTGCTTTCTATTGCTATATCAATAGTGTGTATTGCATCGAATACTTTTTCGCCAACATTTGATTCTGATAAGAAAAGTCGCATGTGATTGAGCAATTTCTGGGCCTCTTTCGGGGTAAGGTTAGAAGTTTCTTCCTGGTCTCCCTCTTCATCATCATCAACATCATCTGTTTCGATAAAAATTCCGTCGTCGTTAAGCATTCCAGCAACCGCAATATTGTCGTCAAAATTAACAAATTCTTAAAAACTGATTGGATATTCTTAATTTTGAGTCAAAAGATTCCATGTTATTGGGGTTTGAATTTCATTCACTGATTCCGTTGCTGACGTACCCTTCTCTAGAAACCCACAAGATCGGAAACAATTTGCGATTGTGGCTGTCGTTACTTTTTTACATGCCTTGTCTCCAATATTCATAACAGAAAATAGTGTAATTTTATGGTCAATATTTTCTTTCAGATTGTCTAAGAGTTGCATGACAACTTCCATTCGATAAAAAGTTTTGAAAACCTTGATTATGTCTTGATCCAATGGAATAATCGAGGTAGTGTTCGGGGGCAAAAAATTACCTCTGCATTACTCAATGGAGGAATATGGTTGTGGGCCGTGCAATTATCAATGAAGAGAAGAATTCGGCGTTTTTTTTCTCATTTTCTACGTTTAACGATGATATCCATTCATTAAATAATTAAGACGTCATCCACGCCTTACGGTTGGCTCTATATGTAAAAGGGAAACTTCTTATGTTTTTGAAACTTCTCGGTTTTGCCGATTCGCAATTATTAGCGGTTTTAGTTTCTCAGAACCATCAATGTTTGTTGCCAACAACATGGTTATTCGTTCTTTGCTTCTCTTCCCGCCATGGCATTTGTCATTTTTATAAAACATGGAGCGATCCGGAAGGGATTTAAAAAATAAGCCGGTTTCATCCGTATTCGCCTCGTAGCCTTCAATCAGCTTTTCCAATTTTTCCTTCCAGTCCGAACAAATTTCGATGGAAGCACTTGCACTTTCTCCGCAAAGTTTCCGAAGTTTTATTTCGTGGCGTCTCTTAAAATGTTTAAACCACCCATCGCTAGCCCGAAAATCCTCACTTGGAATCCCTAACTTTGAAGCAACCGTTTTTGACTTTTCACGCAGAGTTTGTCCTCCGATCGGTACATTGAAACTTCTCGCCTGATTAAACCACTTCAACAATGCTTTTTCCAGTTCCGGGAATTCGCCTTTTTTGAACCGCTTCCTTTTGCTGTTGGTATTGGCTATATTTATAGCTTCTTTATTTTTCAAGATCGATGAGATTGTCGATGGCGAACATTATAACGACGCGACACATCAATTTGTTTTTCACCACTGATTATTGCTACTATAATTTCTTTTTTCACTTTTATTGAAAGATGATTTCTTTTAGAACCCGTGCTAACGACTATATTGAGCAATTTTCAACATAAATCACCAGCAGTTAGTGTCAAAAAACATAATTCTGAAAACTCATCTCCAAACTTGACTCAAAGTTGCCAGTAAAAGCGAATTATAAGACGTAAGTTGGCAGTAAAACCGAACTATAGGACGTTTTGCCGCAGAAAAATATATGTTATACCGAGGGGACCAAAATACATACGTTTTATACGAATAAACGAGATTTTTTCAAGGGACCAACGCTTTCGTATTATATATCGAGATATATGATATATCGGAATGCGAAATATGGAGGTTCCACTGTATTTTCAATTCTTTTCTGAACCATCAGGGGCCACCATTTTGAATGTTTACTGAAAACGGTTGCTAAAAATATTAAGCTGTAAATTTTCGACTTTTTCATTTGTCATCCGATTTGCATAATTTTTTGCAGGTTAAATTAACTTGCTTAAATAACTTATCATTTCAAGTTTCATTGGAATCTGTTGAGAAACTTGGCTGCTAAAGGGCTACAGAGAAAAATTAAGTGGCCCCCCTGTATGGGGAGGCCCCCCTTAAATACTTTAAAATATTTTCTTGCACTTTTAATTGCGAGAGACACCACTTTTGACCAACGTAGAAAATTTCCTCATTCTAGCTCATGTGGTTTGCTTGGAAACTTACTGTGACGCACGAACAAACGGACGAATGGACGGACAGACAGACAAGTCACAATTTCATAATTTTTTAGGGTATTGTAAAAATATTTCAACAATATCCTAAAAATGGTCTGCTATATAAATACTTCCAAGTTAAGTAATTTAAAACGTTTCCATGAAAAATATTCATTATTTCAGTTGCTATTAAAATAGCGAATTGCGCTTGCTTTCTGAGCTTTGGGGGCCGCCATTTTGAATGCATGCATTTGATTTTGGATTATTTTAAATCTTTGTATGCTAGGCCCTCATCAATCAATGCGACAAATCCCGTTCAAATCAGAGTCTCACTCTAGACAGGGCAAAATTATTCAAATTTTAGTGAAAATGGCAGCTAAAAATACAGAGTTATCCATTTCGTGCTTGGAAAAGTATAACCCTGCCATTTGACATTTGTCAAAATTAAATGTCATCCGAAGCGTGTTTTTTAGTTGAAGGTTTGCCATTTAGAAATATGGATCGTTTAGTAGTCAAAAACCGCGTTAAAATTATTAAATTTTTTTATAAAAATGGTGATTCTGCTGTATGAACATTTAGGGCTTTACGAGCCCATTACGGTCGACATAATCGACCTACACAGCAAACAATTTCGAACACAGTCAGAAAATTTGAAGAGATTGGATCGGTTATTGATATTGCAAGGCCTGTGCATCGTCGCAACATTCGTTCTGCTGAAAATACGCTGTCGTTGCTCAAAGTGTGGAGGAAGACCCGAATTTGTCAATTCTTCGAAGCGCTCAACATTTGGGCTTGTCTTACGGCTCATTGTGGCGGATTTTGCATTTGGATTTGCATCATCGTCCGTACAAAATCCAACTCACTCAAGAACTTAAGTCTCAAGACCATACTCAACGCAGAATGTATGCGAATTGGGTGATTGAACAACAAGCCATTGATAACGATTTTTCGAACAAAGTTTTCTTTAGTGATGAGGCTCATTTTTCGCTCAGAGGTTATGTAAATAAACAGAATTGCCGCATATGGGGCTCTCAAAATCCTCAGGTGATTGCAGAAAGGCCTTTGCATCCGGAAAAAGTGACCGTTTGGTGTGCATTATGGTCTGGTGGTGTTATTGGCCCGAATTTTTTTGAAAACGATCAAGGAAGAGCCATTACAGTCAATTCTGACCGCTATGGACGGATGTTAACCGATTATTTTTGGAGAAAAATTTAAGATTATGATCTGGAGAACATGTGGTTCTACCAAGACAGAGCCACAAGCCACACAACACAGGCTAATCGAGCACTTTAGCAAGAGAAATTTCCAGGACGCGTAATTTCAAGATTTAGTGATGTCAGTTGGCTCGCAAGATCCTGCGACCTAACACCTTTGGATTTCTTTTTATGGGGCTATGCAAAAGATCGTGTTTACGCGAAAGATCCTCAAAGTCTTGAGCAATTGAAAACCAATATTCGTGAAGTTATGGCCGAGATATTGGCGGAAATGTACCGAAAAGTCATTGAAAATTACCTCAAAAGCATGGAGGCCTGTAGGAGGTCCTGCGGAAGATATTTGAATAATGTTGTATTTGAAGTATGGCAAGGTTCATTCTTCATATTGAATAAAAAATTTTGTTTCTATCTGAATACTTTATGTGTTTTCTTTAGCTTTACTTTCCCAAGCGGAAAATGAATAACCTATATTAGGTTTTAAAATTTCGACTTTTTTTATTTTTCATTCGATTTAAAAAATTTTCTGCATAATACAAGAACTTAGTACAAAGATTCATAATCTCAAGTTTCATCAAAATCCGTTGGAAAAAGTGACCGCTAGAGGGCCACGAAAACCTGAAAAAGTCGCATATTTAAACCGCCGCCATTTTGAAACTTGCACATGCATGATCACCAAAATATCAAAGTTTCTAGATCTAATTGATTTCTATCTTAAAATTGAATTTCATATGCATCGGTTCAACTTACCTTCCAGTTTTCTACATAACTCTTTACATACTTATAGTTTCTATCAAAGTACCGAATTTCATTGACATTGATTGAAAGCTTTGGTCAAAACTACAACAACAAAATTTTGTACGTTTTTCGAAATTCGAGCGGCCGCCATTTTATTTCAGCAGTACCGATTTTGGATTTTTTATTATGAGATTCATCACACACATCAGTGAACCTTTGTACCAAATGTCATCCAAATCGGAGCTATACTTTGGTCAGGACACGAATCACGATTTTTCGTCTAAAATGGCCGCCATTTTGTTTTCGCCTGGCTGATATAGCTGGTTCACAAATTTAACCGGCATATTTACTCAATACACCTTTCCTGAAAATTTGGTGAAAATCGGAGCTAATTGCAACCTCAAGCGTGGTCACAAATTTGTTTATATCCCATATATATATATATATATATATATATATATATATATATATATATATATATATATATATATATATATATATATATATATATATAAATATGTATGTATATATATATTTATATATATATATATATATATATATATATATATATATATATATATATATATTGTAATGATTTTAAACATTTTAAGTCCAACGCGGAACCGACCTCTCATCGGTTCTAGACGTTAAGTCTGAGTAGTGCCAACGGATGGTACCAACCGGTCAACCAATCCGTGCACCGTAACCCATTCACGCGGTGGCTGCTTGTCGGCCAGCTAGTTCGGAGAGGATTTCGGTCGCGGGTCTCCGAATGGGTTACGCTCATTTACATAATTCAGCCACCTATACACGCCCGTTTTTAAAGGCGTTACGAAACAAAGCCATACGGAGAAGAAACCTACTTTACGTTACTCCGTATTTCTTCCTATAACCAGTCAAAAAGAACACAAGCTAATTTTTATTTCGCGTTCCCGAATTTCCGACGCGGTACCGAAAAGTATGCTACGCTAACTCAACCCGACGAAAACTACGTTAAAGAAAACTCAAAGTCAACTAAGGTACCGCGTACCGCACACGACGCGAAACCGACCTCAGCGGATTTTTCTAAACCCTACCCTCGCGACGGCATACTTACCCTGCACTTCCTTTCCCGCTGAAAAAAAAGAAGAACCACTGAAAAGGAAAGTCCGTTGGTTTGTTAGCAATTCATTTTAATGTCAAAGCCTATAGGTGATGCACTATACTCGTATTTCAAAAATTACAATAATTTACAGTATGCTTTTCAATTGTTTCAACTAATTCAATGGTATTCCAATCATTCTTTAGATTATTTTAATTTTCTCTTAGTTTAAAGGAACAATCAAATTGAAATCATTTAAACGATATCGATGGTTACGCTCTAACAATTACAAGGATAGAGTACCAGACTGTGATGTTTGTCCTATATTTATGTTTATTTATAATAATTAGGAATTACCAAACTATATAAAAAAGATGAAATCATTTAGTTTCAACTACTTATCTCGATCGATTATTATTTATATTATTTTTTTCATTCAATATAAAACCAAACAGTATTCTTACAATATTGTCATAACTTTAAATGCCAATGATAATACTAGTCAAGAACTTTTTTTTTTCGTTTAAATTTAATCACAATAGAGTATGTTGCGAAAACAAAAAAAAATAAAGCAACATAATGATATATCTGAACGTGTTAAGCATAACAAAGGAAAACAAAGAAATTTTATAAAAACGATATTTTAAATCTTTTTCTTATTGACGTACAATTTTAATTTTAAACGAACGATTCTGTTCACTTTCAAATAAAAGACAAAATTTGAAAAATAAATATAAACTACAAGAAAAATATTTATTCTGACTAAGCGATTAATGGTTCTTTAATTTTTACTGAAGAAAATTAATACAGCTAAATTTTGAAAATGTTTACTTATCTATTAGAAATCCATAAAACCGATTATGCAAGTTTTAAATTTCGTTTAAGCTATTTATAAGATATTTACTAATTTTGAAAAGAAAATAGTTAAATAATTATGAATTTACGTCTTTTTATTATAATCTAGAATTTTATTAATTCAATTATTTAATTTTAAGTTACGCGCATATCAATTCATTATGCTAGCTTTTAATAAATTATATTACTTAATGTGTTTCCCTTTAGTGTGTTGCTTAAAGTATAATGAAAGAAAAATTTCATTTGATTTAGCTCTTATTTTCATTGTTTCTGTTTCGATAATTATTTTTTTTATAATTTGCAAAAATTTCGAAAAGTGGTTTCCTTTTTTATTTACTATCTAATGTTAATAACCTAAACCGTTTACTAAATCGCGATGATAATTTTGATTATTAATTCATTGCAATGTGGGAAGATATAATGTGACGATACGATTTCCCCACTACTAAGATATTCAACCGAAAATGCAGACTTGATTCTGCAGTCGAATCCAACTAGGTTTGCAGATGAAAATCAAGAGGGGTTTCAACCGGACCACAATATCCGTCATTAAGAAGTATCATGGCCCTACTTCACAACATAATAGAGTGATCAATGTTAACAACACAATGATCCCAATCGAAAGGCGATAGAATAAAGATAGATTTTAGAGCCAATTCAGTTTGATTCAAGTATCCATCAAGCTTTCACTCTAAATTTACTTCAGGGTTGAAAAATTTTTTGAAAAGCACTTTCCGAACTACGAAAATTCGTAACCACAAATTGAACTAACTCAGTTCCTAAAAAAAAACATTCTCAACCTTAAAGACGAGAAAAAATCCAAAACATGACACAACTCAATCAAAAAAAACTAGCCAATTCCATTTCTTTTTTATGGCGTTGCAATTACTAACTAAGATTTTCAACCCTATTCTGACTCAACCTATTAAAACCTATCGTTTTTATGACTGCATCGCCAACGTCTTCAGAGTATATGCAACATTGTATTAAGTAAATATTGTAAGCAACATTCCCTAAAGTTAGACATTAGAGAGCAATTCCATTTTAACCTGTTTCTCTTCATACGATCATCCTCGGAGTGTGTTCATATTTTATATCCTAGCAGCTTATCCCTCAACTGACCCAAAACCAATGGTTTCAATATATTCCCAACAAATACATTCATATTTAATCTCAATCCGATTCACCATACCCGTAATGGGTTTGTAATAGAAAACAAGTTGGGTAGACAGACCTATGCTCATGTCAGAAGGGTTTTGTACTCAACTTACAAAATGCCGTAACCAGCAACGAATAAAATTAAGAAACACGTCATGTTTGAGGATCATACTATTATTAACTAAGTTGAAAGAATTTTTTTAATTCTGAGGTATTTGTTAAAATTATACCCATAAATATTTCGCTTGATAATTTTTTCAGATTTTTTTAGATCACGGGTGTCCATTTGCGAGGGAGAAAACACATTTTTCATGTATTTCCCCCGCTCTCTGTGCCCCCACTGAAGCAAAAACTGTCAGTTTAAGAACTGTTTTGAAAAGCTCTCATAGAGAACTTTCATTTGATACTCATATCGGCTACATTTCATGAAATTTTTTTCAGGGGCCACTCCTTTGTACTGTAAGCATCGATTCATCGCCTATTTTTTCGAATCCTAGAATGGCTACAAAGCCCTTTTGCTAGGAGCTCTCTCCTGCCTCTTCGACTTGTTTCAATTGTATGTAGTCATCCTCATGATATCTATCATTCCTGAAATTTTCATGCAAATCCTAGCAAAGCTGTAGTGTCTAAGTCGGTAAAAAGCGCATATGGCTCCATAGCCATATGTTTCCATAGTAATACAGGGCATATTGTTCCGTAGTAATCCGGGAAAATTCAAATCGCTCTAACTTCGTTAAATACTATTCGATCTTTATGAAACTTTCAGAAAATATCAATCTTATAAATAGTCATCTTTTTGCTAAATTTTATTGAATTTAAGGGTACCATTTAGATTTTATTCGAGAAAACATAAAATCGATAAATCATACTATTACTAACAAAGTTGAGTGAATTTCGACTTCTCATGTATTTGTTGTTGTTGTACTCATTAAGGCCTACATTCATGATTTTTTTCAGATTTTTGGGATTGAAGGTGTCCAATCGCGAGGGGGGGTACGCGAAAAGTTCGTACATTTCCCCTTCCCCTGCCCCCCTTGATACTCGTAAGGCAATTTTAAGACCTGTTTTGAAAAGATCTCATTGAGACCTTTCCAATGACACCCTACTCGACTACCAACAGTGAATTTTTTTTTTGAGGGGTCAACTCCCTATATGGGGAGACCCCCTTAAACCCCTTTGAAAATTTTTTTCACCCTTGAACTTTCAAGAGGTCACCACTTCTGACCTTTCCACAAAGTTTCATGGCTGTAGCTTCTATAGTTTTGGAGAAAAAGTGCTGTGACATACAGACGGACGGACGGACGGACGGACGGACGGACGGACAGACGGACACAGGTCGTGATTGCAATAGGGTTTTGTATTTTAGTACAAAACCCTAAAAAAGAAACGAAATTGTCTTATTTCATTATGCACACACGTCAATGAACTTTGTGCATAACATTCCTTATCTCTTACTAATTGTTTAACTAAAATCTTTGTTAATATATATGATAAAGTAATACGACATTGCTATAGAACATAATTTTTTTTGACTTGTTTAAATGCGATTCGCGCTGCTTTCTATGAGAAATTTACAATTACACGTTAAAATCTGCCTTGAGACAATTTTGCTTTGATTGGCCCATGTAACCAATTGACGACAAAGATCAGGGAAAACGACAACCCTTTGTCAGTTGGGTTACGATTACTCTATATTTTATGCTGAACTTTAATACGGTACAAATCTCTTTTACCGTTGTTTAATTTATATGTCCCTGAGATTGGAGTGGATTTGACTGGTATGCAACATACTCACTGTGATATGGCTTTGTAGATCCGGGGTTTACAAGTAAGCATAATGTTTCCAGCTTTTCGAGGTGCCAATTCAGTTTTTCTTCGCGGATGGTGGTTCAATTTTAGGCCGATGCAATTTCGATGGTGTCCTTTTCTTCATAAGTTGATCAGCCTTCCGTACTCCCTTCGAGTTAATATTTTTTTGCCGTGTTAAACGGGTTCAAACGAACCAGCTTCTGCGTAACCCGTTTGGATTTCGACATATGGATTTCCTTTGCTGGGGACGTACCTAATGTCATATGGCAGCAATTAGTCTCGGCCCCGTGCGCTGGCTTTACCGCCATTAGTGTGTAAAAAAATGTATGCCAAGGCGCGTTTATATCACCAACGTAGACGTGCGAGCCCCATGCACTATTGTAACCTCGTGGAGCTCCACACCAGTGGCAAATGCTACAATGTTGCATGATGAAATCTTACATTTTGTTTATCTTGGATAGGAAGTCAGGAAACTCACCTCCAGTATGACACAGATCGTTTATTTTCCATCAATATAATCCTGGATACGCAGCTTCTGGTGGCGTACAAACTCACTGTATTTCTAATATTGAAGGTTAGGGGGATTAACCAACCCTATTTGACTCTATTTGGATAAGCTTCCGTACACTCTGAAAGTTGTAACCCGAATGACACTTTGAAGGTTATATCCAGAATGACACTTCCAACCAGTTTCCACTTTTCTATCTATTCGATGTTTTGATGGCAACTGTGGGCGGCATTGCCAGATAGATATGCCTCGAAATGTATCGGTGCTTAATTGATATTATATTTCAAATATTTATATCCACAGATATAAATATTTGAAAAAAAAAAAAATATATTTTCTGCGCAATGATATCCGCACGAAGGATGAAGTCCGCTTGCACTTCGAAGACATACATATCTGGCCGGTTGCCAGGGTTCGGGATCGGAATCACTTCGATTCCCGGGCGTAGGCGTCACATTACAATATATATAAATATGTATGTATATATATATATATTATATATATATATATATATATATATATATATATATATATATATATATATATATATATATATATATATATATATATATATATATATATATATATATGATACTCTCCGCAATAGGTAAATTTCTCTCGAGAAATTTACCTAGAAAATCCATAACTCTGGTAAATATCTTAATAAGCCTCGTTTTGCAGGCAGAAATCTTTGTCAAGAACTTACTTTTTTGTTTTAGAAAAGTCAATCACTTAATTTCCTGTGGATACGGCTATTACATTTAACTATGCACATAAATTACACCAAGCAATGCATATAAAATGTCTATCAACAAAACGATTACCTTTTCTTTATCATCATCGCAATCTGTGTTGAATTTTATGCATCATGTAATTTGTCGGTTCATTATTTTGTTTGCAATTCAATGTTTATTTGGTCGCAATTGAATCTAATTCGCTAGAGTTCATGTCAATTTCAAAGTTTCAGTCTAATTTTGTTGAATCTGAAAAATCCTATTAAAATAAAAGGATAATTCCGCGGTCGCTACATTTAGTTACATTATACTTTCAGCGAAGTGAAAGTTAAACGTGCGGTACAACGTGCACGGAAAAATGCAGCATTTGATAAAATCATGTAAGAATCTATTAAAATATTCTCGTAAATAAATAAATGTTCATGAAATCCGCAACTTACAGCGAACCACGTGAGCGAATCACGCTACGATTCATGAGGACCGAAGAGTACTTGAATAGCTCAGAGGCTTCATTACGTGGTGGCTGTTTATTAGGGCACGCTAACTTCATAAAAGTATACCCGGTGACCTTAAGCTGAGAAATAAATATTAACAGATATAATAAGCTCCATGCAAGCTAAGCATTTCAAATGTTTTTCACATCCAATTTTTCTGAGGTAAAGTGAATAATACGAGTACAAAACAATTCGTACAGCAGTAAGGTAGGAAACAATTCAATCGATGTTATTGTATTGTTTAGATGTTGTTTTTTGTCAACGTTATGAGTATTTACATAAGGCCGTTTGGAGAGTACAACCTATTAACAGTGAGGGGATGGTTCTGAGATCGTAATTAGTATTTTCTGAAACAATACAATCCAAAATATATGTAATCTAATGAGGGGACAACATAAGAGATATGGATAGCTTGGTCAAATCTCATTGCTTGGAATGGTGTCTTTTCTATACTTTCCTCTTCCTTAAAATGAAATTGTTATCGAGATTGTCTCCGGCATTATTGAAGTGGTCATAAAATATTGCCTAGCCCTATCGTGGAAAATTTACAATAAGTTAGTTAAGCCCGGTCCAGACGCTACGTCTTTCACAACATTTTGCCTGCGCAAACCAAAACGTTACAGGCAAAATGTTGCGTGTGGACGGGGAAAATGCAACATTTTAGAACTGTGCAGTTGCAACGATATTTGAGCTGGTAGGGCTTAAATATCCGCGAACTGTACAAAGAAGTTGGTAAGATGTGCACCGTCTGGACGCTCTTTCAGTTTTGCTACGTTTTGACTGCGCAGGCAAAACGTTGTGCAAGACGTAGCGTCTGGACCGGGCTTTAGACAGGACTACGCTTATGTAAGGGTGTTTTGTACCCAACCTACGATATGTAGACAACTTTAACGACATCTACAATAAATAGTTACTCGTTTTAAACTTTGCCGCTCTTCTCTTAACCTGCCTACTCTGTCATCTAAATTGCAATTTTAATAAATGATACTTAGAAATCTCATCAAGAGAAAATTTTTTTTAGGGTTCACATCCGTACATGGGGGGAACCCTCCCTTGAAAGCCTGCGAATTTTCGAAGTGAAACTTCTTTACTGGGGGTAAAAATTTTCAGATGTAACGAAAAAGCAGAACCGTTTACACTCCAGGCGGACAGCAAAACGACATTTGCGCGGTAATCTATTTTCAGTAGGAATTTAAGCATGCTCCGATATACATTTCCGACTAAATTATTGCATTCCTTATTGAGAATACTAAGGTAGTCTATTGGGTTAGGTAGTGGTTGCCTAGTATGAATGTTTGATGGTGGCAGATGGTGGCCATGCGATGGAGTATGATGAGAAGAGAATGAATGAGGGTCAGGTAGAAGTTCTCTTCGTTGTTAGGTGCTGGAACGGATTTCCAATGAATGCAATTATCGATAGTGGGCCATCGTCAGTTAATTAATATTACTTCTTGGTAATAACATCGATGTGTAATGGATGGAAGTGGTGACGACGGATCGTCGTTGGTGGGCATTTGGGGACTATTTCGAATGGATGATGGTACGGCGGTACCTAAGGCTGGTCGTTGGTGGATTTTTGGGTGCATGGTGGTTTAGCGGTGGCCGTTCTTGGTCCTAGCACCAATGTCGCTGATTTGTAATACATTTAAATCGCGACGACCGATGAAAATTGGCGGGTAATCATGAGCGAATGTATGATGGTTCGGTGGTAGCCGTGCTTGCTCCTAGCCCCAAGGCTGCTGGTGGCAATGTATTATATTGGCCACGACGAAAGATAGTTTGTAGATTGCTAGAGATCATGGTCGAATACATGATGGTTTGGCGGAAGCCGTCCATGGTCGTAGCACGCCAATGTGTAATTTATTGAAGTGGTGACAGCGAATGTTCGTTGGTGGGTATTCGGGGACCATAGCAAATGGATGATGGTACGGCGGCACCCATGCTTGGTCCTAGCATAGATGCCGTTGATGTGTGATGCTTGTAAGTGGTGACGACGGATGGTGTTTAGTGAGTACTTGAGAATCATGGGCGAATGCATGGTAGTTCCGCCTAGCACTGATGCTGCCGATGAGCAGTATATTAAAGTGGCGACAGCAAATGGTCGTTGGTTGACATTTGGGTCCATAGGTGAATGAATAGTGGTTTCGTGGTAGCCCTAAGTGCTTCTAGCATCGAAAGCACTCATGCGCAATGTATTGAAATAGCGACGACGAGTGATGGTTTGTGGGGGGTCGTTAGAGATCATGGACAAATACATGATGGCTCGGCGGTAGTCATTCTATGAATTAGCACTGATGCGACTGATGTAGAATATGATGTGGGATATGACGGCGAATGATGGTTGGTAGGTTGTTTTGGTGAACATGAGCAAATGCATAATGGTTGAGTGGTAGCCATCCGTAGTCCTAGCACCGATGTTTCCGATGTGCAATGTATTGAAATGGGGACGACGGATGTATGTTTGTGGGTGGTTGGGGATCATGGACGGATGCATGGTAGTTTGGCGTTTGCCGGGCTTGCTTCTAGCAGCAACGCCACCGATGTACAATATATAGAAGTGGCAGCGACCGATGATGGTTTGTTGGTCGCTGGTGATCATGAGAAAATTCATCGTGGTTCTGGGTCCTTTGTCCTAGTAGATGCCGCTAATATATAATGGATTAAAGTGGTGATGGTGGATGAGCGTTTTCGGATGTTTGATGGTCATAAGCGACTGTGTGATGATCCGATGGTGGCCGCCGTTGGTCTTTAGACTGCTTCCTGCGATATGCAATCAACTGAAGTGTTGAAGATGATGTTTCTTGGGTGGTTGATGATCAGAGGTGAAAGTTCTTTGCTTACGATCTGAAAATTTTTAAGTGTAACGGGACCGCTACCCTTTTATGAAGACTAGTTAGGTATTTTGTGTGGAAAGTAGCAGAGATGGAGATAGGGTGTCGCACGAAATATTATAAAAATATTTGATAAGACGATAATAACTTCAAAATTTAGACCGATTTGATGATATGAGCATAATATAATAATATTTGATAAATTGATGATAACACAGTTATTTAGGTAGAATTAGCAGTATTATACTACAATAGATCGCATTCAGGTCACCACAAGCTAATTAACAGCCTCGTAAATATTTAGAGCATAAGAACTAGTAGAAAAATGAGAATAAAAACTATTGTATCGTTAAGATCCTTACATTCTTGATAGTCTCAGTATGTTTCTGTGTAAACACAAACAAACGTTCATATATTTACACACACACATATATATATATATATATA